>BSYO01000001.1:5793162-6231110 GCA_033239525.1 Nepenthes gracilis
TTTCACGTAAGGTATGGATGGTTCTTGAAAGGTCATCCATCTTTTGTTCTAGTCTTCGCATGCTGGGACCGCCATTCCTCATGTTGCCTGACAGGAGATACCTGTCAAAGTGCTCGTCCTCTCGGGCGGACGTGCTGTCTCGCCTGCTCATCATCTTTTGGGTATTGGCGGTTGTGGAAGAATTGAAGTGTTGTCTGGTGTTGTTTTGGAAGGGTGAGAAGCTGACTTTTAGTCCTCTTCCCACAGACGGCGCCAATGTTGCGTACCGGTTTTCGGGGTCCGGAGCAACATAAGAGTTTGGAGTTTGGAGATTAGAGAAAGAGAGAGATCGATGCCGGATTTTACGTGGAAAACCTCCCCTTAAAATGAGGAGGAAAAACCACGAGGCTTGGAGCCTGAGAAAGATCTTCACTATCGTTGGTTGATTGCATACAGAATACAAAGTAGGGAGGGAACCCTTTCTTTTCCTTCTTTATCTCTTTTTCCCTAGCTAGAGAGGAAGATCTCAAAAGATCAAAATACTTTAAGGGATGTCCAGAGAAAGTCCAGCCAGGGGGTCCCTTTTCTTGTGGGCTCTAAGTAAGTATTTATAGGGGAATGTGGTGGTTGAAGTGTCCACGTGGCTACTGGTGCCTGCAGGGAGGCCGTCCTGCCTCTTCGACACGACCTTACCGTGTCGCATTCAGGCGTGTGCGGGAAGCTAACGGCCGACGGCGCTGACTGGCCATTCTTTGTCAGGAATGTCAGTCTTGAAGCGACAAGGCATGCTCTGAGGTTTGGTGGTGGCGTGACGCATGGGTTGTGTGTTCTTTGATGACTGTGAGCTGAGCTGGCATTCTCGGACGTCTGAGAGAGTCCTCGTCCCTTTCTGGCATTTCTATCCTTTGGATGAGTCCGCGTACTATATCCCCCATGTGCTTGTTTTCGGACGGGATAAAAGGGGTTCTCGGTCGTTGACTGTACCGCTGGCCGGCTAAAGGCTTTTGGGGCCAATCGTGGAATGTCCTGGGCCTTTTATACCTTCCTCGTGGGCAAACTGGAAACCTGGACCTCTCGGGTCAAGTACTCGTCCTTTTACCCATTCTTTTAAGGTCCCCGGGTATCGGTACCCAACAATAACTAATTTTCTATATGTGGAAGCATATAAATTTTGAAAAATATAAATGCTGTATATAAAATTGATTATGAAACAATTATTAATAGATGAGATAAATAATATTAGTTTTTGTTTTTCAATACTTTGCCAGCATAGCTTAGCTATTTAATTGGAGTAATCTGCTTTTATCAATTATCAAATGGTTAGATTCTTTATAACGATATAATGATAAAATAAACTATAATAATTTAATGAAAAATTAAAATAATTTCTGTATTTTTTTAATATTTTTTTGTTTGATGACCAAGCCAACTAGTTAGATAATAAGTAAACCATGTCAAAATTAGATATTCTAAAATTAGAACATTTTGGACTTACTATGGTGTGGTGTATATATTTGGAATCATATTTAAATTTGGAGTGAAGTTAAATAAATATATATAATCACTTTTGGAACATCTTTAATAATATAATATTTTATTTGTCTATCAATAAGTGATTACATATAAAAAAAAAGATCATCAATATCCGAATAATTTATAGCTAGAAAGAAATAAAGCACTAGTCTCATATTCTATCAAGGCCCACAATCATTTAGAAAGAATCCATTTTTGTTTGCCTTCAAACTTTTACTGTTACCATTCCAGATTTAATTAATACAAAATAAGCTGTTTTTACTGTTGTTATAGATGTTAACGTTCCCTCATCTACTATTAGTTTATATCTGTTATTATTATTATATTAGAAATTTTTATTATATTTATAATTAACGGTCTTTTTATCAATAGCGGTACCGCATATAGGATTAATAACACAAAATAGGTGCTAATGGGAATCTAAGATGGTGTCCTTAAGTTTGCATCTCGCAAATGCATTGTTTAACCACATAAAACTATCATCATCCCTTCACTAAATCTAATTATGCTAATTAGGGTGAAATTTACAACACTATTAATAGGCTGCCCAACAGCTTAATCATGTCTATTTGCCCAAAAGAATTCCCTCTGTTCTTGATGACAGCACATGAGCCAGATAGCATCAATGCAACTGTCCCTCCTTGGTCATAATTGCAGCTTAAACATATTTTTTTCCTTTATATATTCCTTCAAATTATGAAAATAGTTTCTCCTTATTATAAAAATAAGACAGTATAGTGTCTATATTTTACATTCATCATGTTATGTTGAATGATTAAGCAATGTTTTAATGTTTTCTCTGGGTATGATTGATTCAATTTATACCTTGCCCAACACTTAACCAACTAACACATAACACCAAACACCACCATTTATTTGTCAATTTGTTATGGCCTTCCCCTTGAAGAAACAGAAAGCCCTCTGAGCAATCATTGCCAACAGAAAGCCTGAAAACAGCAGAATTCGGCCACATTAGTGCAAGCTATTAAATATGGCCACAGTCCTTATTCAAAATCCAAACACAATCTGCCATCTCTAAATCTCTCAAATCTCCACAGCCTTACTTTCTGTGCTTGAGAAAGAACGAGGATATTGACTTGCCTGGATGAAGCTATAGAGAAAAGAAGCTATAATACTCGTGAAGGAGGAGACAAAATGAACACGGCTAGATTCATCAAGTGTGTAACCGTTGGGGATGGAGCTGTAGGCAAGACATGCATGCTCATCTCTTACACGAGCAATTCCTTCCCTACCGTACGCTTTTCACTTTTCTCTTCTGTTTTCATTTTGTTCTTAGGATAAGGTTGATTCCGTCCTTTCTTAGACCATACAACAGTAGTAATAGAGTGCTTTTTGGGTACCCATAGTGGGGAGATTCTTTTATCTATCCAATGGTTAATATAAAAAAACTACCCAAACAGCTCACGCAATAATAACCTCTTACATTATCTTACACCCCAATTTGATGGGAAGAACACCTTTATGGAGGAAGCCATCAGCGCACTGCCTGGCAAATGTGAGGAGTTTCAAGGCTCTCAAGTAAAGGGTTGAAGCCCGAAACTCTTGGTAGATGCAGAAGAACCAAGAAAAAGAACTTTGACCATACTGAATTTTTGATATAATTTTTGAAAACTTCTAAACTTTTTGAATTAAACGACCACGTGTAGATTTTTGGTTCGGTTGTCAATATTTTATAAAAGTTAGAGTATTGACAATGACTTTCCTTAATACAAAAGGACCGAAAATGACGTACCTATGGTACTGAAGAATTTATTTATATGTATTAAACGTCATTTAAATCCAAAAACTAACCCATATTTATTTATTGTGGGAAATCTTATTGACACATCTCACACGTGTTTCCAACACCATTCTCATATAATTGGCAACATTAAGAGATCACGCTAGCTGACTTTCAAAACAAGCAATGCCCTTTCTTGAGCAAGAAAAAGTTCTTTTCTGAATTCTTTTTTTTTTTTTTTCATTGAAAGGATTACGTGCCAACAGTGTTTGACAACTTCAGTGCTAACGTGGTGGTGGATGGAAGTACGGTTAACCTTGGACTATGGGATACTGCAGGTGACTACAAATCTCCTCAGAAAACACTTTGATTATCATCCTGTGATTTTGTGAAGAAATGGAAGAGCATTTTCTTATCAACATGTTTTTATTATTCAGGGCAAGAGGATTACAACAGGCTTAGGCCACTGAGCTACAGAGGTGCAGATGTGTTCTTGCTGGCATTCTCACTCATTAGCAAGGCCAGCTATGAGAACATCTCCAAGAAGGTTGATTCTTCTCAAGTCATTTTCAAGCTAATTCATTAGTTCATCTCTCTTATTTCTCGGCTGATTGATTTGTTTTGCTTCCAGTGGATCCCTGAGCTCAGGCATTATGCCCCAAATGTTCCTGTTATCCTCGTCGGGACCAAACTCGGTAAGCACAGAGAAGAAATTTGCCGAAATTCACGTCTTATTATTCATAAAACTTTGTCCATCCATAATGGGCAAATCTGCAATTGTTACAGATTTAAGGGATGACAAGCATTTTCTGATTGATCACCCAGGAGCAACGCCGATCACAACAGCTCAGGCAAGTCACTTATTTGAATATTAAACTGTGATCTGGAATCGCCTCTCCTTTTTCCCATGACAGATAACATTAATTTGAGTTGCTTTTGGACAGGGGGAGGAGCTCAAGAAAATGATTGATGCAGCTGCTTACATAGAATGCAGCTCCAAGACGCAACAGGTTTCAACAAAAATGCCTAGCTTCACCTCATTCTCTCTCTTTTTCAACCAAATTTCCTGAAAAAAAACTGAACGCACTGACACTAAAGAAAACCAATCAGTATCTAAATGTCTTGATATTTTCACTGTGATTGCAGAATGTGAAGGCTGTGTTTGACGCCGCCATCAAAGTTGTCTTGCAGCCTCCTAAACAGAAGAAGAAGAAGAGGATGAAGAGAAGATCATGCATATTTCTCTAATGCAAAAGCTTTCATTATTGGGTTTTGCCCTCCACAATTACATATACTCTGGCAATTTTATGTCAGTAGCCCCAGTTGTCGCATGCCTGTTAAAAGGCTAAGTTTTCCCTATCACCATTTTCATTCTTTTGAGCTCTGTGATCTTTTGATGCTGTCTTCTTCACGGAACATGTGGTAAATGGATCAAATTTGACACAAGAGGATGATTTATGTATCTTAGTGTTCCAGTGGAATTCTCTTTTCTAGGGATTGGGAAGCCCCTTCTACCCGGCTTCCCAACCATTAAATTTTGATAATCTAATGATCATTAGTTTATTTTATCATAAATAATATGATGTAAATTTTTTAAAATGATTTTAAAAATGTTAAAACATTAAAATATTTGTAAAAAAATTATAAAATTTAAACATATTATGTTCTTTTTATTTTATTAAATATTAAATTATAATTATTAACTGTTTAATCTAAAGATTGAATATTATATCGGATGGGCTCCCCCGGACCCCTTTTCTAGAGCTTGAATGTGGAAGTGTAATTTTGATATTTAATATGACATGTGACTTTATTATTATAATAATTTAATTTGAGAAAAAGGTTTTAAGAATCATAATATAGTTTTTGAGATTATTTTTTTTGTCTGAATAGTTTATTTTTAAAAAAATTGGGATGGTAGTAAAAATTTACAAAATTGAGGGATCTATCTTTTTTAAGAGATAAATAAAATAATTTTTTAAATTTGAATTATTTATTTTTAAATGGATGATTTTGATTTAATTATTTTTTTTAAAAATAAAAAATTAATAAAAATTAATTAATTAAAAAAAAATGGTCTTCTGGTATAACAATGATGGCAGGAAGTCAGAAATGGAGTCATGAAGTTTAAATCCCTAGTAGACGGAGGCTTCAGTTCCATCAAACCCAAAATAAACTGCTCGCAGCTCAAACTCACCTCGCTGCTTCGGCGCCGTTGCGATTCGACGCTAGGGAGAGGGCGGGAGATAAAATGGTCACCGGCCCACTGCTACGCTCTCTCTTCAACACCGTCAGACAATCTCTACACACCGCCAAAACCAAAATCTATCCCTCCCCTCGCAGATTTCCACACCCCTGCGCCTTCTCTACTGCCTCCACGGCGCCGGACACTGCCGCTTCTGCCGCCCCAAATGCGTCCCTTGATCCGAGCCGGCTCCGAAATGTGGCGGTTATCGCTCATGTTGATCACGGCAAGACAACGCTCATGGATCGGCTCCTCCGGCAGTGCGGTGCCGATATTCCCCATGAGCGGGCCATGGATTCTATTAGCCTAGAGCGGGAGCGTGGCATCACCATTGCCTCCAAGGTCTAATGAATTCTCAAATTTTCACATTTGCTTGCTCATGGCTTGTTCAAGTTTACTGTTATTAGTCGACAGGCGATCACTTTTCGTATATCGATTTTCTGAACTTCCTCTTTTTCGAAGTCACAATTGTCAATGTTTTTTGAGATTTCAGGTTTGCGATGGCAATTGAAACGGTTGTGCGTTGTTAAAAATGTAGAACCATTCTTGGCGTAGACTACTGAGAGGGTTTTGCTTCGATTGCTAAAAAACAAGTTGACCTAGGATCCTTTACGTGCGACTGGTTTTGAACTCCCTTAAATAGATGTAAAAATTACCTATTTTCCTGAGGAACCATTAAGAAACAATTTATATGGTAAGGCTGTGTTATTGTTGTCGTTGTAAATAGAAAGAATGGTATCAGGTTAAAGGAGTCCCTCTTTCAATCCAAAGCAGCTCCGTTGAGCTTGATATGAAATATTCGTTATAGTTGATATGAAAAGGAATTTTGTTATTGATTTGCTGTGCATCCCTTGTTTATCACTATGGAAATCTCTTATTGATTAATTTGAGGAAATTGATGTGAGGTATGCAAACCTACATACGCTGCCGTTAAAACCAACTTTATATGAGGGATGGGCAATGGAAGATGGTGGATAAATGGATTTGCCTTTCTCATGCTCTTGTTGCTGTATCATATGCTCTCAGGATGGTGACACTGCACCATTCATGCACGATTCATTTACATGTCACATGATGCAGCTGATAAAACCTTCCAATATCTGAATGTGGTTGTCGGGATCGGTTTGCTATTTCCCATAATGGATGGGGGGCTTGTAGGCTGATTGGACTGATTCATTATATGGTGAAATGTTCATAACAGGCTCTTGTAGCTTTAGTAAAAGGGATCTACTTCCCTTACCACAGGTATTAAATAATGGAGTTAGATCTAGCACAATATCAGAATATCGAACCACTCACCAAGGTTGATTGATATCTTTGAATGCCGTGTTTGAATCCCTCCCACCCAGTTTTAACCATGAAACTGCCATTCTATTTCATACAACCCACTCCAAACACCACAGAGCCGCGGATCAGAACTTCATTAGGAGGATCAAGATATTAAGCTACTAACTTTTCATTTCTCTTGCAGAGTCTAAAATCAGTTAGCATATGTCTATCAACAACCTATTGTCCCCCTTCCTCTGTTTTGAAATAATTTGTTCTCATATGACTTATGAATTATTGTGTCACAATTTTGCTTCTTTTCATCTGTGTTCTTGTGTCATATTAAATACTTTTGCCTTTGCTTGCATCACGCCAATGCTCCTGCCATACCAGATGCATTCAATGATGTGTAGGGAGGGAGAGAGTAGTATAGAGTATCGTTATGGATTCCAAAAATTATTGTTTCCTCTTTTTGCAGGTTACATCCATTTCGTGGAAGGAAAGTGAACTAAACATGGTCGACACCCCAGGACATGCTGACTTCGGTGGTGAAGTATGTCTCTCATAGGTGATGTATGTGTGGTTTTGGCAAATAATGGTTAAGATTACTATAGATAAAGGAACTATATAAAATTCTGGGTATCTAGTTTAATGTGGTGATAATGAACTGCCAAAAATGTAGAAAGGTGAAACTATTTCAAATAAAAAATAGGAAAATGTATCAAAAGAACCACACATTATTGGTAGTAGCCTCTTGGTGCCTTTCAATGAAAGCTTCTTTATCATTAGCGAAATGAGCCATGCAGAAATGTTCTACTTTGTTGGGATATGCTGTTTCCAAAGCATGCCTTTGATTTCATCTTCTCCTCTATTCATCCCCTTTTTTAGATCGACTTGTCTTATTCCATAGATAATGAAGGAAAATTCCAACCTCTCACGTATTGTGAAATGCTCTATGAACAGGAATCAAATTGCACCTGAGCAGGAATCAAATGCTCTATGAACACGTGATCAAGTCCTTTAGTCATTCATTTAACAGTTGTCTGTAATTTCCATTGGTATTAAAATTAGTTTTTGCACTGATAACTTCCTATGCTCAAGTCTCCAAAGTCCAAACCCTCTTCTTATCAAATTCATTTGAGACTCTGCTATTTTTCACCCTCTTCCTTTGTCATGTCTTTGCCATCTCTCCTATTTGAGTGTTCCTAATTGTTTTATCAATCTGTATTCCACTTTTATGTTTCTTATCTTTCAACTAATTTGTAGGTTGAGCGAGTTGTTGGCATGGTTGAGGGAGCAATTCTAGTTGTAGATGCTGGTGAAGGTCCACTTGCCCAGACAAAGTTTGTGGTTGCAAAAGCCTTAAAATATGGACTGCGCCCTATACTCCTCCTAAATAAGGTTGATCGACCTGCAGGTATAATGGCCTATTTACGAAGCTACGTGCTTAACTTTTCTCTTACTTCTTTACTGATTGTAATGTTTTAATGTTGCCGTCAGTCCTATGCACAGGCTGAACTATGGTTAGGAATTCATGCCTTTCTCCTGTCTACAACATTATACATGTCTTTCTGCCAATGTTACATGTTGACTGATTAAAACATATTTTACCATTTTTCTTCTATTTGACCATAGAAAATGGATATCTAACTTCGCTATATGCTTCCAATTTTACACATTTGTTAGAAATATTAATCAAGTTGTGTGGAATTTTATTGGTAAGAACAAGAAAGCAACATCTGGATTGTTAGATTTATGACTACAAGGGTTTCAATCGGCTATAATAGACCGGAGGACAATTCTATGGATGAATGGTAATGTTGGGAAAGTATATGATAGGAGATAAATGTACACCGATTGCAGTACCTTGGGCCACTGGATTGCTGTGGTTAGTGATCAGGACCCCAAATATTTGGATACCTAATCATAGCTCTTAGTAAAAATACTTAATAGAAAGAAAAAAGGGAAAAACTAGAAACCTCAAACCATACAGAAAACAGAAACGAAAAAGAACTTCTAAAATTAGGCATACTGGAATAGGATTGGAGCTGACAAATTTGCCAAATGAGGAAGAAAACAGGGAAACAATCAACTGCTGAAAGAGGGATCTTCCCATATGATGTGCTGTTTTGTTTAGTATGAATGCTATCAGTCCCCTCATTTTTGGCTTCTTGTTCTTCAACAAAGAACGCTGAGCAGCTCCTCCACCCCCTTCCCCAAAAAAAGCCAAAAAAAAAATTGTAGGCAGGGGGGCATATGGAAATTTATATTCCATCCCATGCCTTTATCAATGGTTTTCAGGAGACACACATGAGAATTTTTTTCCCAGAAATAAAGAGATGCATGGAAAAATGGTGAATAGCCTGGAAAGAAATAGTGGGAAAATATGTGGAGAAATGAAGAGTAACACAAATTGAGAGAAGAAAAGTTGAGTTGGACCCTTCACACTTTTTTTGTTTGTGGGGGTGACATTAGCTGATGTGTCTTTCATGAGAACTCGTTTTCAACACTCAAGTGGCATGAGTACGTACAACATTTGACTTATATCCATTATGTTTTGCATTTTTGAACTTCATCAATATATGGTAAATATCTACATTGTCAATACACAGTATATACATGTAATATATGTAGGATACTGTTCTGGTGAATGGAGACTAATAAAGGTTTTCAATCCGGTAAATGTTCTAAAATGTTGCAACTTGCAACCAATGGTTGAAGACAAATTCAGCGTAACCCCTCCATACAGTATATGGTGAGCATCAATAAAGTCTGAAACTTAAGGAGGCCAGTTCACCATTTGATACATGTATGTATAGTCTAGCAATTGATATGAATTGGAATGTGATCCATTAGAGTGAAACTGGATCATGGACCCAGTAATTAGACTAGAAGATTTATGACATGATAAGGAAAGTTAAGTATGTAACAGTAACTTGTGTTCAACTGAACATATTCCGGTCGAATTAGAAAACTTGTCCTTTCACCCTTGATTCAATAAAATTGTGAAAAAGGATTAACATAGCTTATTAATGCAATCAGCAATGTGGCTTTGTGGAAGTTTTAAAGAAATATCATTTTCTTTGCTCTTTAGAACCAGAATTTGTAAAATGATCCGGTATCACTTCTGTTGCTGTTCTACATCTGAGGAAATACAGTCAGAAGCCTTGTTATGTACTTTATATTGAGTGACTTGCAACCTTCAAAGCCAGTAATTGTTCTTATATTATATTTAGCGACTTGTGACCTTAACCCTAATGCTTGCATGGGATATTGCACCTTCAGTGTGATGTTTGAGTACTCTTATGTGTGACCTTGTGCCTCCTACATGATTCTTACCTTCCTGGATTTTATTCGTGCAGTTTCTGAGGAGAGATGTAATGAAGTTGAGAGCCTAGTGTTCGATCTTTTTGCAAATCTTGGTGCTTCAGGTGCATAAACGGTTGAAGGAGCCTAGTGCAACTAATCATCACCTCTCTCTTGTGTGTATTTGTGATCAATAATATCTAATTCAAATTTTCTTGTGGTGTGATAGAGGAACAGTTAGATTTTCCAGTCCTCTATGCATCTGCTAAAGAGGGATGGGCATCCTCAACATTCACCAAAAATCCTTCTCAAGAAGCAAGGAATATGTCCGAGTTGCTTGACACCATAGTTCGACATGTTCCTCCTCCATCAGCAAGGCTTGATGCACCATTCCAGATGCTGGTTGGTATTAAAATACAGCCAGAATTAAATTTCTCAGACTTGCGTTAACAATCACACCAGCAACTTGAAATCCCAGATGCCCAAAAAGATATGGAAAAAAAATTCGGAAGCAACAAAAACAGATGAATAAGAATGAAATTTAGGGTATTATATTACCCCAGCCGTGTAAATCTTGAGATTTGTTGTGGCAAATCTTGGTTAGGTCTTGCTCAGCTGTTGTAGAAATCACACGTGCAAATAGAGTTACTTGTTCTCTGAACATGAGCTATATATTACACTTAATTTGTGAGTGAAGACACTATCTTATATTATGCTCTATTTTCTCTCTGAAAAAAAAGAAGGCATAAGTTGGGTCATTATTTTCAGACCTCAATTTTAATTGCTGTAAGGATCCGACATCTAAGCCTTCGAAGAAAATTAGTGACGGGATGGAGTCTGGGCAATGTTATACCCCTCAAAAAGGGGAAAACAATGAAATGAGGGAGAGCGAACGGTGGCATATTCCTGCTTTGATGTAATCTTGTTGTTGTTTTTCTCGAACTTTTCCTCTATACTTTGCACCCTTGAAAAAAGATTTTTGACAGCTTGTTTTAGGTTTCGATGATGGAGCGTGACTTCTACCTTGGACGAATATTAACTGGACGCATCTCTTCTGGTGTGGTTCGTGTGGGTGATAAAGTTCATGGGCTTCGTAGCATGGGCATGGAGGTCCAAAAGATCGAAGAAGGAAAGGTCTGTGCTCTAAGCTATCCTGTATTTCCATGAAAGTATGGAGTCGTGACTTTAGTTGAATCTTTTTTGGAGCAAACAGAATGGAATTCCCTTATCTGTGTAAAGTGGAGATGCTGATACGGGAAAATTGTCCACCTCCCCATTGGAGTCCAGAGCAATGTATGAGCTACCCTCATATAAATGTTCTGCATGAAAACTAATAATAGGAAGCTGCATGAATTTCTCATTAGTTAAACTTTCTATGGATTTATATCTCAAGATTCTGACTTTGCTGAATTAACTATGATTACAAACTCCAAATTCTCATGCTTTGCTAATATTGTATGTATCATCTCCTTTACTTATACCCTCATTTCCTATGACCATTATTTCAGGATTGGGTGTAATTGACTATGGTTCTTGAAAATTGCCTTGTAGGTACTCAAACTAATGAAAAAGAAGGGCACGAATATGGTTCTTATTGATTTTGCTGGGGCTGGAGATATTGTATCTATGGCTGGACTAGCAAACCCAGCAATAGGGCATACTGTTGCAAATGTAGAGGTTGGTGAATTTATTATATTTGTCTTTTCATATTGTTGATTATGTAAACAACCTTCACTAAACCATATGACCAAGTAATTTCTTTGTTCATAGAGTGGTATTAAGGAAGGGTTCTGCTGCCCTGTCTAGCCTGCATTTTGAGTAAATCATCATGTTTTTCTCCTTTTTTGCAATTATGGATGTGTGTTTTGTAGAGTTTGAACTGCTTAAGTTATGAGTCAATCTTGCAACAGAACTCAAGCTTTACATTTGATACTTCTAATTGGCTAGGTTGGGTAACTATGTATTATGCAGAGTGAACTTTTTTGATGTCTCATGGAACTACTATAATTGGACTGTATTTCTTTCTTCCTTTACCTTTTTTGTGTGTTTGTGGATGCACGTGCATGTGTGCATGCATATGTTCATGGTTCTGTATACAGTTCTGCTAACTTGATAATTGCCTTACTCTCTTAATGTTTTGAGATGGTTTGCCTGTAGCTGTGCTGCCTGAGTACAAAATTTAGGGTTAAGTGCTATTCTCTCTCTAGTGGAGTATTTAACATTTGTAATTTGATTGCACTAATTTTATCCCTGTGAAATGGTTGACACTTGAAAAGATGCAGATTTTATCTGTTGTTTTGTGGTTCTTTTCTTAGTTGGAGTGGGTTGAATTTTTTGTCAAAATATTCATTTTGCAGCATGGTTGTGCAATTGTTCACTTTACCAGATGAAAGCAAATATCAATATTATGTCAAAACCTGAAGCCACTTGGTCGCTTTTAGCTCCTACAGCCAAACACATTTTTTAATAGAGATAGCAGATAAAAGAATCTACTGTTTGATTATTATATGCTGAATTGCCAAATTTGAATAGGAAAGCCTCATAGTATTTGCCTATAGTTCCTAAACTGCCTTATTCCATGATTATTTGTTGCAGGATTGAGTTTGGATGGTTTCACGCTTGTGCTAACCTGTTAGTTGCTTTAATGATGATGCAGATATGCTATTTTTTTTGTTGTTTGTTAGGTTACATGTCCCCCCCCCCCCAACCAAAAAAACCCCAAAAAAGGGAGTGGTTTGGGGAGTTATGATGTTTCATCTCAAATCAATAGTGGATACTATCCTTATCTATTTAGTTAGGTACATGGATGAAATTATCGGTATCGGTAATGAATCGGTATCAAATAATACGTATTGGTGTCAAATATACCAATAGAAAAAAAATCTAAAAATCGTAAGTTGATTGGGATTTGTCTACAAATACAGATTTGTCTGCCAATACAGAAATATATCACGATATTGTTACAGTATCAGAGAATATCAATATTTGAGAGCCTTGTTACTGATATATATTGTTTGATACATATCGTATATCATATCAACCGATATATCCATCAATGCTTAGGTAGTTAGATAGGGAAAAAAGAAAGGAAATACAACTTACGATGCGATCCCTCTTGAGTTTGAGTTGTATTAATCCCAAAAAGAAAAGTTGCAATCTCGTTCTTTCTGTGTTGTAGTTGCTTGTAATTGAGCTCGACTGAGTCGCAACAAGTGTAATCCACTGTAACCCTGTCGCAGAAAGGCCAGCATAGATGCTTGAGCAGAAATTGTATGGATTATTTTGTTAGTATGACAATAGCATCAAATGCTTGCTCCCTTCCCTTACCTTCATTCTACCTCTGCAGATAGGGGTGGAGACTATCATGTTGCAGACCATTGGTGGTTCTGTTATGGTTCTCTTGTCCTGCAATTAATGGAATTGATTGGCAATAAAACATATTTACTATTTTTGTAGGCTTTGAATGTGCTGCCCACCATTGAGTTGGATCCTCCAACCATTTCAATGACTTTTGGTGTGAATGATTCTCCATTGGCTGGTAAAGATGGGACTCATGTAAGTGTTGATTTGCCTTCTGCTTCACTTAAAGGCTATCTATTTTTCTAATTATGGCCTCACTCATGTCATGAAAGACATCCAAAAGAATTAAGTTTCTTTAGCGTGGTTATTTGTTTGAGTATATTGCTTCAGCTCTGTAGTAGATTTGATTGCATTCGTGGCACATTGGCAGATAAATTGAACGTAACTTTGATCTTAACTTGAACAGTGGTTTAGAGTTTTGTTACTTTGTCGAAATGATGAAACAGGAAAATCTCAGATACCGATTAGTGGGTAATTGTGTGTCATTGATAACCCTGCACGTGTAGCAGTTGTTTAATCTTTCAAACGGGGTGTGTGCTGGCGGTGGTGGTTGTGAATTGAGCTTGTGGCGCTTTAAGTGTTATATATCTGAGATACAAGATCATTTAGTTGAATTTGCAAGCGTTGACCAAACAATAAAGAAGTGTATCAAAGACAAGGTGTGATTGTATAAGGTATGGTCTATAGAAGTGAATGCTCAAAGGAGTTAAGCAGTGTGATTTGTTGGCCCATGGTCTTTCAACTCAAGTGGATCAATATTCCAATGCTCATGTTGTTAGATTTGTGGGTGGGGTTAAAGTTTTAGGAGAAGAGTTAATCCACAAAATTGGGTCCCATAAAAAGGTTTTCCTTTTTTAATCCAAGTTGCTGGTATTTTATTGAATCTGCCTCCTTTCTTGCTTTATTGCATATTTGTTTCTCTTTTAACCCCTCCCCATCTAACCCGTATAAATAATACAAAACCAAAAAACCCCATGTTGATGTTAATGAAATAAAGTCAAACCTTGCTAACATAGAGTTGAATCCCAAAGTCCAGACGTGGGTAAATATTGAACAAAACCCTAGAAAAAGCATAATTTTCGTATGAATGGGAAGCTACTAGATTTAAGGACCACACTGGAACTTCTGAAGACATTGTATTTGTTGATAAATGAGAGTGCACGTGAGAGAGACAGGGGAAGAGAGATCTGCTTTCAGTTTGAACTTTGATGACTTGGGAGTGAGGGAACTTAGATGACGTGCTTTCTTTTTTATGACTCAGATTTGAATGATGCTTTTTGGCTTCCTTGCTTGGTGGCAAATGGGTCATCAATTGTATTGTATCATGTGAATGTTGTATGAGTAATTTCGTGAACATCATTTCTGGTTTGAAAAGTAGAGTTGCAATAGAGGCACTTATGTGTCTCTCTGTGTGTCATATGATAAATTTGAGGTATCACTCTCATCTTTTACTAAACCTATCTCTTAAGTTTTACCTCATGGCTTTGGGTCCTTTATTTTTCTCCTGGCAATCTAACTCCCGGTTTCAATGATGTTGTGTTCTTTTTTGGTTAACATATTGATTTGCCTCAAATTGTTTTCATAAGCCTCTTGCCAAAGTAAGCACTCTAGCTGGACTTTAGAACACCACACCAGTTCACAATGGAAAATATCAACCATCCAATAAATGGTTTGAATGTTCTTTTCCTTCAACCGAGAGGGTTTTGTTTCTGATGTGCATCAGATCAAGATCTGTGTGCTTTCTTCTGGAGCTAAATAATCTCTTATTTCATAATCTTTCTTTTTACTACTGTAGTTGACTGGTGGAAAAATCGGTGAACGCTTAATGGCGGAAGCTGAGACAAATCTGGCCATAAATGTGATTCCAGGCTTATCAGAGTCATATGAAGTACAGGGAAGGGGAGAGCTTCAATTAGGTTAGTTGGTGTTACCTTTTAACACATGTTCTCTACCCACGTGTCCTCGAAAAAAACAAGGAGAGCACATTAATCTCGAACCTGCCAATATTGTCACATTCAAAAAGTATTAGCTTTTAATCAATTCATGGTGAATAACGCTACTCATGTTCCACGAACAGGTATCTTGATTGAGAATATGAGGCGAGAAGGATTTGAGTTGTCAGTCTCACCACCTAGAGTCATGTGAGTCTGTCACACTTGTGATATAATATACCAGCATGAATACATATTCCCAGCCATATACTCTTATTGCAAGCTTGTCACGCTGATAATTCTGTTTTATCATAAAATGACCTATCAACATAAGGCAGAACTACTTGATAATGTAGAATCTGAGGCTGAATCTATTTCCAATAAATTAATTAAGTTTTTCCAATAGTGCTGTATTTAGTTGATAAGGAATTGCTGTCCCCTCTTCCCTCCCTGCATTTGCCCTCCAGCTTTATGTACTAAAGCAAAGTGAACATATTTCTCCTTGCTGCTTTTATTGGTCAAACTGATGAAATTCTATACCCCAACTGCCTTCTCTGTTATTAGACTTCTTTGGCTAGAATTTTGAATTGATCAGGTATAAAACCCAGAATGGTGAAAAGCTTGAGCCGTTGGAGGAAGTGACTATTGAGGTAAGAATGTGCATTTGGTATTGGCTCCAATAACTTTTATTCTATGGGCATGGAATTTCTTGACACAAAATTTTCTGCCAGATTAATGAAGAGCATGTTGGTTTAGTCATGGAAGCATTATCTCATAGGCGAGCAGAAGTAGTTGACATGGGTCCTGTCCCTGGCCATGCTGGCAGAACTAGATTATCACTGACGTGTCCTTCAAGGTTGATAAATTCTTTTTTTCTTTCTACCACCAAATTGATTTTAGCATAATATAGGAACCAGACTAGACAGGCAGATTTGGCCGAACTGGACTGCTCACTGGTTTCAATTCTCTAATTAGGCCTGGTCTGCAACTGGGTTGCTGAAAACTGGTTTGCTTGACTGGTTCAGCTTGTTAATCCATTGACCTGATGAAGCATATGGCTAACCAAGTTGACATAACACCTAGAATACTGTCAAATTGTATCTGAACATATTAATCAGGATACTTGAAACCAGGTAGGGTTTACCAAATAATAGTGAATTATCATTAAAAGCCTGAATCATTTGTATGTAATGCTTCTAGTATTTCATTTTTTTTTTTTTTTTGTTTGAAGAACAAGAAAATATTTGTTGTTGAGGTTCTCTAACTTTTGTTTCATTCTAGTGCTTAATTATTTTCTTCTGGGAGAATTTTCAGGGGCTTGGTCGGCTACAGAAGTGTGTTTAACAGTGGCACACGTGGAACAGGATTTATGCATCGTGCTTTCCTGAGTATGTTTTCCTTGCTGTGGTTTTCTTTTATTTCTTTTGGACTACCTGCTTTTCCTTAGATATGGTTCTTGTTATATGTAAAGATGTTGATGATTGATAAATTTTCCACGTGTTGTCTTTGTGCCTTAATTGAATGTATGTTAAGGTGGCTGGTAATAATGGCCTCACTAACACTTGTTAGTTTATGCTCTTGCCAGCTTATGCCAAGTATCGGGGCCCTTTGGGGAATGTCAGGAAAGGAGTATTGGTACAATTCTCTCTACTTGTTGCCTTTAAAACTTTATGAATTATTGTTTTGCTTTTTAAGTAAACAATTAAATAAGAGTGAGTTAGAGTGCTGGACCACGTATTCCATGTGTACTTCGAAGAGACTGCCACAAACATTCTCAGGATAAGCTAATCATGCATACCATATCTCTGCATCTAGTGAGTTTAATTTCTTATAATCATGTTTGTTAACTTCTAAAGATGTTCAGAGAAGTTCAAGCTTCCAATTTCCAATTACGTGTGCATATTGTTTGCTGATGTCTTTCAATTTTGGGTCACTCTGAGGATTGAGCATGGTTTTAGTATGAGATTGTCCGCCAAATTTTATTAGAAATATCTCTGTAATCAGTGGCTGGCATGCTGTTATTGGGATGTGTGCCTCTCTGGGGAGGCAAGAGTGCAGTGTTGTATGCATTGTAAAACTTGGGCTGACTTCCTTTCTTTGACATGGTGGAACAGGTATCAATGGGCCATGGAACAATAACAGCTCATGCATTAATGAGTTTAGAAGCACGTGGAACCCTTTTTGTGAGCCCTGGGATGGAGGTTTGTTTCAAATGTGAAGGATAGTATGCAATTACCTTCTTCCAAAATTCATGTTGGAATGACTACTGTGATCTTCCATTCTTTCAAGCAGCCCTTTGAAATCTGTGGAATATATGAAAGAAAGGAACATATTCATCTTTTTGGGGGGGTTAAAGGGGGGGCAGGGGTTGGTGTTTTGGGGGAACCGATGCACAGCACACAAATTAACAGTCAAGGGCTCCTGGTTTGCTCTACCGGAACCTTTCTTTTATATTAAATTGAAGCACCTTGCACCATCTTTATTTAAATTTTATTCTAGATATAGATGAATCTGTGGTTGTTTCTATATTTGGACTTTGCAGTTTTACTGTCTTTCACTCTTATTTTTTTGACTAACCAAAACGCATATGATGGGGCTACTAGTCTGTTGCAACAATCTAGGCATTGCCAAGTGACCTCCTGTGCTCTGGAGAACGTGTGCCTGGGAGGGCCTAGCCAACTAGGTTGTCCTGCCTTAGGTGCCCCACTAGAACGACCATGACGGTCGGTGCTCCTGCCAGGGGCCTTTAGCCATATCTATTGCTAAACCCTGTCAAGGTTCTTGTCAGAATCTGGTGGCCAAGATCACTGTTCAAGAGTAGGATCCACCCAAATGAGACTCAAAACTCCTGACCTTACCTTCCATTAAACCATAAGGGAATGAGCTTCACGTTTAGGTTGAACCACTTGGTTTATTCGTTATTGCCCCAGTGGTTTAGTAACTCTTGACCTCTTTTGCACCAGGGATCTTTCACTCTAGTAAAGTTATTTGGTTTATCTGCAGAATGGAAGTAACTTGGTTTGGTCAGATGTTCTCTTTATCAGTTAAGGAAAGAGTGAAGCATAAACCTTATTTATACAAGTGGAATTATATTTTTTCCTCATTGATTGCCTGTGAATTGCTGCTGACTATTCTCTTATTTTGTACAGTCATATGATGGCATGATTATTGGTGAACATTCACGTGACATGGATCTTGATGTATGGAAAATATCGTAATCTCAATTTAAGCATTTGGTTAGACTAAAGGTGACTAATTTTGGGATTTCCTTGCAACAGGTCAACCCTGTACGGACTAAGGAGCTTACAAACATACGTGCTCCTGGGAAGGACGAGAACGTGAAGCTATCTCCTCCTCGAAATGTATGTACCCATCAGATTCTAGTTTTCACTTTTTTTCTTCCTCTAGCTATCTGTTTCTGGCCCAATGTTGGAAGTAAGCAATTTTCAAGTGCTCGAACCCTGATGGCTTATAATGGCAACAGTTTTCCCTTACAAAATAGATTTCATTGTTTTTAGTATTGACAGTAGAATGAGACTTTTCTATAATCATTCTCTCTAGGTCTTAGCTAGGAAATTTGCAAATTTGATATCATAGGGCACTTACGACATTTCTGCTTCTTTCATTATGGATTTAGAGTTCTGAAACCTTGTTTTTAGATGACAAGGGGTGGTTCTCATCATCTAAAGTAAAGGAATCTTCTGCATCTTTCTTCTGGAAGCACTGGAATTATAGCCACCCGGTTTAAACTAAATTTATAAAATGGGTGTCGATAGGAAATGTTAGCAAACATCAAATTATCATTTTGACTTGATTTGATGACTCCTTTGTGACCATGACTTTATTTACTTAGCCAACTAAGTGCAGCCAACGTGTCATGAATTTGAATGACTGCTGCCGTGTGTATTTTGCCCTGCAGATGACTTTGGAAGAAGCAATAGGATATGTTGCATCTGATGAACTCATTGAGGTAAGCAATACCTCTAAATTGATGGTCCCGGCAATTAGGTTTAATAGTTTCCTATATTTTCAATCAATTCATATTTCGGGAGACTGTTCCGTGCTTGATAACACTTGTGCTCGATGAAAGCTGACGTTGAGGGACTTGACTTTTCAATGTTTAAGGTTTTTTTTAAGACATTCCTGCAGCCTATAAAAGAAATATATATGTATATATATAGATGATAGCCATCTTACATGGTCGGCAGGTCACACCAAAAGCCATTCGATTAAGGAAAAGATATCTTGATGTGAACAAGCGTAAGATGACGAGGAACAAGCCCAAGGACTGAATCCCTCCGGCTTGGGGCAGTTTTGCAACCTTTTGCCCAACAGCTCCGGACAAAAGCATACAGTGCGTATTTCGAATTTGTTTCCCTGAATGTAAAACTAGTCATTTAATAGCTGTATTTATTTTATGCAACTGAAAATTTGAGTTCTGATTTATCACACAATAATAGGAATCAAGCTTATAGACCCAAAAATGTATACTCACTTGCATAATCATTAGTTAATGCAAGTAATTTTTCTGCATGTTCCTGGTCCTGGTTTAGTCCTTGGGCTTAGGGTCTGTTTATTATATAGATTTTGAAACAACTTTTAGGAAATGTTAACTAGTCTGACAGTATGTTAGCTTTTAGTCCTTGGGCTTAGGGTCTGTTTATCAAAGTGGATTAGTGCATAAGTTAAAAATCACTGTTCATAACCATTTCTCATTTTTAACCAAACGAACATTTTGCTCCTACAATAGCAATGTGGTTATATTTTTGTAATTTGTAAAGAGCCTTATGTTAGTTTTTTTTGTATTGTTTCTTTATTAGAACATACACAACAGCTAACTACAATTTTTTTGTTTTTTGGAAATTTAATAATTAAAAAGTATCATAATTTCTTTGATATTAGTTGTTTATATTATCTTACAGTATTAATAAATTTTATTTTTATCTTGTTTTTAATAAAATTATTGTTTTATTATTTGATTGTTTCAGTAGGAATAATAATTTTAAAAAATTGTTATTCTTTTAAATTAATGAATAAAAGAAGTCAATAGTAATTTTTTTTATTTATGGTTATTCAAGAATAATCATTTTAAAATTTATCCTTATTTTAAAATTGACATAGTTACAATCAGATTTGGATAAAAAATAAGTTTAATTTATGTGAAAATTTATTATCATTATGTTGGTTTGGCAGGGTGATGCCCAATCATTCAGGTTAAAAATTATAATCGTGTATGGCTATGTCCAAATTAGCTTAGTTTAGATTGAAGTATTAATTTATTTTTTTTTAAATTTTAAACCGTTTCTTAAAAAAAAAAGTTTATATTTAAAATATAATTTTTTTAATGTTATAATATTTGACTTAAAATATTATATAAATTTAAATTTAAATAAAATTATTTATATAAAAATTATTAATTGTATAAAAAATATAATCTATTATTAATTACATAAAAAAATTTTAAAATTAATATCTATTTAAAATAGAAAGACCCTTCAAAAATATTTATAATTTATGTCATGTCAACTTAAATTAGTCACTTTACTCATAATTAAATCCAATCTAAAAAATTCATTAACTCTAATTTTTGTCATGTTCGTAATACTGATATATTTTAATTAAATTTTATAAAATATATTATTATTTTGAATATGATAAAAAATTAGAGTCGATTAATTTCAGACTCATCAAAATTTCAGTGAATGTTACAATATATTTTTCATGATATTAGAATAAAATGATTATTTTATATGAATTTATTGGTTATTATTCTTACTATTATTATATAGTAAATATTAAAAATTTAACTTATGATTTACTTTTATATCTTTTAAGTAATTAATTAAATAAAATAATAATAATTTTTTACTATTATTTATTTATTTATTTATTAAAAATAATTATTTTATTTATATATTATTTTATTTTAATAAGTAAGCGGGGGAAAAGATAATAAACAGCTGCATGTCACGCATCCCAATATTTGTTATTGACGTCTTCGAGAATTGTTCTAGTGGTCCCAATACCGAAAAATTTACGCCCACGCAATTGACCTAATTAAAAACTAAATAAACAAATAAATAATAAAAATTAAATATTTATTTAAATTTTTATTACATACCTAGTTAATCCTTAAATTAAGCTCCGGCGATTACCTCAACGGCACTAGATGTCTCCACCGCTCTCTCATCCGTTACCTCGCGCGTGAGGGGGCGGCCGTGTCACCTAGCAACGTCATCACCATTTCACCGTTAGCGTCTATCCACTACTTAATTGCTCTCTGCCTCTGCTCGTCGTTCAACGCCCTTTCCCTATCCTCCATCTGTTTTCGCGTCAATGGCTTCTCAGTACGATCGAGTCTCCTTCCGAACGCAAGTCCTCACCAGACACCTCCGATCACCTTCTCCCTCGCCTCCACCAGCATTACCAGATTCTCTGTCTTCCTCACCATGCCTTTCCTACTCTCCTCCCGAGCTATCCGAGCCACCTTTCGTTTTCGACACCAAACTAATGCGATCTCTACTAGACGGGCATAATATCCAAGATCGAGATTGGCTCTTCAATCTGATGATGCAGAGCAATTTGTTCAACCCTCGAAAGTTAGGTCACAGAACTTTCGTGTCTCCAGACCATAATCAGTCGATGGAGCAGGAGAGGGCAATGACTATGAAGCGAATTGAGTACCTGTTGGACCGTGGAGTCTACAAAGGTTGGATTACGGGAAATGGAGCTGAGGCTGAGCTCAGAAAGTTGGCGCTTAACGAGGTTATTTCGCTCTACGATCATTCACTTGCTATCAAGCTTGGCGTCCATTTCTCTCTTTGGTAGGTCTAATTGTTTTTCTGCCACGTTAACTTTTTATTGGTAATGCTGTTTTGTTAGATTCGTGTTTTATTTGTAGAATTTTTGTTAATATTCAATTCGTTACTGCGCTGGATTTTGATTTGATTCACGGGAAAGTGGAGGAATTAATACAAATTCGTTTATGACTCACATAGCGCAAACACAGGATCAGTTGAACTAATGACTAGGACTCGTTTTGGATTCCCAAATTGTTGGCCTCGGGAAACCAAGATTCTCAATTAAGTTGGGAACTAATTTCTACGGAGATCGAATTTTTGTGCCTGTTGGTTGAACTCATGAGGAAATGTAATAACAATACTCAAACAATCACAACACAATCACGATAACAATTATGAGTTAAACAAAACACGCGAAATTTATTGTGGGAATACCTTAAACGATGGGTAAAATTGCGGTATTTTAGGTCCACATAAACTCCACTATAATTATGAAAATGAATAAACAAATCACAAACGCCTCCTTTGGTTTCACTGCAATATTGGTAAACCAAGGTTAATATAACAAGGGATAAAAAACGGAAGAAGACTACCAGTAAAAATGTCTAAAACAATTAATGGAACAACACATCCAATGACGGTGAATATTGGAACAAGAATTGGAGCCCTAACGGTTGGCAAATATCTTCTCCTCCTTCTTCTCTCTCCTTTTTCTCTCAAGTTGGCTGCCAAAAGGATATTTAAGTCGTGTAATTTTTGTCCTAAATCTGAAGCATGGTATTTATACCCTGCATAGGCCATTTAAGCGCTGGCTCATGATTAACAAGTGGGTAGCTATCGGAAATTCACTCAAAACTCACACTCAAGCCACTGACCTGTGAACTTCGCGTGGAGGCTTCATCTCGCAATTTCGCCCAAGTGGACGTTGCATGAAAACCCCTTGCTTCCAGAAATTAGGAAAAATGGTGTATATGTACAACGGGTATGAGACTTATGAGGGAGTAATCTATCCCAACACAAATTAAAAATACAAGCTTTTACACAATCCAAATACACTATAATTCAAAGATTAAAGTGACAAATGAATCCATAAAATTCTTCTGCATCTGATTCATGCCACTATCTAGGAAAGAATAATTTTATCTTTCTTATCTTTGATGTGCCACACACATTCTTGCTCACATTTCCAAATGAGATAAAATGCCTCCCACTCCAAAATTAACAAGAGGGACTCGTGATTCTCCAAAAGTGAGTGATGTGACAGTGCGACGATAGGGAGATCAACCTACGATGAGAATTGAGTGGAGAAAGTAGGGCTATAGAAAGTTTACAGTTTGACCAAATATAAAAATAATTTTCATTTACTTAGATGACTATGGATGGGGTCAAGTTGGCCTATATGGCCTGACCCTATACATAAAAAAAATCGTACATTATTGATATTTATTCTGGCGTGAGCTCATGAGCAAACTTTTATATATCAACTAAGTTTTCTCTCTTCACACTCTCAACTACCGGCAGTTGGTAATCCATTATGTGCATGTTTCTTTTCGGAATTGGAGATTGAAGTGGTACAAGTTGTAATCTCTATTAAAGAAACATTTTCTTTTCGGTATCGGCCCTTTTTCTTTTGTTGTTGAGAACACTTCTGGAATAATTTCCCTATCTTGGTATTTACCAAACGTCCATTTTGTCATGTAATCTGCAGTTGTGAGAACTACTGTAATATGATGAAGGCATGATAAATCAATTCTTGAAATAGCAATGAGAAACATACGTGGCAAATGTGTTATTCATGTCAACTTAGCTATGATATTAAGAAAAACTACACATGGAAACTCACATTGGTTATTGCCCTTTGGCCTTCTACTAATGTTTATGCTGTAAGTCTAATAATATGGGGAAAAGCTGTATAAAGTGCAGTGCTGTCACGGGTACTGTATCTTAAAGAAGTGTTGCCCTACTGGGCGCATAAGATTTTATTATCACAGGTGTTCTACTAGTCCCTGCATTATGAAAAACAAAAAAAAGCTTAGTTTGCTAGAATGTCTTTTTTTCACAGCAGAACCTAGAAGATCCCTGTCATTGATTCTTGCACTCTGTGCTATGGAGTGTGAAATTTGATGAAAGCTATGGTAGGAATTTGAGCTTTTGTTACATTGATTAATTGCGGGAAAAGGGAAGAAAAATTCCCCCGTCTTGCTTACGAAAGTAATTAGCTTTGGCCATGGTTGAGAAACTAAGAACAGAGGTAACAACATACACGACATGACACCACGACCCAAACATGGAAACACTTATTTTTCTAAAAATAGGACAAGTCATGCTGGAAGCATGTTAACAACAGGACAATAGTTTTCCATTTATAATTGATAAGACCTCACCATTTTACTCTAAATAATTAAAACTTATATCCATGTAAAAGGGCATATTTATAGACTATAAAATCTTTATCCCTTGTTGTATTTTTTTATTTGTTAAGGGAAATAGCCACCAAAAATAATTTTCTGATATAGCTCTCCAATTTTTGGTAGGAAAGATTTTAGACCACTGCACGATCACATTATTTTTCGAAATAGGTTTGAGTAATGAGTTTAAGTAGTCTGTCCTCTCCAACAAGAACATATTTTTTTGGAATTCTTGTTTATCAACCCAAAACTAAGTTTATTAGAATGTGTCACTAAATGTCAGCACAATGTCCAAATTGCTGGGAACTCTGTCCACACATCCAAGATTTGTCGATTTGAAGCATTAAGAATTGTGAGAAAGTAGACATGCTAGGATTTGTCGATTTGAAGAGCCAATATGTTATACAAGATGCACCATGCAGATGGATTAGGTCCCCAAATTATCTGTTGTTACCTATAGTTGTGATGAGGCTATGCAACTGTCCTAAATCATCTCTTATAGAGTCAATTACAAAGTCCATATTTCATTGTGAATACATTTTTATATTGTTGTTTAATTGTCAAAGCATGCTTATAACATATTTGCCAGGACCGAGTACTTCTACTTCCCTACTGCCTCTACTGTCTTTTTTCCATTTATTTTTGTTTTCATGTTATTACTCCGGTGGCCCTCAAATAAAGCTGTAAAGAAAGAGTGAACTTGTGTCATATCTTGGTGATTGTACCTTTTTAGCTTCTTCTACTATAGACGTGATATTTCTGGATCATCAGCATTCCCTCTTGTTTCTGAATGTCAGGGGTGGTGCAATCCAATTTTTTGGCACAAAGCGTCATCATGAGAAGTGGCTGCAAATTACTGAAGAATATGGGATCAAAGGTTGTTTTGCTATGACTGAACTGGGGCATGGAAGTAATGTAAGTAACTGTTTTTTATTGGCCTGTGCTGGCATTACCACATTGTCCATATTCCTTCAGTTAGGTATTTTCACAAATTTGTAAGTTTTGTGTTTAGGTTAGAGGAATTGAAACAATCACTACTTATGATTCTACTTCCAGAGAGTTTGTCATATGCACACCATGTGAATCAGCTCAGAAGTATTGGATTGGTGGAGCAGCTAATGTATGGAAGCTATTGATTTATTCACCTCCTTATCATCTCTCTTGACACTGGTCTCATGGTTCCTCTTGCTTAGTTTCATGTCCTACTCTTCTCTTGGATTGCCTTTTGCAGCATGCAACGCATACAATAGTATTCTCACAGCTCAACATTAATGGGAAAAATCAAGGAGTCCATGCATTCATTGCCCAGATCAGAGATGCAGATGGAAATATCTGTCCAAATATACGTATTGCAGATTGTGGTCATAAGATTGGGCTGAACGGTGTTGACAATGGTCGAATATGGTAATAGTAATGAATTCTTTCTAACTTCTATACCTGTATTTGTTTGTTCCTTTCTTTCAGATTAATCAGACTCGCCAATTTCTTATCTCTAGGTTTGACAATGTTCGAATCCCCAGAGAGAATTTACTGAATTCTGTTGCTGATGTCTCTCCTGATGGCCAATACCTTAGTGTAATTAGTGACCCAGATCAGGTGGTCATTTCGACTAGTTATTGGATAGCTTGTATAATGAATATTGTCCTTCTTTCTTTCACTCTTTCACCCCATTCTTTGAGTTTTCTATTGTTTGTATAAATTATCAGAAAATGATAGGTTGTTTGTACTTACTAGATTTTTGCATTAGATTACTCCAGCATTTGCTATTTTAATTTAATGTGCAATTATCATTCAGAGGTTTGCGGCCTTTCTTGCTCCCTTGACATTTGGTCGCATTACCATTGCAGTCTGTGCAGTTTACTCATCTAAGGTGACTAATCCACAAGTCTAATACTTGACCCTTGAAATTCTCAATTGGCTTAAGTTTCAATTTGACGTCAATCACTGTCACACTGATTTTTTGTCGGTGATATTAGGTTGGTCTGGCAACAGCCATAAGGTACTCCTTGTCAAGACGTGCATTTTCCCTTGCAGCTAATGAACCTGAAATTCTATTGCTTGATTATCCAAGTCACCAACACCGGCTCTTGCCTCTCCTTGCCAAGACGTAAGTTGTTTGGTAACGGCCATTGATGTTTCTAATTTTGTTAGCATCACTATGCAAATCTGCCAAGGTGTTATGTGATTTTTAAATGTCTTTATGAAGTAATAATTTTGTAAGACCGGCTATTCTATGTAAATCACAATTTAGGTGATTATAAAGTAACTGCTAAAGTGGAATAAAAAATGTTTAGGTTGCAATTTGACTTTTAAAGACAAAAGGATCAAGTTAGATCTAGCATTTATAGTAGCTAAACAAGAAGGAAAATACATTAAAGATAATGCTTTCAGTTGAAATTAAAGTTTAGAGGCAACAGGAGGTGGCGAGGTAGTTCTATGACGTCATGAATTGTGGTAGTAAAGAAGTCTTTTATTAGCCTTCAACTTTTGTGGATATTGTGTTGAGTTGAGCAAAGTGGATGAAGAAAATTCATGTAGCCGACCCAAACCAATCACCATAAGCCTTTGTTGATGATGATAGTGATGCTTCATTCAAACGTGATACAGTTACCCAGCATTTGATGTGCCCCTTCCACTGTTTAGGCCTTCAGTGCCTCTTTACTCTAGGACAACTCAGTTGTACTTGAAGATGGGTAATTATGAGCTGTAGGTTTTCTGTAAAAATCATTTGTAGCACCCTATATTGTCAGCATTTGCTGTCTGCATTTAAAAATCTCGAAGCTCGCACGAGATCTCACATTTCAACTATATGTTTCTAATGGATATGACTTGCTGTCTTATTGCTATGCAGATATGCAATGAGTTTTGCCGGAAACTACTTGAAATCCATCTATGTGCAGAGGACACCTGAAATGAATAAAACTATCCATGTTGTTTCTAGTGCATTTAAAGCTACATTAACCTGGCATAACATGAGAACACTTCAGGTTAGTAGGCTAAATGTTGGTTGGTTGCCATAGCATTTGTCCTTTTGTTCATAACTTAGTTCAATTGATATGCATCCAGGAATGTCGTGAAGCCTGCGGGGGGCAAGGTCTGAAGACTGAGAATCTTGTTGGCCATTTCAAAAGCGAGTATGATGTGCAATCGACATTCGAAGGGGATAATAATGTTTTGATGCAACAGGTAGCATTATGTTAATTCTGTCTTTTGCATGGAGATCAAACTGTGGTGATAAAGGGGATCTTTTGAGTTCTTCTTTTGTGTCTCATGGCTCATTACTATCTATTTTGTGACGATTTCAATACTACCATTGAAATGAGAGTATACATTGAAACGTACAATTTAATGAGCTTAAAAGTCAATAATTTAGTTAATCATATCATAGTCTAGTAATTAATGCATATCACATTATATTGTTTGAGACCCTTAAGCAAGCTTTTTATAACCTATGTTAGCAAATTGACAATTATCGAATGGAATCACATTATATCATTTTAGACCCTTAAACTTAGTTGACTGTGCTTTGAAGTTAGCAATTTTCTTTTCCCCCCTTTTCTGTCTGCCGAAATTACAGAGCATAAGTGAATTTAGACCTAGCAATATACGAATTTCTTGTTTTCCATCCTCTTTTTCCCCCTTACAGGGAGCATGAGAGATACAGAGATGTAGCCATGAAAACGATGAAAAATAATGAAAATGAAGTCATAATGATAAATCATATTATGCTCTCATAATAATAAATGGGAGATACAGAGAGCAAGCAAAAAGAAAGTTGACCATCTTACCAAAAATAGCATAATAATAACGTTGCTTACCAAGAATAGCATAAGAATAGGGTGATCTCTGAAGAATCACAATAAAATAGTAAACGGTATCTTGCTCTGGCTTTATTTTTGCTCAAAAGAGCATAAAGTAAGTTTGCAAGATCAGACCTTCTACTTGATCTTGCTCCGTTCTTTTCTGTTCTGCTCATCCTATGAAATCTGATTATGTATGTGTTTTGACCATTTAGACATTTGGGAATGTAGGATCATAGCATCCAGATTGCAATTTCATACCCATGGAATTTGCATTTATCAAGTTGCCAACTGGATGCAGTTCCCCGCCCCTCTTCAGGGACTACAAAACCAGATGCTCCTCGGATGGCTGACTCTTTAATTGGTTTTATATTGAACCTTTTTTTTGTTTGGTTGAACTTTATTTGCAGTTACCTCATAGTCTGTCAGTTTGTTTAGTTAATTGTAGCCCCCTACCAAATTCGAGTCGGTATTTATTTTTCAAATTTCTGTCAACCAATGTAAGCCACATCCCTTAGATACTAGGTAGGTATTATATAGATTGAGTAATAAATTGGATGGACACTTCCAGGGATGGGTGCCCATGTCTAGGACACACTCTGGACATGTGTCCAATCACCTAAAAGCTGACACGTGGCTTATGCTTAATAGCTGGAAATTGGATGGTCCATGCTTCCTGCCTACCCCTTCCCTCCAAGGGAGCTATAAGTACTTGGACAAAATGTACACTTCGAGATATGCCTTTAATTTCTGAGTAGCTGTATTGTTTTCATTCTGGAGGAAGGGTGTCCATTCATCCCAAAGACATGAAAAAAATAGTAGCTGTATTGTTAGTAGATTTCTTAGTAACCTGCATGGAACTTACCCATATGATATGCACAGAAATAGGAGCTTACTATTGGCAAAATTGAAGCAGAAAAGTGATGCTGATTGTGTCATTTTATAATCTGTGAAAACCAGACATGACAAGCATTTTGGACAAAAGAAGTAACATATTCACAAAGATTAGTTCATCTTTTATTGAACATGTATAATTTACTTGTTTATTTCTATGTAATAGGTTTGCTGTCTAGGATAAATATTGATAGATATCATGGGTTGTTGAAACACTGCTAACTGTAGTATAGCATGTCTGTGAGCATACTTAGCATGCCCTGCCAATGTCATGACCTATCGTTATGGAACTTTCTGTATCTGTATGTCTTTGTAGTATGATGGAATTTTATTTTAGCCTTATGTTGGAGATGATTATAGAAGGATAGAATATTGCTAAATACTCGTTCTCTGATTAAGCTGGAATTCGTTGGTTTGTCCAGGTTAGCAAGGCATTGCTAGCAGAATATGTAGCTGCTAAAAAGCAAAAGAAATCATTTAAAGGGTTGTGGCTGGAGCATATGAATGGATCTTCCCCTGTTATCCCATCCCAGCTGACGAGTTCTAATCTAAGGTGCAGCAGCATCCAGGTACTAATTTTAGTTCTTTTAAGTGGTTTTATTAGTCATTTTGAAGCAAGTAATGATGTCCTGTTGATCTTTTGATCAGGCCGACATATTCTGCTTGAGGGAGCGCGATTTATTAGAACATTTTGTGTCTGAAATCTCGGCACATCAAAAGCAAGGGCGAAGTAAAGAATATGCTTCTGTTATGGTAAGGATCCTCGCCCTTGGATTATTCTTGCACGCTCTCTCCCCTCTCTGTCTCACACAAACGCATACACATCCATCTTAATGTCTATCTCTCTCCTTTTCTCATCCAGAATTATCAGCTTGCAGAAGACCTCGGCAGAGCTTTTGCTGATAAAGCAATCCTGCTTACCTTTATAGAAACTGAAGCAAAGGTTTCTAACGGTCCATTGAAGGTAAATTAAATGATGCAAATTTATACAAAAAAACCTCAAGAACTTTTCATGTACGAGAACTTGTGGTTCTTGATAATCTGGCTGATAGATATTAGAAAACATGGAAAATTGACGGTCATAGCTGGGTGCGAGGAGGCTAAGTTGTGATCAGTTGTAAAACCGCTATCTTATGTATTAAGCTTGTCATACATTTAAGCCAGATAATATTTTTGAACAAAGAAGCTTTTGCTTAATGTCATGTCACTTCCACCATAGTGCCTAATGACATGTATCCATTCCTCTCTATACAACAGAAGCATAAAAGGAATGTCAGGATGTGCTAGGCTCCCTCGTTACAAGGTTTAGGAAGAGTCAGATTTATAAAGTCTTCTTCCACATACTATAGAAAGACTACATCCATTAAAAAGAGAAAAATGAAGGGAAAACCGAAAAAGAATTTGTTGCTTTGTTCTGCTATTTTACTTCGGTGATGGATGAATACCACTAAATTTTCTAAAACTTGCTGGAAAAAGCCTTCTGTGTTTTCAGCAGTGTAGCATTGGACTTCATTTTCTTAATAGTTGCTGACCCCCCGTGCACGTTAAACTTGCAGAATGTGCTGGGTCTACTTAGATCACTTTATGCTTTGACCATCTTGGAGGAAGATGCTTCATTTCTTCGATACGGCTACTTATCAAGGGAGAATGCTGCTTCAGTGAGGCAGGAGGTAAATAAACTCTGTAGCGAGATACGTCCGCATGCACTTGCATTAGTCAGTTCATTTGGCATCCCCCACGCATTTCTGGGCCCCATCGCTTTTGATTGGATAGATGTAAATTCATGGTCGTCGGTTCAACAGCAGCATAGTCATAGTTCCTCGGCGTTTTTGCGGAACGCATGATCATCTATCTTCCAATATTGAAATTGTTTCCCCCTGTTTGCTCACTTTTCCTTCTGTTGGACAATTGCAATGAATCATAAATAAGTATAATGGATGATGGCTGTGTGTTGCCAATCAATGCGTTCAGATTTCCTCTCCCTCACCAAACTTTTTAAATTTTGCTATTCTTACTCCTGACTGGGTCTTGTTAATTTTATTTTATCTCATTGGTTAAATATGCAATGCCATAGTTTATAAAATTAAAAAATATATCTAATAACTCACTTATTTTTAACCTATATTTTTACTTGTGGTACTGTCACTGCTTCTGAAGTAATATTTATCACTGCCACTTAAAATGATTGGATTTTTATGCTATATTTTACGTCTAACTAAATTTTTTAATACAATGCACATTTTTATTACCTTTAATGTTATTGTGATTATTTTTACTTATATTATTTGACCTTCGACACTGAATGGTGACTTGAATGGTACTGTGTTTGCTGGTGAAGTAAAGAAAGATAAGAACTTCATGAAAATTCACATGAGGGTCGACAATTATAGCTAGATAAGCTAGTATTAGGATATTTTTTGAATATTTTAAGTTTTTTTCTAAAAAATATATTTAAACATTGTATTAGTGAATATTATTTTTAATATATTTAAATATTTATTTAAATTTATTTCTCTAGATTTTATATGCACTCCATTGTTGATATCATATAGTAAATATTATAATCATCTTGATAAAATATAAAATTAATAGTAAATGATAATAATAGGCTTAAAAGTATATTTGATATTGTATAATGATTACTTATAAGTTCATTAGTTATAAAAATAAAATATTTTTAAAAAATATTTAATTATTTTAATTATCTTTTAATTGGTATCAGTAATCAACTCGGCTAATGGAATATTTTTGTGATGAAAAATAATTAAAACAAAATGAAAAGGATATGTAGTGTCCAAAATTAAATAAGTTGAGTTTTGCTGTATTATATGGTTTATTTTTATTTTCTTATAACTGTTGTTGGTCTATCTACGCAACATCTTAATTACTACTCTTAAAAAAAATATGATGTGTAGTTTTAATTACTTTAAAAATTACAAAAATAATATCTAAGTACTTAAAAACTTTAAAATTTATTATTATTTTTTTTTATAAATTTTATCTTTTAAAAATCCAACATGCCATAACACAAATATAACTTATGTTTTTACAAGATATCTATAAATCACTACTTTTTAAAAAAATAAAGCTTGACTTAAATTAATTATGAAATTAATTTTTATTTAAACTGTAAAAAAAAATAATAGTATTATCTTTTATAATATATCGAGATATTTTTACATATATATGTTGCAAACACTTCTAAATATATCCGTCAAATTTAGATTCTTCTATCATAAGAAAAAGGACCTTAAAATAAATAATATATTCTATTAATTATTTTTGATTTATCCTATTATCGTACTAAAAAAATATTGTAACGTTTCTTAAGAGGAGGTCAGAATTAAAAAGAGAAACATTATTTGGGGTAAGTTGTAATTGTGATATTTCAGAATTACTATTAATATATGATGTAATTAATATCAAATTATCGTAATAGTTTTTTTTTTAATTTTTTCATTGTCAAAATTTAAAATTTTTTTTATAATTAATAATTAAATTATAAAAAATTATATTAATAATTAAAAAATATATATAAATTAATAATAAAAAAATTAGATATTACTACTAGTAGGTTGAAAGAGCAGAGTGTAGAGAAGAATATAGAGTGGGAGGAGAGAGTGGACTGTAAGAAGAAACGAAGAAAATGATAACTATTTAAAGAAAATGTTTTAAATTTGTAATTATAAAAAGACAAACAGTCTACTTGTAATAACATTCTAAACCGCTAATAAAAAATTATTATCAAAGGTGGCTAATTTTTAGGTAATATTCTTTTATTTTTTGAAATTAAACCCCCGAAAATGTATATTTCAAAAAATTAAAACTACAATAAAATTCCAATATTATTAAATCAAACGCGTGGATAAGAAAATGGCAAGTTTCATGCAGCTTGAATTCTTAATGAGAACATAATGCTGGGTAATAAACGGTCGCATGTGCACATTGAAGTGGGAATTGGGTTAAATAAATAATTATAATTTAATTATTTTTTAAAATATAAAATTAATTAAATCTAATTATTAAATTATAACTATTTATTTTAAAATAAATAGTTAATATATGATAAAAAATAATTTTTATCTTTTAAAGAGATGAAGCCATTTCCTACTCAAAATGAAGGGATTATCTATTGCTTCTTGAAATAGCGCCACATTGCAGTCGTTGAAATTCAATTGTTGAAATTAAAAATAAAAATAAAAAGTATAAATATATTTTACAATTTTTAGATATTAGATTAAGTAGGTATTAAATTATTTAAAAAACTATTATCTCCTTTTTCATTTATAATTTTTTATTGTTAAAATTTTCATTTAATAACAATGTGAAGGCTCTCCCGAATTCAAGAAAACGACGGAAAAATGCATCCCAAATTTTATCCTTGGCGTCTCAACTATTCTCATCTTCTGAGCAATACATTATTAGTTGTTTTATTTATCATAACTTAAAAAATTATCATCTTTCAAATTAGACATGTATGCATATTATGATATATATCATATCAATTTTTAAATTAGATAGTCGATATATTATAATTTATATAGTTTATATAATTAATATTATTATAAATTTTTAAATTTAGACTATTTTGTTTTATTTTTTTATAAAAAAATGACCCATTTTTTAATTTAATATATACAAAAATATCAAAATCTTCATCTTTCTCACCAGGTATCAGAACCGGGTTCATCAGGGCAGTCGAGTGACCTATTTTCCCATTCGGCGGTGACTTCGGCGTCATTGCGGCTGTTCGTCATCCTTCCGTGGGGCATAGTTGCCACTGTTCATCATCCTCGCCGTCTACTTCGGCAAACACTGCTGAAACTGTCCCTCTCTCTCCAGCCACTATTACATCTACCTGCAGCAGCCCAGCCACCGCTGCCATCGTCGTCAGTTACTCCCCTTGTTACTCGCAGATTGATATCGTCCGTTTCTAGTGCATTTAAAGCCACATTCACCGGGCATAACTTTGAGGACGCTTCAGGTTGGTAGGCTTAATGTTGGATTGGTTGTCATAGCATTCGACCATTTGTTTGTAACCTAGTTTAACCGATATGCATCCAGGAATGTCGTGACGCTTGCAGGGGGCAAGGCCTGAAGACTGCTTGCAGAATATGTAGCTGCTGAAAAGAAAAAGAAGCCATTTAGAGGGTTGTGGCTGGAACATATGGATGGATATGCCCCAATTATCCCATCACAGCTAACGAGTTCTAGTCTAAGGTGCAACCGCATCCAGGCACTAATTTTAGTTCTTCGCAGTAGTTTTATTAATGATACTGAGCAAGTAATGATATCTTGCTGATCTTTCGATCGGCTGACATATTCTGCCTGAGGGAGCGTGATTTATTAGAACATTTTGTGGCTGAAATCTCAGCACATCAAGAGCAAAGGGGAAGTAAAGAATATGCTTTTGTGATGGTCATCATCTTCTCCTTTGGATTATTATTACATGCTCTCTCCACTCTCTGTCTCACACAAATACATACACATCCATCTTAAATGTCTATGTGTCTCCTTTCCTCATCCAAAGTTATCAGATTGCCCAAGACCTTGGCAGAGCTCTTGCTGATAAAGCAATCCTCCTTAACTTCATAGAAAGTTCCTGATGGTCCATTGAAGGTAAATTGTGATTCTTTCATCCTCATATAAATTTATGTCATAAAACCCTTGGTACTATTTCATGTATGAGAATTTTAATGCCTATACAACATGTATTCATTCCTCTCTATACTTCTGAAACATAAAAAATATATATATATCCCAACGTGCTACGCTCACTCGTTACAAGATTTAAGAAGAGCCCGATTTATGCAATCTTCATCCATATATTATAGAAAGGCTATTTCTAACAAAAAGACAAATAAAGGGAAAACAACAAGAGATCGCAACGGTGTACTGGCATCTGATCAATGAATTGGATGATTTGTTCAGCTATTTTACTTTGGCGATGGAGGAATATCACTAAATCTTACTAGCAGATACGGCCAAAGTAGAAAAAACTTACCGAAAAAGGCTTGCTGCTCGGCGTCTTGAACTGTAGCACGGTACTTCGTTCTTTTAATAATTGCTGACCCTCGTGCACGTTGAACTTGCAGAATGTGTCCGATTTACTTAGATCACTGCATGCTTTGATCATCTTGGAGGAGGGTGCTTCGTTCCTTCGATACGGCTACTTGTCAAAGGAGAATGCTGCTTCAGCGAGGCAGGTAGTGCAAAAACTCTGCAGCGAACTGCGCCCGCATGCACTTGCATTAGTCACTTCATCTGGCATTCCTGATGCATTCTTGGGCCCCATAGCTTTTGATTGGATAGATGTAAATTCATGGTCGTCAGTTCGTCCCTCTTTGAGGTGTTTATCATCGTTTGCAAAAGGCCTTATTGATCTATTTTTCAAAAGAGAAATTCTTTTTCCTGTTTGCTCACTTTTACTTTCGGAGAATTGCCAGAAATCAACGGTGTAATGGACATATTGCTTCTGCTTTCTGTTGTATTCTGAAGTAATAAATCCTTCAGTAGGAAAATCAAACGTAAAAAAAAAAAATTCAGAAGCTTGACATTTAGCATGCACCTAACTTTCTACTACGACTCAAAAAACACAAGGATCCACTTTCAAATGCATAGTTGCTATTTATGTATACATGTTCAAGGAAACATACTTGGCAGCTGAGCTGAAACACTAATACATACCCACTACCTTTTTTGGCTAACAGATATTAACAGCCTAAGGGGTCTTCAAAAGTAAAAATCATTCAACCACAAAACAGCCATCTATCAATGACTGCGAATGACAAGGCTTGAGGCAACTACACCATTTCATCTTTAAAGAACAAAATGAATGATTTGCCGTGTGAAACAGAAAAGACCATCAAAATATCTTGGGATAAACAATTTAATGCAGCTGAGAGAGAAAAATGTATGTCTCTATTCTGAACCAAGACCTAAAGGTTAGCCTCGACCACTGTTCTAGAGGTAGCTGGACAAGCAAATACAATAAACTTCACCAAGGTAGATAGCAGCAACAAAATAGTACTCTTCAAGTCATTTGTCAACCAAGGCAAAGCAAAGTTGTTTTCTTCAGTTCATAGACAAAAAGGAGGTTATATCCAAACTCTGATAGGCAGAGACCATATAAACTAATGGTAAGTTGCATACCCCATAAAAACTGTATGGCTACCACCGTGACAGCTTATCAAAACAACTGGACAATTGAACATAATTCTCTATAAATATTCAACGGTTAGCTAATCCAGGGTGAGCACTTCTCGGTGGACACAGTAATCCATGAACATTGCTCCCGTCTGAACAAGATATGGCAATTGAAGCTGAAAGAGCATCACCAGACTCGGATTTCATATTGCCTTTGGACTTGCCATTGACAGGGCATTTGTGTTCAGCAGGAAAATCAGCAGAGAGCCTTCCCATCCGCTTCTGCAGATCAGCAAGATCATTTGCGACTTTCCCTTTGGGACTCTTCTTTCCATCAGCAAGCTTCAATTCTAATCTATATAATGCACAGGAATCACAGTTGTCAACCTCATACTCAAACAAATGCCATTCATAGTCAGTTCGGGGTTGGGGGTCCATGTAATAAGACTTTTTCAACCCGCCAAATTCTTTCACAACTTGCTTCCTTGACTCATGCCAACCACGTCCGTTGTAATCTGACAAACACCTTTGCTTTCTATTTCCACTCCCAAACGCTTTTCGAGGTTTATCAAAAAAGAGCCACTCCCTCATTGCTTCACCTTTTAAAATATTAATATCAAATAACTCTGCAAGTTGAAAGGGACTGAATCACAAAACAAATACTGAGGGGTGATAAGATCCTAAAAAGTTAGGCATGTATAAAGAGCAAAAGAAGCATGCAGTATCAATTATACCAAAAACATACCACACTCAGCAATCTTCTAAGAAGCTCACAATAAGGTAACAAACAAATACGTATCAAGAAATCCAACTTATTCACAGGAAGCATGCCTACCAGGAGCATTCCATGGACTTTTAGCAGTTGCAGCCCCCTCACACTCAGGGATCCCTACATCCTTTCCCTGCATCTTGGCCCTAAGAGCATTAAATAACAGACCATCCTTCAACCCAATGCCTCCAGGTCTCAAGACAGGAGCCATTCCTGGGGGACCTTCCTTTAGTGCCAATTCTGCATGAAAGGGACTGCAGTAGTCTTTATACCTGTCAGATCCTTGAGCAGGCCTCGGGCAATCCCAGAGAGCACATTTTGGTCCCAGGAAAGCAGATGGTGGAGTATGGATGCTAGACAGCAAGACAGAGATGTCAGATGCAGCATGACCTCCATATTGCTCTATGTTGCTGGGGCAGATGAAAAGCTCATTGTTGAAGTCGTGATTTGTGTCAAACTGGAAGTAATCTGATTGGGTAGTCATTTCCAAGCTATTAGTGACCATGTTGTGCAAATCTGAAGCTTCAAAGTTGCTGACAGTCATGGCATGTCCACCGGAAGAAAAGCCATTACATTGATAAAGACCTTGAAACTCACCTTGTGGTGGTGCATGATTAAAGTGATAGTCCTGCAGACAGAACAATCAAGCATCTGAGTTCCTTGATGAAGAGCTTCAATTAAAATACAGTGTGCCCAGTCAACAATGTTTTAGAATTTTTTTTCTTTCACTTTTTTTCCTGAGCTTTGGAAGATTGTTGTCTGACAGATGCTGCTTTAACCATCGTTATTCCATGCACCCTCAGCCAATGGCCACAATACCAATATTAATGAGGCCTATGATACCAGTTCACTGGAACTTAAAGGAATCTCCAAACTTTAACATATCACTAAAATATGATGAAAGTGACAATGAATGGTTATCATGATTTCCATCATTAGGAACACTTGTCTTATTTTCCCTCACTTTATAGAAGACACAGTTCCAAATAACATAACTACTAAAAAAATATAGAAATGTCGACCCTTTTCCTTGGTTCACAATGATCCATGACAATCTTGCTTATTTTTTTGACACCTACATAAAAGACACATACCATAATGAGTAGGAACAATTTCTTGACTAGGAGTGCATTCCATCACTTCATGGCGCTGTGTATACAGAAGATATAATTTGGGTTCAACCGATGCTAACTTTCACGAGGATGAAAAGAGGAAATATTTGAAATGCCAAGATGTTAGTCAGCATGTGAGAAAAACACTCCATATTAAAGTCAGACATAACGAGGGAATTGTGAACCTTGGGTTGCTTTTCAAGAGTCAACAATAACCCAAACCTGCAGTGATGCCAGAATGGGATGCAAAAGGGTGATAGCGAGCACACCAGCGGAAGACCATAAGAGGTACCAGAAAAATGGTGATGATATTGGCTTTGAGCCTGAGCTGGTAAGGTAGGTGATCATCACCATAGTGTTGGGAAACAAACCACCATGAGGCTTGGGAATAAAAGATGTTGGAGATAGTACGTGTAACAAAAGAAGTTCAGTCTGATGCCTGTATTATCTGCACCATCTAGCATTACATGGAAATTGCTTCCATGTCTTCACAACTATTTTCTCTTATTGCTTAATATAATGCAATGAAAACATTCATTTATTTGATTCATTACCGCTAAGGGATGCATCCTCTACATAAAAAAAGTGGCAGAGGAAAAGACGAGAGACCTCATCAAATATTGCTGTCGGCCCTGCTGGTAATGCACAAACATCCAGCCCATGCTTCAAGATTGCTGGTTCTGCCAATACACTTGTGGCATCATCTTCTTCATCACATAGCCATAACAGACGAGCAAGTTCCGAGGAGAACGATGCAACACTATCTGCCTGCAATATAAATCAAATATTACTTTGTACCCTTGTCAGGGCCAGCCGAAGCAGTTCAGTTTTGTCTGAGAGTTCAAAACACAAACAAGCAAAGAAGAAGCTGGAGTTGGTTCATTCAGTTCAGCTTTCCATTCACAAAGGATTTGATTCACTTGTTCTTCCAAAACAGCAACATCGTGTATGCGATTCTCCTTCCTTGCAAATCGAAGGTTGGTGAACATCAACTGAAGATCCTCAACCCGAGTTTTTGCATTATCTTTTAAAAGCTGGTGTGATGCTACTTTGCAACTGCTTTTCGAGCCTTTACCCATTGATCCTGTGCCCAAGCCTCAAGCCATAAGATACCATAAAATGTCACCCAATTCGAATAACCAAATGTAGAATAACAGATATTGTGCAAAGCAGTACAAAATGCAAGTAAGGATGAGCACAAGAGAAACCATAACAGAGAACTTAAAGCCTAACCAATTTTGGCATTGAGATTCCCTCCAATTGTGGTGGTAATTGGAGAGATCCTATGACCCTAATCTAAATATCCATTTGATGTGCAATTGTTATGATTATGCCATGTCAATTAACATGGTAGTTTTCAGAAAGTGGTTTTAGTAACACAATCATATTGATTTATCCTGTAGTTGATGACATAGCACATCACAGCCGTTAAACATCAGTTGAGGTTATGAAAATTTCAGCTATCAATTTATCACCCTACTTGAACAGGATGCCATCCCCAAATTGATATCCATCATCTGGATTGTAAACGGGAAGCAATCACACCAAAATTCGAGTAACTCATCACAAGAGATCCAACCTCTCCCCGCCCCCCAAAGGAAAAATAACAAAGGGAGAAAACATGCAACAAATCTCAGAGATCCCAAAGCATGCAGATGAGCAAGTCACCGTAATCTACTTCCGGAGACAAAACTGCACCTTGTACTAATAAAAAGAGCTAGAGAAATAGGTGCGAGATCCCAAAAACAATAAAGTAATTTTCACGTCTCAAAGACTCAAAACACAGGTAAACATTAGAAAAACGCAACAGATGAAACTAAGAAAACAAATGAAAAATAACCTCAGAATCCACGCAAGGAAAATTTAAAAATGTAATCAAACTTAAGCATAACCCCGAACAGCCGCAAAGCATCTTCCCATTTCGCGCCGGATTCGGAACCCTAGCAACCGAAAAAATGCAATACAGTAAAAAAAAAATTACGAAACAACAACGCATTTCAAACGATTTACGGATTTCAAAGAAGAGCTTGATCACATTAATGATTGCGGAGAAAAAAGAAGATGCATTCTTAATAGGAAAAAAAAAAAGAGGAGGGAAGGAGGAGAATAAAGTTAGAGGAAAAGACAGCAGAAGAATTACCTGAAAGTGGAAAAGAGAAAGGAGTAGACGACCTGAAGTTCAAGTTTACCGAGGGAAAGGAGAAGAGAAGGATCACGTTAAACAGAGGAAAGGTTATCGGCAGAGCTCAATGGAGATCCTGGACAACAACCAATGAAGTTCGCGGCAAGGGAACTCCGCCAGTTGGGAAGGGGATTTATCAGCGTCCCAACTTATTTCCGGTTACTTCTAGAAATAAAAAAAAAAAAAAAAGTATTATTCTCACTTATATAATTTATTCATAATTTTTTGATATATGATACCCATTACAATTTTAAAATAATTTAAAATAATCCTCCATATTGAAAAAAAAAATCATAAACAAATTACATGAAAATTGAACGTATAACAATGCTCTTCATTTATATAGTAGTTTTTCAAAAAATAGATAATTGTTAAAGGAGAAAAATATTTTTAATTTTTTTAGGAATAACTGCATTCTCCATCTTTATTATTTTAAATTATATTTTAATTTTCACTTTATTAATTACTATATATGTCCCTAAAAAAAATACAATCGATAAGTCTAAAGAATGGGCAACTATAATCACTACTGGTTACCAAAAAATGGCAAAATTACTAAAAATATTCTCTTATTTTAAGTTGAATTAATTTTATTTATTTTTAATTTAATTTATTACTTGTAAAATTGAGTGGTACCATGAAGAATATCAAAATCTTTATCGATATTACATAATAAAATATCGATTTAGAGCTTAATAAAATATTTAATAAACTTTTAGCACAGTGAGATTCATGGCTCCCGCATGCATTACTAAGGAGACAGGAGGTCTTCTGAAGTATTGCTTGAATTTTCATTTTTTCTATCTTCTGTCTGGGAAAAGAGTGAAATAGACAGGTTCGAACATGAACTGGAAAACATAAACCATTAAGCGCTGGTTTCAAAATGGCAATATTCGAACAACTTTCTCATCATATTCTCAGCACAATGACGCTTTAATTCTAATTAGCATAAGCATATATTCAACACTCATGCATACGCCCCAACACTCATAATCATGGATGTAAACATCAACGGATACAATATATATCAGCTAATATGTACTAATATCGGAGGCCATTGATATTAATATTTTTCGATACCGTGATAATATTACAATATATTTCAGTATTAGCAGATATATCTGTCAATACAGGCGATACAATCTATCAACTTACAATTTTGGAAATTTTTTTCATCCGATATATCTAATATCGATACATATTATCTGATACGGATACAATCGCGGCTGATATAGGTGCCGATGTTTTCATCCATACTAAGTAATTTAGCCGTCCAAGGACTATAAAAGCGGCTAGCTTTCTGAACATCTTGCACGGACTCTATGGCCATTCTTGTTTGATGAGCATGGCATGAAAAAAACCATGGAAGAACAAGTCAAGTAAATCTAAGCTGTCGAGGCTAGTTGTGCAACCAGGAATTCACCAGTTTCTCATACAAAGAATTCTATTCGGTAGGTGAAGAGGTTGCTGTTGAGTTCCATGAAAAGCAAACATGAGCTGCATATATCTCCCACAAGCCCAGCTTATTTAATGTACCAAGGATCTGTAGACGTCTCGGATTTCCTGTTCACTGAATGTAAATTAATGTAAACATAATGGAGAGGAAAGGGAAACGATGAAAAAAAACAGAGAACGAGCGGAGATGTTTCTCCTCCCAATGGGAAATGAAACATCAATGGGGGTTGCACTTTGGTCTTGCTTTCGGAAAGATTGATAAAGCCAGGTTCCACAAGTTAAAACAGTAGAAATAGAATGATAATCCGTGATAAGCAAAGAAAATTGTTCACAAAATTAAAGGAGAGTACCTGATTCTCACTGATTAGTAAGAAATAAACTTTCATGGTGCTCAGGCAGGTTCTGTATGTCCGTCTCTTATAGCATGATTATGCCTTAAGTTGAAAATTCCACCAAATCCTTGTCCTCTTGTCAGTTGTTCCAACTCTTCAAGTTTCTGTTTAAGAACTTCAACTTCTTTTGATAAATCTTCATCCCTTTGTTTTATTGCCTAAGGAATCAGAAAAAAGGGGTTACTACTTAGAAACTACAGTGCATAAACTGCCAAGAAATGTATGCCATCTGAACTACTCCAGTTATCCGAACTACTCACCCAACCAACAACATAGATTTCCCCACCCAGACTTCTTCCTAACCCAATAATTAAAAATGCATGAACATAAACCACCAATAGCAAGCAAAACAGGTACTGCAAGTACAAGAAAAAGTTTCACTGATATACTTACCAAAAAAAAAAAGGCTTCACTGATATGGGATTAAAGCCTTTGCTAAGAGAAGCTTTGGCATAATGGTATAGTTGTCATTATGTGACTTAATTCTCATGGGCTTGAGTCGTGGAAACTAACATAATGTAAAGTAAAATTACATACAACAAACCCAAAGTGATCCAACTCTTCCTTGAACCCCATACATAGTAGAAGTTTCATATATCAAGCTGCTTCAATATTAGAGCCTCTATTACTTGTGGTGCTTGGGCCACACTAGGACCTGCTTTGCTTCCTTGGTGAGCCTTAGCTCCAGCATTAGTACAAAACAGACAGTGGCACAAGCATGATGATTACCCCGAAATTCAATATTGCTTACAGAAACCTTGAGCTATGGAAAGGGTGCTGAGTGTTCAGGTATAACATAGGGTAAATATGACAATTGTCCCTTATAATGATTGCTACAAGTTTAGAACAAACACATTGGACTTGACTACAACCTGCTTACTCACCAGATAATGTCAGCAGCCAATTCCTTCCATATTATTAAGTTGTGAGCTCTTAGCCCCCTTTATACATTTGGTCATTCAATTATTATTATCCCACCGGACTTACTCTCCAGGAACACAATTAAGAACCTACCAAGATGGCCAAAGGCTTGAAGCCAAGTAACTGCGAGCAGGGTACTATTTGAACTTGTATACCAATCTCACAGACCGTATACCCATTTGGAAAAGGTATCAGAATCTTTCCTTCTCAAATTGTTGACATCTTTTTTAAGGCCTACTAAGGGTTTGTTTGGGAAAGTGGCTACAGATGTTTGGTGAAAAAAATTTTGAAGTGGTGAGGCCAGCATTTTCCTCTCACAAATTCAAGTTCAACCACCGTCTGCACTGGGAGAGAAACAAATCTTTCCCAACCCCTCCCTAAAAAGAGGGAAGGGGGAAGAAGATTAACAACAAATAGAAGAGTTGGAATTGGAGAAAACCAAACACAGCAGATCCATTACCCAATTTACTAGCGAAAAGAGTAAGAAGCCAACCTCCAATTCACGCCTCCGCATTTCTTCCTTCCTAGCTTCTGATTTAGCACTTCTTTGCACCTCAAAGATGACAGCAGCACCAGCAACCTGAATATAAAGCTTGGCATGAGCATGAACCCAAATATTTGTAAACGATGCTAATAAATAATCATTTTCTTCAATTCAATTCTTTAATCTTCATATGGGGCTCACTGATCAGAGTTAGGAGAAAAAAGGGCCAATTGAATAACCTTTATTGCCGAAAGCACAATCCACAAAACTGAATATTTTAGAAATGCTGCTAACAGAGGGGAGAGACATCAGATCTCCAACAAAATAATTGATGCCATTGACAGTTGCCAACTACATGGTGAATCAACTACAATGGCCTGATCTCCTTTTTGAACAGAGAAATTATAGATCAAGCAAAAAAGCTGGAGTTATAGTGTAGCTCAATTTATAAAGCTGTTCTAGCACCCCAGCACAAAAGACATAGGAAATCTCTCTTTCCCTCTCTTTCTCTAACTGTGTGCATTTACTTGCACATCTTTCCGAGAGATGCAGGAGGAAAATTAATGTCATGGAATTATCATAAACTCAATCATAATTTAGGTGGTAGAGTTCTGATTCATGCACTTGTTACTTTCTGCAAATCAAGTCCATAGCTTTATTTGCCAGTATTATTATAAATCATATATCTAATTAGAAGCTTACATTAGTCTGCAGTTGGGTCCTAGTAGGAGCATTACATGAGTATCTACCTAAATGTAAAGCTTTCAATTGATGAGCTATGGAGAGAAGGGATACTTATAATTCGGACCAATCTTTGTATCCTAATGTAGTAGGTTTGAAGAAAAAAATATTGTTGTTATCCTGCATCTAACTAGAATTTCTTTAAAATTTCTAATATTAATTTCTTTATCAAATAATTCTAATCTCCATTTCCCCCCCATATTTTTGTATTTTGAAATTGAGGCCATTTCAGGCAAAATTTGCAGAGATGAGAAACATATTTGTTCAAAGCATGGATAAAAATAAGTCCATTTGACATGAGGATCATCATCTTGAGTTGCAAAGTTAAGAAATAACAATGCCAAAGAATAAAAAAGGAGCAATATTTCATAGCAGACAGTTCCAATATAGATGCATTGTATTGCTTTAGAAATCACAGAATCAGAACCGCCAAACATTAGTCCATAAATGCTAAAGTGAAAAAGGAGGATTGGTCAAAATCATTATTCAGATAATAAATTCAAGGAAGTTGAATGCCCCAACCCATCCTATTTCATTTGGTGATTCAACATTTCCTGATGATCTCTTGGTTGCAGCTACATCTCCAAGCATACACTTCATAAAAACTGACATAATCAACTATTATATCCATCCAGTGCTAACATCACTAATCCAAAGAGGAATTAGGAGGTTCAAGCTCCGCTGTGGAGTGAATCGCCACTTCTTTTCTTGTTTCCCTTTACTCTCCTTATTTAAAAGACTAAAGGACGATTCTTAGAATTTCACTGCAATAGGAGCAAGTGATGGGAATTGTGTACGGCACATAGAAACCGTTTAGGATTGTTTGGATCTTAAGTGTTTCTGATATTTGGTCTTTTATAAGAAATCGTTAACAACTTTTGTTATAATTTATCATGGTTTAGTCCTACGTCAATTTAAAGTTCAAATTACTAGTCATCAGCTTAGTTAGAGTTATTGAATCCACTGCCCTCACCCAAATTTTAAATCAAATCATCAGGCCACTTCTTCATTGTCTATCTTCAGTTACCTCGGAATTCCCCATTTCAAACCCAAGATCCATTCTTGGATCTTAAACCACTGTGCATCCCTAGAGCTGTCTTGGAAGCATTTCTCAAGCTAACTCCATTAAGATCTCAGAAAATTAGAGGCAAGGACTGTACATTCATCAAATGTGAATAGTGAGCTCTGACTCTCTCCTTGCAGAATGCATACTAGATTATAACTTGGGGCAGTCAGAATGATGCATATATGGGCTCATATCTAGCAATCATTCTCAAATTATTGGAATTGCATGACAGATTTGGATTCGAGCCTTAATGAATGAGAACTACAGACTAGATGGTTCTGCTACCTACAGAAGGATGACACAATAGGAGGATCTTTCAAGCGAAAAAATGGAAGCAGTGTCAGTAGTTGAGATGATTTTTAATGACATTTGTTGTGAAAGACACCCCCCCGGGGGGGTGTTTTGGTGGAAATCATTGTACTGCAGTTGGAGATATATGGCTACCAATTTGATTGCAAAATGTATGCTAGAATCCATCTTAAAACCAACAAACCCTATCTTATTCTGTAATGATACGACACACAGCTGAAATATTGACATTTAAACACTAGTGGTAATTCTCAAACATATAGTGTACAGTGTATATATGAACAATATTCACAGAGGATATATATATACCCTAATGGTCACATCTCACTAACGATGTACACATCCCACTGACCTCTAATGGAAACAGCGCACCAAGCAAACAACAACACAGCCAAAGCCAAAAAAAAAGGCATAGCTACGGGCTAAATTTTACTAAATTAAGACATTACTGAAAAAGCGGAAAGCAAATACTATAGAGTTGACGTCACCGTGAACACAAAGAGTTCCCCGAGAAGATCAGCAGCAGCCTGGACAGCTTTTTCCTCATTCAGAGGGTGAATTTCAATGTCTGTTCGATGACCATATATACGTCTTTGTATCTGTGTTGTGAACCGATGATTTGCCTGATTCATATCACAAAAAGAAATAAAATCGCAATTTCATTTGTCACTTTCAATAACATTGGAAAATGGAAGAAAAATTGGAAATACAGTTTTTCCAATAAAGAAAATTGGCAGTTATAGAAAAAAGGCAAATTTTGGAATGCATGCCCAATGGCGACTGTTAGCTTTGCAATGTTGATTATTGAAATAAATTAAGCTGGATAATTAGGTTGGGATATTTTAGAAGAATGTTAACACGGAAAATATGGTCATTTGTTAGCAAATGAATGGCCAAAAGAATTAGAAACGACAAAGGGCACTGAATTGAATAGGCATGCTAATAGAGACTTAAATGCACCTAACGTGATCCACCATCAAAACTAGCAATACCTATGCCATGATTTTTGGCAGGCCATCTCATCACAAATACTCTGAGGTAAGGATGCATTGCACAATTATGGCCATAAGGTCCTCCATAACTTCCAAAAACTCACACATTAATGTGAAAATTGACTATTACAGAGTTGTATTCTTCACCCACTTAGAGACCTAGGCTACACCATGTGGATTGTTTATATAAAATCCATAAACTTGCAAATAACATCTGTAGAACTTTCTAATCTATGGCATTATGTTACCAAATCTCTGCCTTTTTATTATATGACAAGTTTACAACTGATTAAAGACTCTGATAAGATGGACAGGAGACTACTTATACCACCCAATGAATATCATAAAAATTGTATATCATTTCCAAGAGCATCAACAATAAACTTATGGCAACCAAGTTCTACAAAAACCCAGCCAATAAATGAGAAAAAGTAGACAACTCTAAAGGTAGATAACAGTTATGAGGCAAATCAAATATGGAAATGGGTTAAGGCAAATTGGGAAAAAAATCAAGCAGTAGAAGTATAATCATCTGTAGGCAGTGGTTAAAACTGTTCATAAAACACCCACTGCATATTTCGGTGTGTGTTTTCAATCATATGAACATCAATCTCCCTGTGAAAGAAGCATTATTTATGCATGCCAACTTTAATTTCAAAAATAAGGATGAGCATTTATCAGTATGTTATAAAACATAATTATTGCAACAATACTCATGCTTTCAGCTCCAACATTTGCACCCAAAGCTAGCAATACGGAAAGCCTCGTGTGAATGAATAAAGGCATTGAATGTGATATGATTGGAACAACTCTTATCACAATTATGATCCTGGAGATAAGATATTTGATATTTGAATTAGGAATTTGACGGTATCTAGTTTAGCAAATATAAACACCTCAAGGTTTTCATTACAAACAAATCAAAATTGACATCGTGCACTTGTCCTTCATTTTTAAGCTACGATATTTGCACCAACAAAGGGGGTAAAATCAAATAACAACATGGTTGGCATCCCTGCACCAATTTTGGATATCAATGGAATCTTCGATACATGTGTGGATATACAGTAAATATATTGAGATGCCACGCCGGTAATCGGCAAAGATCTGTTCTTGTCCACGGAATTAGAACTTTCGTCATGATTTGTCACATTTCTAGCAATTCCTTGTTATCCACTCGATTTCATACGTAATACGTCGAGCAAATTAAGCAAGAAAACAATCTACTTATTTTTTGGTAAGAAAAACAACAATTTACTTTTGCAATAGGGAAATCATTGAAAACACAATAAATGTGCAAAAGACAGCGCATCGAGACAATAACCTGGGCAATGTTGACGATGACGTGACGGAACTTCGGATGCAGACCAGCCTCCTTTTTGAGCCGATTAGCGATTGGTTTGCATATGGTTCTCAAGGCAAGTGTTCCAAGCTTCACTACGGGCAGTATCATGCTGACTATCGCCGAGCTAAGTCAAGACATGCGACGCACATCGCGTCTTCGATCTTAAACCCTAAAGTTGGGATGCCGAGAGATAAACACCGGAGGAGCAAGAGAACCAGTGCTAAAGTGAATGTGCGAGAATTAAAGCATGGAATACGAACCCTAATATCTCTCACATTTGACTCTTTCTAGAATACTTAAACTAATACTATTAACATTATTATTTTAAATTTAAACATTTACTATAATTTATATAACAAATCATATTCTTTATCCTAATTATTTATACTGATTAAATAAGATTTTTAAAATACTTGAAAGTAATTAAATATACTTTTTTAGTATATATCTTAATAGTCAACTTATTTCTATTAAAATATTTTTTAAAAAATTACTTTTTAACATTAGAAAAATATAATTTAATATTGAGATAACAACAATGACATTTAAAAAAAGAATCACGAGCGTTAAATAAAATAAGAAGAATAATAAGAAAAATATGGGTGAGGGGACAAAATTAGAGAGTATGAGAGGAGTTTGGCATTGTTAACAATGAATAGATGCTCAAACTTATAGTGTTTAAATTGAATCTTTCTACTTATTAGTCTAAATTTTAGGTAATTAAAAAAATTTAAAATGTGATATCTTTTTAATTTAAGTGTATATACTTAAATTCAAACATTTATTTAAATAAATAAATATAAATATATAAATAATATATATTTTATATAACATAAATTAATCCTTTTATTCAAATCGTTTATTTTTAAAAGTGTCATGACCTTCAATATTTTGGATTAGGTGTACTTATAAGTCATAGTATACAATATACAGTACAATATATATATTAAAAAAATAAAAACATATATATTAAAAATATAATTATTTTTTGTCCTCTCTCTTCTGCTCCCTCTCCATCCCACAAATGCCACCCCAAACAAGTTGTGTCTTGTGCCATGGGTCAACACAACCCATGGGCTATTTGACACACAACCTAAAGTGTTGGGTTATCACAGATAGTTTGTATTATAAGTAACTTGATTCATCTAATATATTTATTTATTAGTCACTTTAATTATAAATCTCCGATAATTACTATTAAAAGTTAATTTAGGCAAAGAAATTATGCAAGAAATTAACAAAATTAGAGTTGGGCAAAAGTTTAGTTATTAAATAAAGGTCTAATAATTGTTCTATAGTGATATATCCTCTTATATAATTGTCCTTTTGCCATAATATATGGATTAAGTGCAAACAATATACTAAAAAATAATTATTAAATATAAATTTTAAAAATCAAATGCTTTTCTTTGAAAGGGACAAATATTCACTTTCCAAATAACTTATTATCAACAGATAATATTGCATAGTTAATAAAGTCTAATACAATGTTAAGAAAATTAATGTACAAAAAATTTCAAGCAATTATGCTAATGCTTTCAAGATAATTTTATATTCTAACAGGTAATGGTTTAAAGATAATTGATATTTATCTCAATAATGATTATTCTATTCTTATTACCTTTGTCATCATCTAAAAATATATATGGAATGTGCCTCGTTACATTCAAATAAGAGGAGTGTTTTACCAACTTTTGATATGTGAATTTTAAAGATATTTACTAAAGAGCATGGTGACTTTAGCCATTTTCTCTATTTCAATTGCATACGGGCAAATTTTAGCAATAGGATAAATAATTATAGTATTTATTTTATTATCACTCTACTATAAATGTTTAATATGTAAAAATAAGATTCTATTAAGAGTACCTGTACAACTTTTCATTGCAATGATGGAATAAATACTTAGAAGAGCACTTCTGAATATATTAAGTGATCATTTACTCCTATTATAATGAAAAAACAAGATTACCAAAAATTTTAAAAAAATGAAAAATATGTATATTTTAGTGCTTTGAACAACACAACTATTCATAATAATTAAAATAAAATTTATGAGTTCCCGATGGTGGAGATAGAGGCCTGCCAGGCCACCAATTAGTCCCTTGTAGTTCGGCTAATCACGGCGCAGAAAGCCCTCCAACTTAGCGGCAACAGCCTAACATGCGTCGAAGACACTGACACAGTAGACACCAGCCATTGATGGCCATGGTCAACAATCAGAGAAGACAACCACGCTCGCATGGCTACGGTAGAAAGGATGCCGCCGCTACCAAACCGCTGCAATTGCCAATTGACTCAACGAATCACCCGTCAAAATTGTCTGGCAGGTGTCGACAAGGATGACTCATGGCCACACCATCACCGCAAGGCGATAACTGACACATTACCCATGACCATCACCGGTATAGGTTAGTGAATCCCAACAAGATACCTATCGTAAGCCTTAGCGCCAACGCTATCTCTGTGAATTATTACAAATACTCTTCGCCATTACAGGAGAAAAGGAGAACCCCGAATTGGCATACAAGAGTTTAGAAAAAATCAAACTTTCTTTCGATCATACAACTCTTCCTCTCTCTCTTTCCAATTCACAAAGCTGCTCTCTATTGAGCACATAATTGGAGCTTAGCCTTTCGTCAACTTTTAAAGTCGCTCCCCATCAAGGAAATAACAAGAGCCTTACCCTCTGTCAACTCTGAAAATCGCTTCCTGTCAAGCGTACCACCGAAGCCTTGCCCTCCGTTAGCTCTCAAAGCCACTCTCCGTCGAAGCGCATTCACAGAGCCCAATCCTTTACAAATCTTACTTTCCCCTATACAAATATATTAACGTATTTTCTTATACACTCCTTATATCTTTCTATCCGATAGGAAGGATTTCTAATTTGAGTATCGGAAGATAAATTGAATAATGAGTCTCACTAATCAGTCGATCTCTCGTTTGCTATTTGTGATACGCATGATCCAGGTTCACAGAAATGAAGACCAAATCCGCTTAAATTTAACCCAACATGAAAAATGTAACGGCTCCATAGACCGTATAATAACTTAAATTTAGGGACTCATCATCTATTTTCTCATATTTTGATTTTTTAAATTAAGAATGGACATTGTATTTAGATGCCAACTATAATATATTGATTATTTCTCTATGTTCATGTAATTCTAATTAGCATTAGTTGTAATTATCAATATATATATTAGCATTAATACTGAACTTTATTTTTTTTTTAATTCATCCAAAAGTTTGAGTCTTTCTGACTAATATTAGTTATAATTATCAACATATATTGTTTATCATATATGTTATTAAATATCTGAAGTTGACAAATAATGAGCTTTATCTCTTTATTTATTTATTTATTTATTTTGATTGTTTGATTAATAATTTTTTATTTTTAATTAAATACTTGATAATTATCAATTACAATAAGATATAGTATGCCATGAATGCCTATGTGTATTAGGTATGGTGCGAGCTATGTTTGAGAAAGTGGCTATGAATTTTATGGTATGTGAATCATACTTCAAGTAGCTGTGACCTCCAAATGGTAGGCTACCCTTCTCTCTTTCATTCTTGGCTACTGGCATAGCTCTTTGCTTTTTATACACATGTACAAGTCAAGTACCCAATTTCTTTTGGAAAATTCACTTTGTCGACTTGCCTCAATGTGCTTTTCCCCTTGGATTTAAATTTGTGGGTATTATTCGGGTTTAGGTGGCCTAAGATGCTCCATTTTAAAATGATGGCAATTTAGAACCTTTGGTTGGTGAAGCTCCAATTGTGTTTGATCTCTTTCCTGAGTAATTTGTTTGGTATTTTGTACGGATAAAGACCTATGAGCTAAGGGGAGATATCAGGTAAACAATTTTTATAAGGCCTAACTCTCTGAAAATGTAACGAGAATATCATAAGATTTTCTACTTTTCTAGAATATTTTTAACACCGAAAAACATGCATTAAGGCTTGGCAAGTCAATATTTGTGATCAACAATTTGGGATTGGAACATAGTTAAGTCATACAGATAAAGACCTATGGACTAGAAGAAAATCTCAGGTAAATAATTTTTATGGGGCCTAACTCTCGAAAAATGTAACAAAAACGTCATTAAATTTTTCACTTTTTAGGGATATTCTCAATACTAAGGAACATGTACCGAGGCTTTGCAACTCAATGTTCTTGACTGACAATTTGAAGTTGGAACATAGTTGAGTTGTATGTAAGTGTGCATGTATAAACTGCTTAAATAAGAATTTCCACAACACTCAAGGAATAAGAAAATATTGGCAACGCATTGAAAATAATGGTGTCTGCCCGAAACATGAGGATCCCCCACCGTGGTTGCCGCCTTTGCTACGCTGCAACATTGGCTCAGTATGTCATGAAATCTACATGAAATTTAGTTTTCCAATAACTGGAGAGCCACCTTGAAGTCTACATGAAATTTAGGTCTTCTATAACTTGAGAGTCACATCTTCTGTTGGCATGAACTAATAGGTGCAAACTTTTTTGGATTATCACTAGGTTATCCCTGCAATCTAAAATTTTTCATAACTATGATTATTTTTTTAAAAAAATTTGAATTGGCAAAACCGGTGTGATTGTGGCACCTAATTTCACCAACAGGTTAACATTGGTCTTTGAGTTCTTACTCATCCTATGTCAGACCAGTTGCTGACAATTTATCGTACACTTATAGTACGTTTAATTATTGGAATGAAATAATGTGAGAATATAATAGTTATTTTCAGGGAATAAAATAAGATGAAAATAAAATTAAAATTATTATTCCCATATTTGATTGTTAGAATAGAATAATGTGGGACTTAGTATTCTATTATTTAGTTTGTAAAATAGAATAAGGAATAAGGTAAAAATAGTGATAATAATAATAGTGATAATAGTAATAATAATAATAGTAGTAATAGTAATAATAATAATCAAACGTAATAATAATAATAATAATAATAATATAAGGAAATAATTATTTTTACCTTTAATATGAAAATATTTATTTTCATATTTAGTGAAAACTATAATGAACGAGTCTTGCATTCTATTATTTATGTAACATTGACCGCAGTGGTTGCCCACTATAATGCAAGCCTGCTCATTACTCAAAGAGAGGTAATCAATTTTCTTGTAGCAATTAAATTGGAGGAATATATAATTAAACTTGACCATAGCATTCAGCTTTGAATGTCTGAATTTTCTTAGTTAATGGCTCAACTGATGCTTCATGCACCTTTTATGTACTCTGTGATTTATAATTTTATACCCACACTGTATACAAATTCATTTATGGATCTATATGCTTTAATTGTGAAAGAAATTTTACAGTCCCAAATTACACAAAAGTTTTGACCTCATAATATATTAGCGGAAGTAGTACGAAAATAAATATTTAATACATATAAAGAATATTTAATTCTAGATGATATGAGTAATACGAGTATATAAAAGAAGATAATAACAAATAACAATAAAGAGACAATTTTTTGTGACGAAAAAAAAATTCGATGACCATGGCTATCGAGAAAAACCCTCCGAGTTTTAACAGCAATGGAAGAAATGCCCTATAAAAATTAACTTATAGACCGAATGATAATAACGCACTAACCTAGCCGACTTACTCCTACCTTATGATCCCTATCAAAGAATTTTTGGATTTGCCCACCAAAAATAAAATCGGATACCTTTTGATTTTCACGTTAATCTTTCTTCTTGAGTCACTTGAATTGCCGAACACCACTAAAGCCCAGTGTCTACTCCACCGATATTGTCACGTAGATTAATAGGTGAAAAGAGATGTAAGTAAAAAAGTACGATATAGAGAGAAAACTTTGTCCATAGAGTACAATCGTAGGTGAAAAGTTTTTTCAAAAGTTAAGCACAAAGACCATAGGTTTTTCAAAAGAAAAGGCACCTCATAAGTCTGCCCAGGGTCATTGGGGTTCAAAATATAAGACAAAAATATATAGAAATATCAAAATATGACTTAAAAAATAGAGCCATTTGAGACAAAAAGGTCGCGTCGCTTGAGCACACATCAGGCGCTCGACGGGTGTGGAATAGGGTTTGGAGAAAACGTGCCCGACACTCAAGGCAGATTAGGCACTCATCGAGCGCCCTGGTTTTGGAAAATACGCCTAGTTGGCGCCTTGGGCTCGAATTGAGCGTGCAGTTCTAGAAACTGTGCCTCAAGCACTCGTTGAGCGCAGTGCACCTTGTTGGTGCTTCCGGCACCAATTGGGCATAGCTCCCAAGAAAGGACAGAACAGAAGATAGGGAGGTGGGAACGTTGAGACGTGACGATGACGGCCTTTGGGTATGACACACATGAAAATCTTCTAAGCCGATATATTGTTGCAATTACCAAACGCATCGACAAAAGACTAAATAAATCACCCGACACAATCACAAAATATGTCAACTAAAAATATGGATAACATATTGGAATCGGAAGTTCTGAACATGCGGCCAACATAATACCATAATGACGTCTTTTCTTCTTCTTCTTTTTCCTGGATTAGAGTTATATAATTGTTTTAAGTTAGTTCCTTACAAATATGGTGTATTTATTTAACAGTAAATCTTTGATATAGAGCCATAGCTACATTTTCTCTTTGAAAATATGAATTTTGCACTGCATGGCCAAAGACGGGCCTTTAATACTCTAGGAAAAGATTTGCCCAATTTCTATTTGAGCATATAGATGAAAATATCATATATGGTTCTATATAGAGTCATTAAGGATGACTATACTGTTGGCCTCACTGGCTTGACATGCACTGTGAATTATTTTGGTAGAATCAAATATAAATTTTATTTTTAACTAATTTCTAATAAATTTAATATTTTTTATTTGATTGCTCTAATTATAAGAATAATAACTATAAAATTAATTATTATTCTTTCAAAAATAAAAAATAAAATATACCATCTTCGGTCTGATATTTTTTATTTTTGATTTTTAAGAAATAATTATTTTAAGATAAAATCGACTTTGGGTTAGACATAGGTTAGCTTTTAATAAAAAATTATTAATTATGCGAAAATATAATCTGTTGAAATAATTTTATAAATTTGATATTTATTTAAATATAAAATATATTTTAAAAAAATATTCATAATCTGAGTCGGATTAGTTCGGATTAATTGTTTTTATATGTAATCATACCCTATCTAAAAAAATAATCGAACTTAATTTTTTAATTGTGCCTGCCTACCATGTTAATATATATTGACCAAATTTGTTAAAAAAAATAGGTTGATAAAACTAGGTAGATTAGTTAACTTGATTTTGATACATTATATTCAAACATTTTAGTATATATTAAAATATTATTTTTAAAATAAAAATAAAATAATTATTTTATATTAATTTTTAATTATTTTTTTACTATTATTATATACCAAATAATATAAATTTAATTTTCAACTTAATTTTATTCAATTTAGGTGACTAATTAAATATTAAAATATTAATTTTAAATTTTATTTTTATTTTATTTTATTATTTAAAAATAATTATTTAATTTTTTTATTTTATTTTATTCTAACCGTCAAACATGAGGTTACCATTAAATGCAGGGAATGCTTTACTAGATAGGTTGGTTCTAAGAGCTGATTAAAAAATATTCTGACACTGATATTTTATTGATTTATTTAATTTATCAGATCCTATAAAAATAAATGTACCGATGCCTGAGGGGGGTAATCAGAGAGGCTTTCTGATTTATTTTATTTTATTTTATTTTATTTTATTTTATTTTAAATAACTTAGCTAAGAGACTTTAATAGTGTTTTTTTGGTCTAGGACAATGATGTAATATATAGTTTGTTTAATAAAATAAAATAAAAGTTGTTTAATGGGTAAATCTTTTTTAATTATTTTGGTAAAATATATTGTAAATAGATTATTTACTTTAGGAGCTCAACAAGTCAACCTTCGTTTTCATAATAAGTCTAGAGATTTATTTTAAAATTGTCTTTTGAAAATAGGAAGCTTTAAGTTAGTTATTAATTATTTACTTATAATTTATTAAATTAATAAGTCAAGTTATAAATGAGTTATAAGGTTGGAATTTTAAATTTTAAATTAAATTATAATTCATAAAATTGAGATAATTAAAATTAAAGTTAAAAGAGAAAGAAAATTATGCCAATATTAAAATTGGACGATATTATATCGAGCTGATGAATGCATAATAGGAATCTAACACACGTATATACATATTTTGGACAGATAGGTCATGCCTGATGAATGCCTAACCGAAGTTCGAGCGTGCTTTCTAATATATTTACACTCAATACACATCCAAGAAGCGTTCGAGCGTTAAAACGGAATGCCAGCGCCTGACTCACCCCTAAAACGGCGCTCTAGCACCATTGGATTTGGTAAAGGCGTTTGACACGTATCCAACATACGCTCAAACATCAACCTGCTATATAAATCGTATTCGACTAATTTTTGATCATTTTTTACTAGATTTTAAAAGATGATAGAGAAAAAGAAGATGACAAGAAAGAGAAAGTGATAATGGAAGTCAGAAAAGTCAAATTCAAGTGAATCCAAACATGATTTTGATAATTTAAAATTAAGACAAGTGGAGTGCATTTCTAAATCTTTTTCTTTATTTGTTGTTGGTATTTTCTTAATTTATTCAGTATTTTTTATTCTAAATACTCTTATATGTCACAATTTCTTAGCTAAATTGTTAAAATTTCACATACATGAACTCTCACTCTTTACTATTTTTGTGCAAATCAAGTTCTTAGTTCATGCATATTAATTTATTAAGTTATTTTTCTATAAAAATATCTATGCATGTGTTGAGAATTTAGTTTAATACTTTAATATACTATAAAATTCATATATAATATTATTGTATACTTAAAATCATTAAGTAAAAATTTTGCATATTCTAAAATTTCATAAATTTATCTCTAAATGTATTAATTATTAAAATTTTATAATATTACTAATTTTTATTGATTTTCCAATAATTTTTTAATAATATGGCATTACATATTTTAAGTTTAAGTGTGTTTATAGTTTTACAAAATTTAAAGATTATATGATAAGAAATTTAAAGAAAAACTCTACAGTTTGTTAAATGATTAAGAATATTTTTTTCTAAGTAAGAAAATATAAAAAAATTATAAAATTGTGTACAGTTTTAATTGGTTTAAGTATTGATCATTGTAATTAGTTTAGCAGTGATATATTATAACATATCTTAATATATTATAGTGGTGACCGAGATTTAAATTTATCATTCGCAGGTGAAAGCAGTGTTCGTCCCCATCTACCGGGTTATATATATAATGACCTACTTACGAATTTTAAATAGTAGTGTAACGATTTTGATTGTATGAAAATAAATATAACTCAAATTTTAATTATTCACTTATTTAATAGATAAGGCCCTAATGGCCCTTAATTCCTAAGAATTTATATGATTGAATATAAATTACATGATACAATTTGAATAAGAATAGAAAAAAAAATTTAAAAAATATATACATTTATCATGAAAATTTATGGTGTTTTAACTAAATTTGTTTCATTACTATTAACAAAATTTATATCTGTTGCATTCTGGTTCCACGGGACCTGCTATGGAAGAGGGATGCAGGATGCGAGGGACACCCAGCCGGATGACCTGCTATGGCCGACAGATGCAGGATGTTGACCACCCGGCCGGATCTCTCGGGGAGGCTCGTTGATGAGGGGCGTTGGACCCTCGGCGTTCGGTCGGATGCGTGGTTCCCAGGCAACACAAGTGAGTGAGGTGTTGGATACGAGATGAGAATTGAGACCGGATGTTTTAAGCGAAAAACCTCCTCTTGAATGGGAAGGAAAAACCACTAGGCTCGGGGCCTGTAAAGAGCTTCACTATATGGGTTAGAGATTTTACAGAGTACAGTTGTGAGGATTATTCCCTTCTCTATCTCTCGCTTTGTGTTTATCTTCTAAAAAGACTATGCTCTCTGGGAGCATTCTTCCACGTTTTTGAGGAGTTGGGCGTGGAGGAGAAGAATGCTTGCTAGAAGCTTTGTGAGTCTAAAAGGCTCTCTCTTGCGTGTCTCTCTGGCGAGACCTCTCCTGGAATGGAGGTCTTGCTGTATATTTATAGTGGAAGTTGGACCGTTGGGGAGTGGACACGTGTCGTCCATCCGGCGGTTGAGGAGATGGTCCACTAGCCTCCTTTAATGCAGCTGAGATGTGGAAAGGGACACGCGTACGGCGCCGCTGCAGCCTTTCAGTGTGTCAGGTGTACAGGAATCGGATATCTGCCCCGATTTGACTAGGCGTGTTCTGTTGATGCGGCGACTGACAGTAGTTGCAGGCTTTCTTGGAAACCGTTGAAATAAGCCAACTGGCATTCCCGGCCGTGGACGGGCGGTTCTCGGACGGCTGTGAGTCTTCTTGCCATCTCGCGGTCTTGGGAGGAGAGAACAATCCCCGTGGGGTCATCTGGAAAATCTGAGAGATTCTTCTTGGCTCCTTGGCCGCTCGGGTGGTAAGAAACCTCCTGGGCTCTCGGCCCTTGGGCTTCTCGCCTGGGCCATCTGATCTGTTCATGTGGATGTCTCTGGGCCTCTTCATTTGGGCCGTGCTTTTATGAGCCTTTATATTGGGGCCCAACAATATCATTTCTTAATTTAGACTTATTATCTATTAACGAAATAATCGCGTAAATTGTTATAACAAAATTTGAATATTACTAAGTTAAATATTATTGATTTAACTAGAGAGGTGAAAAAAATAAAATAAAACAATGTTTGTTTGTGGTTAAACTCCGCTAGGTGTTTCCAAAGCATGATTTTCTTTAATGTTTATTAAATTATAGTTTGAGTTTCACACAGAATAAAAAAGTAATCAGTTTTTTATCCCCTTGCAAGGGTAGATGGTGGAAGAATAGATATTAAAATTTAAAATTTTGTTTTGATTTGAACTTTTGGCAAAATATTAAAATCATTTTGATTTATTTTTATATACATGCAGACCTATTAATGGTGAAATTGGAATATAAAATTTTGCTTTCAAATAATACAAATTAAGACATTTAAATAATATTGATGCATCTTAGATTCGAGACTTGGACGAATTAGGGTTCAACTGCTCCTTGGGCTCATGCTGAAATCGTGTCCGGTCTCCATCCGACGCGGATTGGATCCTGCACACCATAAAACTAAAAATTAGAGAAAAATAATGAAACTTACTCTATAATTTATCTTTCGATACTTAAATCAATAATCTGTCTTCCAATATGATGAAGGTAAAAATAGAGTAAGCAATAGTTGAAATTGGGAAGGAAATTTGTGAGTCTAGTTCGGAAGTGTACTTGGCGTGGAGTGGCTTTGGGTTGTAGTATGTTCGTGAAGAGCGATTTTTAAGACCATTGTGTTCACTGGGAACGATTAGTGGGAAGAGAATAACAATTGGTTGTTTCGATTGATGGATTGCTTGCGCTAGTTAGAATATTAGAGAGAGCATATTTTTTGAGTGTGTCGTCAAAATTTGTTATAGCCGTCGGACCTCATTACCTTCATTAGGCGGCATAGTGGGCTGTCAGCTATTTGAGGGATATTTTTCTTCCAATGAGAGAATGCAGGCGCCATTTAGGGCTCAACGATCAAAAGGGAGGATTTATTCCTCCACAGGGATGTTACATGATGTGAATGTAGGAGCTTCCATTGTGGGTCGTGTGCTAATTTTAGAGTTTTTCTTTCAGAATGTGTGTTAATTTTGGGGCTTCTGTTACAAAGGATATTGCCATTTGGGAAGATCCTCAATATCGCAATCAATTAGAACAGATGACCGTTTCGTGTAGGAAACGGCTCATGAGTCACTTTTGGTTTGGGCTACGTTTGTTTTAGGCCGCATTCGATTACTTGAGGACCTTCTCCAGTCAATTGGGACGTTGACTATCTTTTGGGCCAGTGGATTGCGATACTTTCTAGGCCGCTCGTCTCTTTAGGTCGGCTCACTTCAGCCATCCTATTAAATATTAATAGTTATGATGATGATAATATGCTCTAAAACTTTAATTTATTATGTCAACTTAGATCTTATAGTTAGATAGCAAGTTCAAAAATTTTACTACATCTTGGATTAATATGATTCGATAACTAATTAAATAATGCTAATAATGATGCCAATAATAAATATTTAAAAAATATAAAATATATATATTATTGGATAAATATTCATAATTCATAAAAGCAGGGAAGAGGTTTTTTTTCTAACTTTCAATGAAATTTTGTCAACCATCTCTGAGTCCACTAAATTAGTTACTGTTCTACGTGCGTGCGCACGTGTATGTGTGTATATATATAGATGAAAAAACTAAACTAATTTTTACAAAAGGGTAAAAAGGAAACTGAATTTTTTGCCAAAATTCACCAAGATTTTGCCTATATTATTTTTTATATGTAATTCAAACATAAGAAAAATATACAGACGATATAAAATCTTAAGTCATAAGAATTAAAAACTCCTCAATCCAAAGTCATGACTCCAAATATAAATACTTTGTATCTTACGTAACAGACATCTTACTCTAATACCTACGTTTATGTTAATATGTTTATAAATTATAAATCTTTATTATTTAATTAATAATTTTATTTAATATTTGAATTAATGGTGCATTATTATATTGCCATTATTATTATTTATTGTTATTTAATTAGTTTAATATTTATATATAAGCTTATATAAATTAAACCAAAAAGTATTAAGTTAATAAATTAATTGATCATGTTAATTTCATCATGTGAATGTAATAAAATTTTAAATTTACTATTTAATTATAAGATTATAATTAATATAATGCATTAGATTTTAATAAGTCATTATCTTCGTGTTAATTATTAATATTATTTAAATATAATACTTTATATTAATTGAAATTAAAATTTAACCTTTTGCTAATTTTAATTTCATTATAAATAAAATCTATTTACATATATGAAAGCGAAAATTAAAATCGAATTTCAAATCTCGTCAAAAATTAAATTCAAAATCAAACTTATAGATTCCGGCATTATTAAGCCACCCACCCCTACGTCACACTAACGAACTCGACTAATTTGTCCAACATCTCCAACGTGGCTGATGGCGACGTGTGGGCTGTATTTTTATCTGTGACGTCAGTTGTATTCGGTTCCACGTATCAATAAACCCGGGCCCACCCAAATTGCTTGGAAGGTACTTTCTGTGCGGTTTAATGACGTAAGGTGCAACGCATTCGACCTTCCAGAATTTTCATCTAATGACCTGAGCTACAACGCATTAAACCTCCCGGCACCGACATTTAATGACGTAAGCTACGGCGCATTCAAAGTTGGGCACCGTTGGCGAGAGCTAAATTCCTCCATTAGAAAAAAATATATAATAAGATATTATTAACTTTTTAGTGTTTATTTTATTTAAACAATCGTCATGCTTATGTCATAATTAAGACAAAGTCAGAAATTACGTGCGTCATGCCGACCACAGCAGCGCCCACGCTCTCTCGATCGTACGCGGACGCCCATCACGCCACATGATTCTGACGTGACCGCTCTGCAGAAATTCGGTGCATGTGAACATTTCTTCCTTCTAAATTATAATCTCCAATGGTAGGTTTAGGAATTTTTTAATATATATATTTATATTTTTATAAATTATAAATAACTTTTTATACCTAAGAATCTTTTTATTTATTTAACAGATTTGAGTCAAAATTTAAAATTATAATCTTATTTATAAAAATTATATATCAAAATGAATTCAAACATACATAATTTTAACCTATTACAATAAGAAAATTATATTTGTTACGTTCGCGGGTTCCGGCCGTCAGTCTATCGAAGCGCTAGCGGCCTTGTGCGTTTGTGGACGGACGGAAATAGGCAACACAAAGTAAGTCAAGAACGAACAGTGAGAAAGAAGTACGATGACACAAAGAGAACACGCGATTTACGTGAAAAATCCCGCTATGTAAAAAGGGGTAAAAATCACGGCAATGGATGAAGAGTCTGAAATGTTTCACTATTGCGGTGAAGGAATACAACGGGAGCTGTGGAGCGATTTGTCTCCACAGTGAGTTATAGCGTAAGAAGTCTTGCCTCTTTTTTTCATCACTTTTCTTTTCTCTCGAGAATTCTTCACCAAGTATGCTTAAATAAAAATTTCTAGAATCCCCTCATTGCTGCCAGAAAGGGGGTATTTATAAGGGAGATGGTGCCGTTAAAAAAAGGACACATGACGTTGGCGCATCAGGGCTGCCTGCCACCGACTCTGCAGGTGCGGCGTGACAGGAACACTGTCACGGCTGCCAGATAGGCGTGCGAGGGCGCCTCTTCTAAGGTGTCTGACGTGTCGGAGTAGTTGGATCGCTCGTGGCGGTAGCGTCTTTCTGCAATCATCCGAACGACATCCTCGGTCATTTTGGTTCTTTATTCTGATGGCATGAGAACGTTGTGGCCGTCCTCGTTCTCCTTTGGGTCAGATGTCCTTCCAGACTGACATCGCTATTCTTGACTTCTCAGTTTAAATCTGCGGGCGCTTGGGATCAACTTAGTCTTTTGGGTTTAGTTGGGCTCATTAGGCTTCTTAAACCTTTCTTATCACATCTTACCTACCCGCATACTATATTGTGATCTTACCTACCATGATCGTAATTTTGGGCCTTAAATTTCGAGACCCATCAATTTTTAGAATAATTAATAATACTTTTAAACAATAAAAAAATTATATCTATTTATTTTTATCTGAATTTATAACTCATATAATATCAATTTAATTAGTAATATTCTAAAAATATCAAATATATATCCTCAGCCGCAGCCAAAGCCAACAGTTCATAAAAAATATCTTTTGTCAAAATGGCTTCGAGAGACGAGAGAGGGAGAAATCAATCAGCCAAAGAGAGACTGATATCACAGTGATGTAATGCCACCTCAGCCAGTTGCTAATGTAGCGCGTAAAATAATTAAAATCACAATTAATGACTCGGCTGCCGTTGAGTCGTATTACACGTCACCTCCCCTGAATCCCCGTCTGCGACCTTCCCCTCCTTCGTATTTACAGATATAAATTCTCCACTCTCCAGGCAATAATCAATCATCTCTCTCTCTCTCTATATCTCTGAAAACATCAAATTAGTGGTATAATCATGTACCAAGCGCTTCCTTACAAGATATCGCAACCGGCGACCACAAAGTCCCCCCTGCCGCCTCCCTTTAACAGCCACCGGACGCAGGGAGCAGCCGCCGCCGCCGGAAAGCTCCTCAAGGGAAGAGAAGACATGAAGAGCATAGTGTCAGAGAACGCCGTGATAGTGTTTGGGAGACGCGGGTGCTGCATGAGTCATGTTGTCAAGCGTTTACTTTTGGGTCTCGGGGTAAACCCTGCGGTCTACGAGGTGGACGAGCCGGATGAGAAAGCTATAGTCGACGAGCTCGAGATGATCGGCGGCGGCAGCGGTGACGGAGAAGAAGGTCGAGTGCAGTTTCCGGCGGTGTTCATCGGAGGGAAGTTGTTCGGAGGATTGGATCAAATCATGGCCGCTCATATCACTGGGAAGTTGATTCCGATTCTCAGAGAAGCAGGGGCTCTCTGGCTTTGAATACTCAAAATGTAAATTTCGGTGTTCTTTGTTTTCTTTTTGCTTTCTATAGGTCAAGAATTTCATTGGGAACGAGTAAATTTATCTTTGTTTCTTGGCTAATTTTCCCATTTCGATGGGTTCAATCGAGTTGGCAGAGCGAAATGGCTGTTTGAAGAAGCTGAAATTAGGGCCAAAAAAAATTAATAATTTGCAATAATAATAATAATAATAGTGATAATAGCCTTGTAGCACATTCAAGTTTTCAAGTTTCAACCACCCTGCTTACCATGAAAGGCTTCTCCTGCAACCTTTCTTTCCTTTTCAGGTAAAATTCATTAATTATATTTAAAATAATATTATTATTATTGTTATTTAATTATTTTAACGATATTTACGTCAGTTAAATTTCTAAATCCAACAACAAATGTGGAGTAACAATTACTGCTTCCCCCAAAGCTCGTTCCTTAGTTTCCTGTTATGCTGGTTTTCACTCTATATTCTTGTAATATCCCAAATCTTTATTTAAATTATTTAAATATTAATTATAATTTTAAATAATTTAGATATAATAAAAAATAATTATATATCGTAAAATTTTAAAAACAAATTTGAATTTATAGTATAGTGCCCAAAGCACGCCAAAGAGGCGCCTTAGGGTGGCTGGAATAATATATATATATATATATATATTATTTGTGTAAAAAAGGGGGAAACAAAAGAAATTAAAAGGGGAAGGGGGTTCGGCGCGCAGCAGCAGAAAGCAGAGCAAGGGAAAAGAAAGGAAGACAGAGGAGAGAGAAGAGGAAACTGCGCGCGCTAAGAGAAGAAGGAAGAAGAAGAAAGAAGAGGAGGCAACGTGCAAGGGGTGGTCGGTGTGGTCGAGAGAGGAGCGCGGTGCGGGTAAAAGCACCAGACGAAGGAGAGAGAGGCAGAGGCGCGAAGGACATGCTCGACTAGGAGAGAGAAAGTGTTAGAAATATGTCCCACATGACGAGGCATATGAATTATTGATTTATTGAATTAATTAAATAATCCGATTAGTTTATATATATTTAATTATTTAGAGAATTTTCTAAAAGATACGTCTATTCAAGGCATATCATTTGATGGAAAGGATAAGGACATTTTGGTAATTTGGAAATGGTCATCTCTCCTCTATAAAAAGTCGTTCTCTACCATCATTTTGGACATTCACATAACTTGTTTTCACAAGTTAAGAAAGGAGAAGAGAGAGAAATCATCTCCTAGTTCTTCGGCAAGAACAATTACGGTATTGAAAGGATTATCGCATGGATCCGTATGTTTATTCACTCTTTATATATGATTGATTGTTGAAGAAATATGGTAATAAAGATCCTGTCAATCAAAGTATTATCTCACTAAAGATTTTTTACATGTGGTATCAGAGAAATTGGTTCTAATTATTGTATTTTTTCTACGTAAAGTGATTTGTGTTGTTAATGAATTTAGTATCCATATTTTGTTTTTCTGGATGCCTGAAATTCTTCCCGGCCATACATGGCCATTTTATCGGTTTGCGCCAAACAAACCGTTTCTGCATAAGAAACAGAATGAAAAGTAGCGTGAGCGACAGGTATTGTATAATCTTATGGCATCATCCTGTGCGTTTCTGGACAATATTAATTCATATTTATACATTCTGTTTTCCGTACAAGTTTCAAGGAAAACGAAGTTTGTAATCTTTCTGTGTCTATTCCGCTTTCGTCTTCTATTTTGCCTACCGCCGTTTACTGTGATAATGAAATGATCAAGAAAGCAGGTTTTCTGTAACCCGCACCACATTTTTTTATTATATCTGCCTGAATAATATTGACTGGTTTTATTGAACCTATCGCCGATTGTCGCCGACCGACATGAACAGTGTTCGGTTTTGTTACCGATTTTGTCGACAGTTGGCAGAGGCAAGGGGAACGGCGCCGGTTGTTTACCGTTTTCTGGCGCCAATTATAACCACGGGAAGAAGATGAACAGTGGCAAATGAAAACATAAAGGAAATGGAAAAGAAATCTGAAATGTAGGAATAAAATAAGAATATATATATTTTGTTTTCATGTTAACGTGAAAGAAATATGATATTAATATAATATAATATATATATATTTTTGTTTAATATATATTATATTACATATAAAAGTAATTGTTTATATAATTTATTTAATTATTTATTTATTTAATATCTGTAATTTAATTATTTATTTCATGATGTGAATTTGTATAATATCTTTATGTGTTTAGATTTGTGCGAGATATTATCAGACAAAGTAATTGTGATTGAATATCTATGAAGTGATGTAGTCTGCAGCCGCCAAAGTGGCCCGACTAAATGGTTTTATAGATATTAAATCATGTAATAGAAAATTGATATAGTTATCCCATATATTAATTTAATTGCTTTGTATATTTAAAGTGTTACAATTTCTCGATCAGTAAATATTATGGTAGGCCCAAAGGTGCACCAACTTCTACGTGATTGATTAATTGAATAGGATGATTAATAAGTATTCATTATTTCAAATAGGATCCTGGATACCCAAAGGTAACAGACTTATTTAAATTTTAGAACATTATTAATTATTTCTGTAAGTGACTGATTCAAGTAGTGATGAGGAAAAATCTTATTTTAGAGCATGGGAAAAATCGAACAGAATAAGCATGATGTTTATGAGAATGACTATGGCGAATAATATTAAGTCTACACTTCCCGAATTGAAAACGCTAAGGACTTATTGAAAACTATTGAAAATCGTTTCCGATCTGCATGATAAGTTTCTTCTTTGAACACCGATGGCAAAACTTACTACCATGAAGTTTGATGGTACTCAAGAATGCATGAACACATTCTTGAGATGACCAATTTGGTCGCCAAACTCAAAGCCCTTGGTATGGATGTGAATGAATCGTTCCTTGTTGATTATAATGAATTCTCTTCCTCCTGGTATGGATCTTTTCAAATTTATTACAATACTATCAAAGATAAATGGAGTGTTAATGAATTGGGAAGCATGTTAGTTCAAGAGGAGGTAAGGCTCAAACAACAAGGAATTCATTCAATTAATTTAACGGGTTATGGTGGTAAAGGAAAGAAGAAGAGAAAAGAGAGAGCATTAAGGTGGATCATCAAAAAGAAAAGGAGCCCCATTCTAGTACAGGACTCAAAAGAAGGAAGCAATGCAAAGTGTCACTTTTTAGTAAGAAAGTGGGACACTTTAAGAAGGATTCTTATAAAAGAAAGGCTTGGTTCGAAAAGAAAGGTAAGCATTTGGCTTATGTATGTTTTGAATCAAATCTTATTGAAGTACCTTCTAATACCCGGTGGTTTGATTCAGCTCTAACGTTCATGTTTCTAAATCAATGCGGGGATTCCTTACAACCCCGGATGCTAAACCAAAATGAAAATTTCATTGTCCTCGGGGGAAATGGTGTCAAAGTTTCTTTTCTCATAAACTTTTCGTTTATTTCTCGATCTTTTGGGATGTATTTAGATTTGCTAGAAACACTTTATGTACCTTCTATTTCTAGAAATCTTATTTCTATTTCCAAACTTGATGTCCAAGGCTACTCTTTAAAGTTTGAAAATAAAAGAGCAAGCATATACAAAATAAAACCTTCTTTGGTTCCTGAATTCTTTCTGATGGTCTCTACAAAATAAACCTCACCAAAATTTTGCTGAAACTCTCATAACCCCGCATCATAATGTTGGAACGAAACGTAAATATATGAATGAAAACTCTTCTTTCTTGTGGCATAAAAGATTGGGTCATATATCTAAAGATCGTATGAAAAGGTTGGTAAATGAAAGAATCTTACCTAACCTTGATTTTTTTGATCTTGATGTATGTGTAGATTGTATTAAAGGAAAACAAACCAAACATACAAAGAAAGGTGCCACAAGAAGTTCAACTTTTAGAGATTATCCATACGTATATTTGTGGACCTTTGATTCTCCGTCCTTAGGAGGAGAAAATATTTTATCACCTTTATTGATAATTTTTCACGTTCTTCGTTATATCTATTTATTGCATGAAAAAATCTCGGGTAGAAATGTTTTGGAAATATATATTTCGAGGTTGAGAGGCAATTAAATAAAAGTGTGAAAATCATTCGATCGATAGAGGTGGTGAATATTATGGTAAATATAATGAATCGGACAATGTCCGGCCCTTTTGCTAAGCTATTAGAAAAGCATGGCATATGTGCACATATACTATGCTGTGACAACAGAATGGTGTTCTGAATCCAGACGTATATTAATGGACATGGTTAGGAGTATGTTAAGTTATTCATCTTTACCTAAATTTTTGTGGATGGAAGCCCTTAAGATCATTGCTTATATTCTTAATCGGGTTCCTAGTAAAGCGCTTTCAAAAACTCCTTTCGAGTTATGGACTCGAAGGAAACCGAGTATTCAACACCTACATATTTGGGGTGTCCAAAGAGAGGTTAGAATGTATAATCCACAAGAAAAGAAATTAGATTTTAAATCATAGTGGATACTTTATCATTCCAGAGAAATCTAAAGGGTATAGATTTTACCGTCCTAACCATAGTACGAGAATAATAGAAACCTGAATGCTTTAGATTCTTTGAGAATGGTGAAATCGGTGGGAGTGATATTTCACAAAATGTGAAAATAAAAGAAATTAGGTACAAGTTCCTATACCCATAATTTCTAAACAAACAAACTGTTCCGATCATTATCAACAATGATTGACAATTCTACACTCCATAATGAAAATGTCACCATTGAACATAATGTAGAACATCACAAGAAGTAGTATTAAGAAGATCTCATAGGAAAGGAGATCTCGCTATTTCAAAATGACTATTTGGTTTATCTACAAGAATCAGTATGATATGGGACATATGATGATCCGGTTTCTTTCCAACAAGCCATAGAAAGAAATGATTCTTCTAAATGGATTGATGTTATGAAAGAGGAGTTAAAATCAATGGCACATAATGAAGTTTGGGATCTTATCGAATTACCCGAGAATCGCAATGCTTGGTTGTAAATGGGTATTTAAAATCAAACGTGATTCTAAAGCAATGTCGAACGATATAAAGCGACTTGTTGCTAAAGGTTATACTGTAAAGATGGCATCGATTATAAAGAGACATTTTCTCCAGTTTCCAAAAAGGACTCCTTAAGAATTATAATGGCATTGGTAGCACATTTTGACCTAGAGTTGCACCAAATGGATGTAAAGACTACTTTTCTAAATGGAAGCTTAGATGAAGAAGTTTACATGAAACAACCTGAAGGATTCTCTATCAAAGGACAAGAGAACTTAGTTTGCAAATTAAAGAAATCAATATATGGACTTAAACAAGCCTCACGACAATGGTACCTTAAGTTTCATGATACCATTTTATCCTTCGGTTTTATAGAAAATACCGTTGATCGGTGTATATACCTGAAGGTCAATGGGGAGCAAGTTTGTATTTTTAGTTCTATATGTTGATGATATATTACTTGCAAGTAGTGATCTTAGGGTTGTTATACATGAAATTAAGGGTTATCTCTCTAAAATTTTGATATGAAAGATATGGGTGAGGTAACTTATGTGATAGGAATAGAAATATTTCAAAATAGATCACATGGATTATTGGGATTGTCTCGGAAAGGATATATCAAGAAAATTTTAGAGAGATTTGGGATGGAGAATCGCGGCCAAAAAGATTGCTCCTTCCAGAAAGGTGATAAATTTAGTTTAATATAATGTCCACAAAATCAATGGGAACGAAATCAAATGAAAGATATTCCTTATGTCTCAAGGAAGTTTAATGTATCCACCAGACTTGCACTGACTGAGATATAAGTTTCGCGGTTGGTATGCTCGGACGATACCAAAGCAATCCAGTATGGATCACTTGGAAAGTCAGAAAGAAAGTGATGAGATACTGCAAGGAACTAAATATTACATGCTTACTTATAAGAAGTCCGATCATTTGAGGTGATAGGATATTGATTCAGACTATATTGGATGTTCAGATACCAGAAAGTCCACATCTGGATATATATTTCTTTTCGCTTGAGGAGCTATTTCATAGAAAAGTGCCAAGCAATCAGTGATTGCTGTGTCCACGATGGAAGCAGAGTTTGTGGCATGCTTTGAAGCCACAATACATGCATTATGGCTACGAAATTTTATTTCAGGACTTGGAATTGTTGACAGTATAGCCATGCCGCTGAAAATTTATTGTGATAATTTCGCAGCAGTTTTCTTCTCAAAGAACGACAAGTATTCAAAGGGTGCTAAATATATGGAAATTGAATACCTTGCCGTTAAAAGTGAAATTCAGAAACAAAAAGTGTCAATAGAGCATATTAGCACCAAACTTATGATTGCGGATCATTTAACTAAAGGTTTACCTTCAAAAGTATTTGTAGATCATTGTGATAAAGATTGCTTTATCGTTACCCATAATATAATGATATTGTTCGATGTTTGAGATCTCACATAATGTGTTTCGATATATCCCGCTTATTTTATATTGTTCAACTTAAAATTTTGGATTGATAACAGACATGTCTCTCACTAAGACATTATTGTTGGACCGCATGATATTTCTCATTTAAGACTTAATCATATAATTTACAGTGTTGTGGTATTATGTTGATAATGATATGGAACCGCCATGACTCACATTTGTCGATTATTTGACTATAGTATTATGACATATAAACTATTAATGGATTGTAATGTCAAAGACTTAAAGTTTGTTTTAATTAATTCGGATAAATATTATTGTCATATGGGCCAAGTGGGAGAATGTTAGAAATATGTCCCACATGACGAGGCATATGAATTATTGATTTATTGAATTAATTAAATAATCCGATTAGTTTATATATATTTAATTATTTAGAGAAATTTCCTAAAAGACATGCCTATTCAAGACATATCATTTGATGGAAAGGATAATGGCATTTTGATGGAATGGCCTCTTTGATAATTTAAGAATTTGGGAATGGTCCTCTCTCCTCTATAAAAGGAAGTCCTCGCCATCATTTTGGGACACATTCACATAACTTGTTTTCACAAGTTAAGAAAGGAGAAGAGAGAGAAATCATCTCCTAGTTCTTCTTGGAAAGAACAATTACGATTGCAAAAGGATTATCGTTTATGGATCCAGGTATGTTTATTCACTCTTTATATATGATTGATTGTTGAAGAAATATGATAATAAAGATCCTGTCAATCAAAGTATTATCTCACTAAAGATTTCTTACAGAAAGGGCCTGCGACGGCATGTGGTGAGGAGACACCAGAGAAAGTCGGCAGCGGCTGTGAAAGGTAGCAGAGGCGGCAGCGCGCAGGGGAAGGCGGCATATCACGGTAATAGAGAGAAACCGCACGGGTAGAGGGAGAAAGAACGCGGTGGTAGGAGAGAGAAAGTACAATTAAGATAATTTTGAGCATCATTTCTTCTAATCCGTTGAGTATAAAATTAATATTAGTATCTATAATCCCTATTTTTTATATGATTTAATATCTGATTTATTTTAACTACTATTTAAAAATTTTACTAACATATATATATTTTTATACACTTGATTTGTTTATTTTGAATATGGATGTATAGTTCACTGGTTGATTTGGAGGTTTCTGGTTTGGACTATGTGATTTTGAAAGATTTTACTATTTTTTAAAAACATGAAAAAAGTTATTGGACATTATATAATTTTATATTTGTATATTTATATAAAAGTATGAAACATTATATGAGCTGTGTATTTTTAGATATATGTGTCGAGTTGTGGTCATTATAATTGGATTTATTATTGGATATTCTAGCCAACTCCCGATGAAAAAATTTATTATTGAAAATTTCTTTCCACTGGTAGGAAAGACTTGGACATAGTGACCCACCCGTTTGGATATTTAATTAGAATTTATAATATATTCAGATATCTTAATATATCTGTCAATTTAAAAATTACACCTAAAATTACGGACAATAAAATATATTAATCAACCTTACCTATGAAAAATAGAATACATAGGTGGCTAACATGCTGGCCTTACCTGTATTTTATTTGGCCTAAAGTTACTAGGTCAGGAGTAACCATTTTCTTAAATTAGTCATTAAATAATCAAAGCTCAAATTTAGTACATATTTTATATTTCTACATAAATTTGAATATTTGAACTTAGATTTCATACTTAGATTTAATATTCGTCAATTTTACCCACAGATGGGTTTAATGTGTCTCGTATAAATAATTTTGATTATATATTTCAATCCAAACCTTGGAATCATCCACTTTTGGTGCTGCTATAACTTTTGCGCACATTATAAAATTCTAACCCAAATTACGAGCTAATCGGACCTTAGATTTGAATTTTAGATTGGATATATGCTTATTAGAACGAATCCGAATCTCTCACACACACACAGACTATTTTTGTACTATTTTTAGATTATTTTTGGACTATTTTTGAATTAGATATTTATTTTAGATTTGATATTTAATTTAAGTACAAGACTACTCTTAGATTTTGGATCTTGAATATCAATTGGATTGACTATTTTAGCTATTAGGATTTATTATATAATCTGATTGGATATTTATCCATTTGACCATCCCCCTGATTTATTGGATTCGTTTTGTTTACATAAAATACTTGTTGAGCTCTATACTCATATTTTATATTTTGTCCATTCAAAGTAGATGATTGGGCTATTCTACAAAAGCAAGACGAGATCAGGCGCAACATTGTATATTCTAGTGAGTATTAGATTTATTTAGATTTTGATATTACCACATATATCATTATTTTACGGATGGATTTTGTTTATGTTGTCCTTAGATCTGTAGTCGACAGAACGTAGGTCTTTGTATTGTATATTGAAGACTGTTGGGTTATTGGTTTATGTGATTGAATGGTTGATTTGTCACATCCTTTACAATAATTCTAGAGTAGATCATATTATTTTTGTTTGAATAATTAGCCGATGAGGTTCTGCGTGGATTTTTAATTCATTGAATCTTATATATTTAATTTGTTACATTCGAATTTGAGATTTATAATAATAATATTTAAAAATTAATTAATTATTTAATTGACCTACTTAATTTAGATTCGTAACAATTCTATTCAGATTCGGATCAATTTTGGGATGCATCCAGATAAATTAAATAAAACAAATACAAATAAATGTACACCCGATACGCCTAATGAGAAGAGGCTTGAATATATATATATATTTTGGTAAGTAAAAATTTTTTTTTGGGTAAATAAGAGGCATGGATAACGGTTTATGTTAATAAGTTGAATTTTTGTAATATTGAAAGTTCTTTATTTAATGAAAAAAAAAACTCTATTATTTGATTTTAAAGTCACATATTGTAATTTTCATAATTTCATATGATATTTATCACGTGTAACACGCCACACCTCATCAAGTCTAAAAATATCAACCACGGTGGCTTTCCCACATTTGACTACTTAAAAAAAATCCTTGAAAGCCATATTGGCTTTCCCCACCTCATCGAGCCCTGAGCTTGAATGATTAAACCAGTCAGGGTTTCCACGGTCCCCACGCTGCACGAAAGCACACGCTGCACGAAAGTTGTGCTGTGGTCCCTCTGCCCTTTTGTTTTTGCCTTCTTGGAGTTGTGTCTTATAAATTTAATAATTGATAATTTTTATTATTAGTGATATATTGGATATTTTGTTCTCACATGATAAGAAAAATCCACTAACATAAAAATCATCATCATTCAATTATCTATATATAATCTTTGACACTCGTAAAGGTTTAACTTGCGTACTAATCTATTCAAGGATTCGTATATATTGGGGCTTGAGGAGTGCCCATGCACCCATAAGGTTAATTCAGTGTCTTAAGAACTCTTGTTCCACACTCGTGCATATCTAATAGTATGTCTGCGTCTGATATACATCTCAAGAATGTTCATACGCTATTGATAGTATATGTTACACTTATAGTTTGCCTATTTCACATTCGTGTATATTGGGATATGAGTCACTATCGTATGAAAAGTATTGCAGTGCGGCGATATAGCCTGATTACAAATACTTGGTCGGTGTGAAGAACTATCGGAGTGGAAGAAAGGCCGAAATGAAAATGTCGAAGTGGTTACACTTTATCGGAGTGAAATTTTCGGAGTGGAATTCAGAAATGAAAATTTCGAAGTGAAAATTTCGACATGAATTTTCGGAGTAGTTCACAAGGCCAGAGTAATGAAATTTACAGTGGTAATTTTGATAGCAGAGCTGGGTAAGTAGACAAATTATATGTAAAGTCCAGTGCAGGCAACAGAATAGAGAATTGACTTTTTAGAGTTGGTAACTGACTTTGTAGAGTAGATCAACTGTAAAGTTCAAGTCAGTAACTTTGCAGAGTAAGTGACAGGTTTTACAGTGCACGCGATTGTCTTGATGAGTAGGTGCCACCAAGTACATTTATTTTTATGTGTGTATATTACTGTATTTTAAATGTGAAGAGATATAGAAGAAATAAAGGAGTTGTACTTTACTTTTATTATATATTGTTCGAGGGTTTATGTAACCAGAGTTTCGTAACCAAAATTTTTTATAATAAGATTTATAAATTAAGTGTCACGTAATTTTTTTTCTTTTTTAGAAGAAAATTTTCACGTAAAATTACTGTGTGTATTGATTCTCTTTCTCCCTATTGTATATGATTGTGTATTGTTTCTATGTCCTCTCGATTCCTCCATTTTGCCAACGCTATTTTTCCTTACAGTGTGTGTCTAATGATATGTCCCTTCCAAAAGTATGCTTGTGCGCAAGTAATACAATACTCCACATCTAGTAGACGCTAGTATGCTAGTCACTTTTGTTAGATATTATGATGCGTTTTTAAGCATAATTTTAAGTTTCATGTGTACATAGAACATATGGGATTAGGACTACTGAGTTGTGCAATGGCCAAATTCATTTGAGAGAGAAAAATCTCCAAGATTGAGTAATTTGATATTTGTATTAAAAGCTTACATTTTTTAGAAGACTAAGTATTCAAATTTAAAAAAGGTTCTATATCGTTAGAGTTAAATGATTTGGTAATTGTTCACCACTATTGTTGTTTGAGAGCTAAAAGAGAAATATTTACATAGAAGATCCGTCTGAGAATCTCAAATCAATTACCTAAGAGTATATCTAAAGAATTATTTCAGAGGAGCCACTGGTCTTGGGATTAATTAAAGCATGTTTTACATTTAAACCATAAGTATTTGAATCGAATATCTCATAATAAATTTTCTATATTACATGGTTACAAATAAATAAGGGGCACTGTGACGTGAGTTCCGTTTGGTACATGTGTGATGTCATATGGTAGTTATCGGATCTCCATCAAAAGCCCATTGTTAACCCCTTTATTTAAAAAAATATATATCTTTTTTAATAACAAAAAAATATTAGTGTTAAATGGAGATCCGATGACTTCTGTACAGCACGCATCTGTATGCCATCGTATGTGCACCGTACAGGGCCAGTGTCACAGCACGTAGAGGCTAAGGTTAGGAGAGAAGCCAAAGGAAGAAAGAGAGAGAGTAATTGCCTGAACCTATCCTAAGCTGTCGTTGCATGCCGGTCACACTGCTGATCAAATTGCACCAATGCTGCTACCTAGCAAGCTCCTCTGCCCGGGACTATTGTCCTGCCATCCGCCGTTGGCATCCAGCTAGACGTTGCCTTGCCAGCGGCCAGCAACCAGGCCTGTCGTCAGTTGCCAAATTATCCAACCGCACATGCACTGGGATGGCAGCAACACTCCACTGTCAGACGGCCCTTGCTGGATAGCACTGTTGCACTAGGACTGGCGCTGTCACACCCAGGTTCATCATCATCGCCGGTATCAGTCTTGGCAACTCAAGCTACACTACCGACAGGTCTAGAGCACTAGCTGATCAAAAGCGCTATCAGGAAAACTTTGAGTTTCTTTCATGCTACCTATCAACTATTATAGCCAGCCCAAATGGGCATAGAACACAGCGTTAGGATTCGAATAATCGGATTCACCCAATCTGGCTCGGTGAAAATTCAAATCCCCCATCAATCGACAATTACCAATTTAATGAATATAAATAACAAAAGAGATGAATAATATTTTTTACGTGAAAATCCTTCACAGACCGAAAGAAAAAATAATAAAATACTTAGTCCATAAATAAAATCTACTATGTAAAAATAGTTACAGAAACCCCTTTGGTTATAGAAGTTTTTCGAAGAGTTGAGAACAAAATAAGAGTAAGAATACAATTTTCTCTTATATTTTTCTTTTCTCACCACTCTTTTTAACATAACGTGCGCTGTGAATAGTAGAGGTGGAGGCTTTTTGAGAGCACTTAGCCTCCTCCTCATTCTACAGCAACGTTGCTTCACCACAGCTGACCTACACAGCTGCTCACACCAGCACTCGTCTTCTTCTCTAGCAGCCGGTGCACTTTATAGTAAAGTCTTACCCAAATTTCACAGCACGCATGCTCTACACGCCAGGTTGCATATACCAAAAGCTTTGTCATCTGCCACCAAATCTACAAACTGCTTCCTACCACTTTGCAGGCAACTTTTGGCACATGGTTCACAAGTCTACCACCTTTGCCTGATTATTCCCTCTTAACTGGCGCCCTCAGTTGGTCTCTGCGCCCTTGCTTGCATCGAGTGCAATTTACAAAGTCTTCGAGTCATTATTCAGCCAGTCAACATCACGTTGACTGAATTTTGTTCTCAACCGGTTAATCTCTCGTTGACCGACTTCTATTATCTGGCTGTACTCTTGCAGCCCTACTAGCTCCGCCCTTGGCCTTGCTGGCTCCACCCTTAGTCCTGCAGCACTCCGATCATCATACTAAATATGTGTGATCTGATAACGTGTCTACTTATTGAGTCACTCATAAAAAAGTAACCAAACTTAACAAACTTTTCCTCACGACATTGTGAAAAAAACCTTGTCTTTTTTCGACGACCGTTATCGCCTGCCTTTCGTCGACTTCCCCTCAATTGGGATTCCAACGTCAATCTCCGTAACCCTAAATGACATTTTCGTCCACTCCACAAAACTTGGAGTAATCCAACTCCCATTTAATTTCATATTCGCAGTCGAATCATTCTTCCTTACATTCCGCCTTTGCTACCTTAGCTCCGCCTTTGGCCCTATTGGCTCTACCATTGGCACTACTGACTCCGCCCTTGACCCTGCACAGCTCTGCCCTTAGTTCTGCTGGCTTCGTTCTTGGCCCTACTGGCTCCATTGTATTTTTATCGTTCCTTCTCTTGCTATACTAAATGGCAAACTCCTCGACGATGATACCATGAAGCCCTAAAACACCATCGACTTGTCTGTAATACCACTTATTGGGGTTCGAACAATCGGATTCACCCGATCCTGCACAAAAAAAATTCAAACTGCTTGTTAGTCGACAATTATCAATTTAGTGGGCATAAGGAACAAAAAAGATGTATAATATTTTTAACATGAAAATTCTTCACAAATCGAAGAAAAAAATCACGGACACTTAGGTTAACAAACAAAATTCACTACGTAAAAATAGTTACAGAAACTCCTTTGGTTACAAAAGCCTCTCAAATAGTTGAGAACAAAATAAGAGCAAGAATATAATTCTCTCTTATATTTTTCTTTTCTCATAACTCTCTTCTACACAATATAAACTGTGAACAATGGAGGAGGAGGCTTTTGGAGAGCACTTAGCCTCCTCCTCGTTCTACAGCAACGTTGCTTCACCTCAGTGCCCCTCGCAACTGCTCACACTCGCACCTGTCTTCTTCTCCAACGCATGGTGTGCTCTATAGTGAGGTTTGGTCCAAGTTCCACATCACATATGCTTTGCACGCCAGGTTGCGTGTACCAAAAGCTCTGCCATTTTCCACGAAGTCTGCAAACTGCTTCCTGCCACTTTGCAGGCAACTTTCGGCATATGGTCTGCAAATCTACCAACTCTGCCAAATCATTCCCTCCGAACTGGTGCCCTCTGTTGGTCTCTGCACCCTTGCCTGCACCCAGTGTAGTTTACGAAGTCCTCAAGCAATTACTCGGCTGGTCAATATCCCGTCCATCAAATTTTGCAGCCGATCAATGGCCCGTTGACCAATTTCTGCTACATGCCAGCCGTATTCTTGCAGTCATGCTAACTCCGTCCTTGGCCCTGCAACACTTCGATCATCACACTAAATCTGTGTGATCTGATAATGTATTCATTTCTTGAGTCACCTATAAGGAAGTGACTAAACCTAACATGCAGATGGTAAGATCCTCACATCGACGTACAAGATCTAGTGAACTCTCTCTACAATTTAGCTACATTAATATTTAATATTTATTTTTATATTTTTTGAAAATATTTAATGTACTGTATGAGAAATGCCATTGAAATTTTTTTTTGGAATTTCCTTCGCATCTTTTTTGTTTGTAGTACATAGAAAATCGATTCAAGGTTTCAAATCACTCAAATACAAATCTTCAAAGAGTCCAGATCGAATCTATTTATGCATCAAAGTTGAAACTAGAAGATCAGCAGAGATGTTCAACCAGTAGCTGGGAGGAAAGTACCCAGCAAAACCCCTCAAGAAGAAGAGACTTAAAGCAGATAAGTTAAGATTTGGCCCGTGAAGGAGTACATATATATTTTCTGAGTGGAAGGAATTCCAGGTCGGTTGACTTTGATTCACCGTTTGATAGTTATTCTAACCGTTTTGATTGTGCAAGAGAACTGACTTCTCATTCGAACATTCCCCTTGTATAGGCATAAACCTCCTCTATTAATTTCCTTTCTTTTCCCTTCTCCTCTGCATTTCTTTTTTTGGGGGGGAGAGGTTGGGGTGTTAAATACCTCCTCCATCTACGAACTTACATTGCATTTAACATTCTTTCGTTGTGTCATCAATAGCTTGTGGTTAATTTCTAGCACTGCCACAAAATACTGGAAAAATCAATAAGAATCAAGAAATATATTGGAAAAATAGAAAAATCTTTTATAAGAGGTAAGGAATATACCAGGCAGTACGTCATCGTAAGAGGGAGAAATGCTGGATAGCGATTCAGGCTCGGTTTGAGAATTAATGAAATCCAAAATCAGCGCCTTTACTCTCTGGTTTCACCACATCGGCCAGGCTTGTAGATGTAATCAGTCGACTCGAGAAGATGTCTTTAGTCTTCGTCTTCTTCCCCTGGTGTCTGTCCCGATTAGAAGGAAGTGAACTTTGAATGACTCTCATTTTCTGCATTGCTTCCTTCTGAACCATTTTTGGGTCATTAGAAGAACAGGAAGACGAAGAACAAGAACGAGGAGGAGGAGGAGGACGATGTTGATGGGGTTTCTGGAGTTGGTGATGCTGTGTGCGTAATCTATTTGATTTCTCCATTGTCTTTGCGTCCATTTTCTGCTCGCTCTCTCTGAGCTTCCAAATCGGAGGATTGTCACCGGAGGCCGGATCTGCACACGTGCAAGTATTATAATTATTCTGCAGCGTTAAGGGTCGGAGAGGGCGCTGGTGTTTGAGGAAACATCGTCGTTTTGATATTTTCAGAAGACGCAAAATGTTTTTGGGCCTCCCACAACCGGATTTTCCGAGCCAGACCACTTAAAAAGCGGGCCGTATAGTGGGCCTGCATTCGGCCCAAATTATCTTATCCATTCTAAAGCGGGCCTATTTTTAGGCCTATTCCGGACCAATTCCCCTGATTATTCTCGGTTTCTTGAAGGCCCAACTATTATTATTATTATTATTTTGGGTGCGTGGGGGGGAAAGCCCATCCTACCACTTTTTTCCAAATAGTTTATTTCTTTATCCCCCCCTTTTTCAGAGACATTATTTTATTTATTATTACTATAAAATTATTTTCAAAACTTATTTTTTTAAAAAAAGTTAAATTATCATAAAATGATGAATAACATTTATGAAAAAAGGGAACAAAATTAAGAATATGTTTTCTTTTTTCTTTTTCAATATATGAATTTTATATAGCAATTAATAATTTATTATTTTTAATATAAAAAATATTTTTCATAAAAAAATATGGATTATAGACGCCCTTTTTAGAATATCTCACGCGCGTACGTCTATAAGTGAAGCCGTGGGATGGACTCAAGCATTAGAAAAGAAGAGAATATTCTTAAGTAATCAGAGCTTATCGACTAAAAACTAATAATTAATTAAAGAATTAAATAGAATAAATAGTTTAAACATGAGGATAAATTTGATTAAAATTAAATTTAAATTAAATATATATTAGATTTAATTGAAAATTTACTATCATTAAGTGACATCGGATCAGACACTATCTAATCACTCAAGCTAGAAAATAATTATTTTGGTCCATAATCTTATTTGAATAGATTTATAGATATTTTTATTTTAAAATATTTTTATTTAAAATTTATATTGACATTAAAAATCTTATAAATTTTAAATATTTCAAAAAATTTATAATAATTATATCAAAATATTATCTAATTACGTACTTAAATTAAGAATAATTAATTATTAAATTATTAATTAAATAAAAATATAATATTTTTTAAAAAATTTATATTTATTTAAAATAAAATACTATAATATTAAAAAATTATATATTCGTCGAAGTAGGACTAAACTGAACTTTTTGCCCGTGATTGTGTCTGATTTAAAAAAAAGTAGTCGAACCTAATTTTTAACTACAACTATCCGTAATACCGATATATCATGATTAAACATTGGACAAGTTTAGATCGATTGAATTAAACAACTCGATTTTAATCTAATTCACTCTAATATCTATTTTCAAAATTTTGATTTAGAATTAAGCGTGATTTTTAATACTTACTCTTTCAAATTATTTAAAAAAAGCAAGCAAATACCTATATTTATGGAGAATAGATTATATGATAATTAGTGAAACTTTATCAATAAATTTATAGTGTAGATTATCTATAATTATGTAGTACCCACCAACCCAATGGTTCATATGTTGGTACGATGATATATCTTGACGATTGACTTTAACTTAGGGGTGAAGTGATTATCAATCTTAGCAAATATTATTTCTTTTTTTCTTAATATTATGTGTGTACTTATTTATATTCGTTTGGTTTCACTTTTTCATTTAAAGTTGGCACTTAAAATTAATCTAGCCATACCAAGATTTTTCTTTCATTCTCATTTTTTTTTAATTTTATCAAAATACACATAAGTGACTTAATTCATGTATATATCACACACACACGCACACATATATATATTGATGGTACAGTTAGAAATATGTTGACCTAATATTCAATTGGATAAAAGATTTAAATATCAGCGACCCAATAAAAAATATTACAAAAATCATTAAGTAATAGCATTAAAACGCTTAAATTAAATGGTAAAATTTGAGCATACAGATATTAAATAACTATAATAAGTGGACGAAATGATGCTATAATTAGAAATCAAGTGATCCTATCATTAAATAGAGACTGTCGTTACACACTACTAGTAACGCCTCTCTTAATTAATACGAATCAGCGTTATACACACCTATCAATCTCAGATATTAATTAGTCAAACGGTACCTCTAACTATAAATAAAATCTCTCCCCAGAGAAAAAAGATTAATCGAGTATATAAAAAGTGTTTAACCCTCCAAATATACACTCATCCCTATCCTTTTTTATTTTTTATATTTTCTTTCGAAATATCTTTCTAAATCTATTAAAAAGATCACTAATTTAAGGGTCGGATAATATATCAATTAGTGATTCCCATATATTTTTTACTTTCAGTTTATTCTATCGTTGTACGTATGATTCTGATTCATTGTTATGAAAATCAAATTCGTTTGTATTTAAATATCCAATTAAAACAATTGGCTCATTCATTCATATGATAATTCAGATTCTCGAGATGCATTATATATATATATGTGTGTGTGTATACTATCTTATGATATAGTTTATCATCTTATGATATATAGTTTATATATTAGTTATATATTTATTTATATCAAAATTATCAATAATAAATATAAACCTTACATTATTTTTAATTTTTATTTTTACTTTTTTTTTTTGCTATATATGCTAAAAATGGTAAGTTATAAATAAATAAATATATATATAACATTTAGTACACATGGTGTCTGACTGTCGTCCATCCATCTCAACCTGTACGAGTGTAGTTCCTTTAATGAAAGTTCACGAGAAAATATAATGTACTTGGTACTATCGTCAGCACAAGACAGCCTTTGCTTGCCATCGGCCATTTATTTTTGGTATTTTTTTTATATTTTTATTAATTCTCCAATTCTATGTTAGCCATAATAATTTATTTAATAATTTGGACTTTGATCTATGTTAGCCATAATTCTATTTATAGCCATAATAATTTGGACTTTAATTTTTAGACTACCGATTGATATTTAGCATTATAATGCTACACTTCAAGAAGATCGAGCATATGTGTTCTTTGATGATCTCTTTGACTACCTAAACAATATCTGAAGCAATGTCCTGAAGATCCAACCGTGGAGCAAGTTTGTGAACACATTTGTACAGAATATGTTTGTCAAGCATTGATCATGAACAATCCCAATAATAAAACTAGGATGGTTTTTGATTTTTAAAAGCTTCAAACATGATCCAAATAATTTAGTACACTTCGAGTTTTTCTTTAAGTGGTGGAAAACCTAGTTTAAATTTCAAATTATGAACCTCTTCCGATAAAACTAAATATACTCACCATAATACCCATCATATATGTGAAACTTATTTCGAACTGTATGGACATTATAAAATAATGACACAAATTTCAGACACAAAAATATTGTAATGGAACTGGAAATCATAGAGGGATAGGCTAGGCTGTGGTGATAGAACTGCACCTTTCCCTCATCCTGGCCAATAGTTTAAAGTCTAAATCGCGTATTGCATTTCTTGGGTTGGGTCGGATAAAGAGGCTAATTGTTATACTTAGATACTTGACTTTTGCACTATAAGCCATTTGACTTTCAATACAAGTAATTTTTCTCAATGTTTCAATCCTCAGCAAACTAGCATTGCCAATGTCAGTGGGATGATTTCTTCGTTAACAATGGCCGGTATCGAACGTCGTCACTAGCCCTTTCACTTTCTAAAACTTTATTCGAGCCATCCCTTTCTCATAAATTACTATCCATAAGTGAAGTAACTAAAAACTTGAATTGTGTTTTACTTATCTACTCTACGTCTTATCTTTTTCAAAATATTCTCATCAAAAAGTTATTGAGCATGGTACTAGGAAGGGGGATTTCTATTATATGAAAAGATTTCAGTGTGAGTCAAGTATATCATATACGCATATTATCAGTTAAGCTATACTTTAATTGGATATTTAAAATATTTATTCTTTAATATATTTTTAAAATTATCAATTTTAGATTTTAGATATGAGACTTATATTTTAACTAAAAATTATCAAGTTACTAATCCTTTAATAAGTAAGAATAAAAATGAAGCTCCTTTTGCTTTGGTTCACTCTAATGTGTGGTGCCATTCCCTAGAATCTACTATGTTCGCTTTCATTAATTTGTGATATTTGTCGGTGTCTGCACTTGAATGATGTGGCTTCATTATTGATACATTAAGTATGTGGTCTTCAATATTTCAATCCTTTCATTAAATGATTCACACACAATTCTCTATGAGAATTCGAACCCTTTCGCCTGATAATGGTGAAAAATTTGTGAATTAAAGGTTCATAGATTATTTCTTACACCATGAACTAATTCATGAAAACTTTTGTCCTCAAACTCTTCAACAAAATACTATTATTAATTGTAAAAAATATGACATCCTTAAAACTGTTAGAGCTCTTTTACTTAGAATTCATATACCTAGCCTCCATTGGGCTGTTGTCATTGCCATAGCAGCACATCTCACTAATTGAATGCCTTTCATAGTTCTTGAGTTTAAGACTCCTATTTAGGTTATATCAACAAATATTACATTACCCACAATATTAATGCGTTCATTTCAGATCTTTTGATGTGATACGTTTGCTCACCTTTAGAAGAACAAGGTCCAAAAACTTAATTCTCATATCATTCGTTGTCTTTTTTTGGGGCTATGCCATGCGTCAAAAAAGGTATCAATACTACAATCTAACTACTCAATGTGTTAGGATCACTCCCGTGTAGAAATTCTTAGAACTTGGATGGAGCACGAATATGCTAGGAGAAAGGAATTCCGCTCAACAGAGTTGACCGGAGTCTTCTGGACGGTTTACTCTTCCGGTCAATATGTTGACCGTCATAAGTTGTGAGTCGTCTAAAGAGGCAGGACGGGCCACTTCAACCGGTCAACAGTGTGGTTGACAAGCTAATATAAAACGACGAATAATAGAGTTGACATGCTATATTTGGTAGATCTGAATGACTGTCGTATCTTAAAAGGTGTACAGTTGACCTACCATTTTAGGTGGTTGGTAGAAGTTATTCTCGAGACTCCAAAGGCTGATCGGTCTGTAGGAGTAGGCATGCGCTACCTGCTGTAGGACAGGGCATGCGCATGCAAGTAGACCTTGAAAGTTGAACACCAACTACCAAGATAAGCTATGGTGAGGGACATATATATAGTTATATATATATATGTACACTTTGCACATATAGAAAAAGCACAATGTAAGAACAAGAAGAAGGAGAAGTTATCGGTCAAGTAGAGAGAAAGAGTGTAATAGAGGAGTGAAAGTGAAAAGAAAGAGAGTTGTGAGTGAAAACAAAGTAAGAGGACTTTTGTTTACTTTTACTCTAGTCTTATTTTCGCTTCCTGTAATTTTCTCTTACTTAGTAATTCTTTATGAATTTAGTATCCCGTATTTTTTTTTAATTTTCGAAGGATTTTTTAGTAAAATTTGGTATTCATTTCTCTTCTCTTACTTCTATTTCACGATGCTTGTATGCTTTATCAGTTGGCCGTTTATTCCAGCAAACAGAAAAAACTGTTTTTGTATTCTGGTAAGTAGGTCGCCCGTTGCCCGCCAACACAATGTACCAATGTGACTATATACATCATGCTCTTTGAATCTAACACTTTTTTCTCCTCTAATGTATCTAATTTTTCTCTTTAAGGGGAGACTTAGGATGAAGACTTAAATTGACTTAGATTTGATTGGTTCAATAACATTGATATAACACCTAATACTCCTCTATTAGTCATTGAGGAACCTAATATAGAGCTGGCAAAACCTCCTGACATATCTCTCGGAAGTCAAGTCATACCCCCCCCACTTCTTAGTATCTGTAGACCTATATTTTTAGAATATTGTTGACATAAGCTCACCAATAATACCTTCCATTTCTAATGACGTAAATACTCACGTTGGCTATGTGTTATCTTTCAAGCATAATCATGGTAAATTATCAAACACATATTTTTTTTAACGTTGGAGATAATGATCAAAGTATCTAATTGACAATTATGTGACTACAGAAAGACTTTCCAAACCTCTCAAAAGCTTTGTGACTGAACTCCCTTCACACCTTATCCCAATAAATGTTAATGAGGCTTTGAAAGGCCTTAAGAGGATTCAAGCTATGAAGGAAAAAATAGGAGCATGGTTGAAGAATGAGACGTGGATTCTTGTTCATGTACTTGAAGGTTAGAGAACAATGGGGTGTAAAGGGATATTCTCCATTAAGTACAAGGTTGATGGATCAATTGGATTATACAAAGCGAGGCTAACAACAAAGGGCTATATGCATACGGCGTTGATTATCAAGAGATGCTCTCAACATTGGCCAAGTTAAATACTGTTAGGATTTTGCTATATTTTACAATGAACTTTGATCACTGTACTGATTTGATGTTAAAAATGATTTCCTTTATAGTGATTTTGAAGAGAGAATCTACATAAATATCCTTCTAGTATATACAACAACCTCCAATGCTATTATTGTGTGCAAGTTATAGTGAACATTGTACAATCTCTAGCAATCTCATCAAAGATGATTTGATCAATTTAGCTTGGCAATGAGAAACTTAGATCATACTCTACTCCTAAAGTATCAATGAGGTAAGATAATAAGTTTGATAGTTTATATAAATGATATAATTATTGCAGGGGATGATCAAGAAGAAATAGCAAGCCTTCAAGATCAACTACCAACAAAATTTGAGATGGAAAAAGTTGGAAGACTCACATATTTTTTAAAAGACTGACGTTGCTCAGTCCAAGCAAGGCATATGACTTTCCCAATGAAAATATGCGATAGGTTTATTATCAAAAGTTGAATTATCGAATTGTAAACGTATAAATATATCGATAATAAAAAATTACAGTATTAAATAATATCCAAATTAAGTACCAATAGGCAAAGAAAGGTATCAAACATTGGTTAAAAATTTTATTTTTCTCTCTCGTATATGACCTGTCATCATCCATACATGGAGTGTATTAAGCCAATTCATATATTGTCCAAGTGAAAAACATATGAATGTGGTGATTCAAGTTCTTCAATACTAAAAGTCCTCCCTTAGAAAAGGGCTTATGTTTTTAAGATAAAATACCTAAGAGTTGAAGGTTACATAGATATTGACTAGGTAGAAAATTTATCAGATAGAAAATCCACCTCTTGCTATTTCACATTTGTTGAAGGGAACCCTATTACATGAAAAAGTAAGATGCAAAAGGTTACAATATTATACAGTGTTGAAGTGTAGTTTTGTGAGATAGGTAAGAGCCTTTATGAGTTTCTTTAGCTTCAATGACTATTAACAAAATTTGGCTCTGCCCCTACCCACGAGATGCCCTTATAAATTTTGTTCAACTTAAGTTTCGTTCTGTAAATTTAATATAAGCTTAATAGTGACAATTTTTATAGATCATGTAACTATTAATGATATACTAATTATTTATTAATAATGATTATATCTATTTTGTAAAAATTATCAAAAAAAAAAAAATCCAACATAGACTTTATTTTATGTAATTCCCTTAGCAAAATGCCACAACTGATCAAATAGAAGAAAAAAAATGGTGAATTTATAGAGTCAAAAACACTTAATAGACTATAATTTTATTGGCATCGTTGCTAAATTCCAACAATTATATTTTTTAAAACAAATATAAACTTATGTCGTGAACCACAAAATTTTTTAAAGAAAAATAATTAAAAACCCAATGATTGCTGATATTAATCCAATGATAAAAGCTTTAAAACAAATTAATATGTGGAGGATCGTAGACTAATCTCAAATTGTAAGTGATGAGAAATATGATTAGTAAATTAAAAAGCGAGGAAGGCAATCCAATTATGGGTTGATCATTCCAAATGGAAAAGGGATGACTACTAGCTTTCTTGAGTCATCATGCACCTTTGAGCTCGCTCTCTCTCTCTCTCTCTCTCTCTCCCTCCGACGAAGAAATATACTATTTGATTCCGACCAAAAGCAAGGTAAAAGCACTGCGCCATATGCTTGTATTTGTTTGTTTTCAGATAGAATAAGTAACGAAAGCTTCAATTCTTATATTGAACTATCAGCTTCTATTAATGATATTTGTGAAGTCCGTCGATTTTCCATCTTAATGCCGTCTCTAATTAATACTCCTCTTGTTGTGATCAAGAAACAAAAGATAGAGATTTGAATCCATATCAGTCTTGCAAAGGTATTTGATTGAATTCCTCTCTTATATTGATCACTTTAGTGATTCATTAGCTATCTTTCGTGTTAGCTGATTAAAGGGGATGGGGGATTGAAGCTTGATATTTGTATAATTAATGGTAGCAAAAATGGCTGAAGAAGCAATCTCAAACGATTTTATCAAAACCCTAGTTGGTTCTAATCCTTCTGCTCCAAAGAGGAAGAGAAATCTCCCTGGAAACCCAGGCAAGGCCGCCTTTTATTATTATTTCTTCCTTCTTCGATCTGGTCTACCTTTACTGATTTCCATGGAGAGTATATGCACGGTTGCTTTATGCAGATCCTGGAGCCGAAGTGATTGCTCTATCCCCAAGTGCTTTGCTGGCAACCAACAGATTCTTCTGTGAGATATGTGGGAAAGGCTTTCGAAGGGATCAAAACCTACAGCTTCATCGCCGCGGTCATAACCTTCCATGGAAGCTCAAGCAGCGCAGCACCAAAGAGCCCATGAAGCGCGTCTACGTCTGCCCGGAAAACACCTGCGTCCACCACCATCCGTCTAGGGCTCTCGGTGACCTCAGCGGAATAAAGAAGCACTTTTGCCGGAAGCACGGCGAGAAGAAGTGGAGGTGTGAGAAATGCGACAAGAGCTACGCCGTGCAGTCTGATTGGAAGGCACACTCGAAGACTTGTGGGACTAGGGAGTACAAGTGTGATTGTGGGACTATTTTTTCGAGGTAATATTTTAGTATATATTACCAGCTGAAACTAGTAGATGGTACATTTGGGCAACATTTAATATTGTACTAGTTAGCTGTACTAGTTTCATTCATGGTGGGTGAGGAAAATTGGAAGAAATAAAAGAGAAAGCATCTCAAAGAAGGAAAGAATTAAGGTGGGGAAGTGATCGATGATGGAGATTTTTGTGGTTGTAGTGTCTGTGTCTGGTTGAAAGACCCACTGCGATTAATGCTTTCTCTACTCTTATCTCTTTCTCATTGGGTTTCTGACAAAGAGAACTAGAGCTAGTAAGCCAGCTAACCAAACAGGAAGAAGAGGACAATTAGATTGTCAGGTTATAAGCAAATGATCAGATAGCTGAGTAAATGACCTCAAGAAAAATAGTTTACCTTTGTTTTTCCTATGCCTACCTGTTTGCAGTCGTCTTCTTAAAGTGAAGATTCTATATTAAGGTAGCATTAGCTCTAGAAAACATTAAGTTTAGTAACAACATTTTTCCACACTTAAACTTGGATTAATATATTTTTATTACGATGATGACCTTTTAGTAGCTTATTAAAAAACCTAAAATATATTATGAAAGCTCTTTTATGATGGAGCTTGTGTGAACAGATAACTTTAATAAGATAAGCTAAAATTGATAAATTTTTCAATGTAAATCGATTCTCAATGTGTTAATGGCTTTTTACGATATTTTTGAAGAAATTTTGATTCAAACAACATTATAATTTAAGCTCCTGACTACTGAGATTGCTAGGCTAACAGAAGTAATCTGCTTGTTAGATCGTTTTATTTTGAACTGATCGCTCATAAATGCTCACAAATTGATTGAATGTCGTCCTTTTTTGAACAGGAGAGACGGCTTCATCACCCACAGGGCCTTCTGCAATGCCTTGGCGGAAGAAACTGAGAGACTGAACGTAGCTTCCCATTGCAGCATTGATGTGGGAGCTTCGCTAGTTTCCGGCATCATTCCCCAACACTTGTCCTCCATTTTCAGGCCTCTTCAGGGCAGAGATGAAACAGAAATCAAATATGATGATAACCCAATCTTTTCATGCTCGAATTCTCGAGCATCCGACGGTAGCCAATTGAACTGGGTTTATGGAAATAAGGCTTCTTCAACGAAGGAAGAAATAGCGAGTGTTCTACTTCCGTTGAGCGGGACCGTTCCTTCATTATTCAGCTTCCAACACCAAGTTGTAGCATCGTCGTCCTCGGCTCACATGTCTGCGACGGCTCTGCTGCAGAAGGCGGCCGAGATTGGCTCGAACTCTGCCGACCCATTATTCCTTGAGAATTTAGGAATCAAAAGCAACTGTAATAGCATTGTGGTTGAAGATGGCAAGAAATACAGTGGCGTATTTGCATCAAATTCTACTCGTGTGAAACTCGGCAGCGACCTGGAAATCTCGGTGGATGAGCCGGAGAGGTACGGCCCAGCTGCAAATCGCCAGAAAATTCTCGGTGATCGTCACGACAGCACAGGAAGACACTCCAGGGACTTCTTGGGTGTTAATATTGAATCTGGATGCCGATCATCTTCAACCAATGGACGGATTTGACTATCATATAATCATCAGACAACACTTTTTGATTCAGACGCCATTTATTCTGGGGAGAGGAAGAAACTTACATTGAGAGATGGAAATCGGCAGACTTCGAAGGGAGCTATATAAAATGAAGGGTTGAGACAAAGCTGGAGATGACCATTGAAGAGCTGAAAAGAAGACTCACGCATACCCTATCCTGTTGAATGAACCCTAAAAAGTAAAGCTGCAGCCTTCAAGAAAAATGGTAGTCTTTCTTGGTTTTTCAAAGAGAAAAGCATCCCGGTTGAATTAAGAATAACCAGCCAACATGAAACAGAGGTGAAAAAGTAAAGGACATGTATACAGTAGAAAAAAGTGAGCATTTTATTTGCAGGCGTGATCTTCTGCCACATTTGCCTCAATAATTGAATAAGTGATGTCCCGTTTGCGTATTGAATTGAAGGGTGAGGAATATAACAGACATCAACGTCAAATGCGTGCATGCTAATCATGTACATAATAAATAAATAATACTATCAACGTTATATTTTTTTTATTAAAATACGACCCACTTATTTAAATTATAAAAAAATTAAAAAAATACAATAATAATTAATTATTATTATAAATAATATAAAATAAACAATTTTATATAAAAATTTTTATTTAGAATAAGAGAAAAAAATTATATAATAAGACGTCTAAAATATCTCAACTATGTAAAAATTAGGTTACACAAACTCAAATAAAATATAAAAATTTAATACATTATATCAAATAAGCTAAATAATAATTAGTATAAAATAAAATTTTAAAAATATAATTTGTAAAATATTTTTCTTAACATTAAAAATAACGTAACTAAGGTTGACGAAAATTAATAAACTATTCAAAATTCAACCGGATACTCAAATCTTCCACCTTTTCATTTTCTTTCTCTTTCTCACATTTTTTCTCAATGATGACACTCAATAAATTTCAAAATTGTAAGTGGTTAATTTCAAAACATGTCAGTGTATTTTTATACCGTACATTGGTGCCCGTCGAGCACACCTTGGGTGCAGACACCACTAGGATCGACGCATTAAGCACACCTCAAGCACGCCTATTGAGATTGGCTCCCCGGGTGCGTGTTAGACATAGTTCGTGCGCCAAATTACAATTTCGTTCGAATTAGTATGGTACATGTATGTTTTTGTCCAAACTATCGAACAATATATCAGGTGGATATTAGTTTACATGAGAGTGACCCATAACCTAGTATTTTTAAAAATATTTTTATTTTAATTTTTCTATCTAATATTCTCACAATTTATGCTCTTCACCTGCAAGTTTTTTTTTTTATCTCGAAAATACATTGGGAGAAAACATAACTGGCCCCACGATGTAGCAGAGTTATAAGTATATATCATATGGCACATAATTTAGTCTTTAAATTTATCGTTGATTTTTTAAAAAGGATCATCAGTCCAAATTTTATTCTAGATTCTCTATTAGATACTAAAAAATGAAATATTTTTGCCCACGAAAACATGGATGGAAGATATACATATACAAAAAAAAATAAAGGTTAAGTCATGTCAAATTCATTAAAAATAATATTAAAAGATATCTTTTAATTATTTTTAAAATCGTGTTGATGATATAATATCAAATCTAGCTGTTTATACTTACAAATTTACACAGATATATATGAATAGATGAACTCTATATCTGTAAGGTTCGAATTCTACAATTATATAAACCATGATTAATTAATATAATATAATTAAAAGTAAGGTTAAAATATGTAAAAAAATTTGGTTGAAGAGTCCAAAATTAGGTTGGATTGAATTTAGACCTGATACGTGCCTAAATTTGAGTTTGAGCTTGAGTTGGGTTTGACGCAAGCCTAATAGGCGCTCGAACCCCAAAAATAATAGCACGTGCACTTGAAACATGCTAGAAGTACACTCAAGCCTAAATTTCATAAAGCTTTTGCGCCTAAATAGCGCCTGAATGCAGAAAGTAAAACCGCTTCTCTCAATGCACACTCGACCCGTGCTTGACCACGGGCCTGTTATAAAGCACCGCTGAGAAATTTGTTCACTGCATTTTTAAGCGGTGGAACAAATTAATGAGAGAGAAATAGAAAGAGAAAGGCCAAAGGAGAGAGAATAAGAGAGAGAAAATGGAGGAAGCTTCCAGGTAGCTTGATTCGGAACATTTAAAGTAAGAGTTTCAGTAAAATAGGCCAAGACAAGTGCACCTTTAACTTCCTCTTTCCTTTATTGTTATTTATTATCGTTATTATTATTATTATTCTAATACTCATTCAAGTTAAGATTTTGATATAAAAATATGAAAAATTTATATATTTATCTGTCTACCATAATTTTATAACTAAAATTATCAAAAACTCATATATAATTATTTGTATCATAATTATGTGTGTTATTTTAATTTTTTTATATTTAGAAGAATAAAAATAATTTTTACATATTTGTACTTCATAATTGTAAGTTTTAAAATATCATATACTATTTGTATATATTAAAAATATACTGCATATTTAATTATGTGATGCATACTTATTAAATTTGTATAAAAATTTTAAATTTTTTGCTGTATATTTTTCTGTCAAAATTTTACATTTATGAATTGATTTGATAAAATTATATCTGACATTATAAAAAGAAAGAAGAAACTTATGCAATTTTATTAAAAAAAAAGTATAAATCGTTCTCCAAAATGATGAGAATTAAGAACTAAGAAATAAAGTATAGAATCTTTCTTAAGTAAAAAAAAAGTAAAAAAATTTGATCAATGATTGTTCAGCAGATATTTATTCTAACATGCCTTATTATATTATAGTGAAAGATCATTATCTGAAATTATGTATCGTAATATGATTTTAACCCCGTCTACAGGAATAATATGTAGATGGCTCACCTCCGGGTATTTAAATAGGAGGTTAGGCCTTTAATTGTGTGAAGAAAAAACACAATTTAAATTTTGATTAATTGTTCATTTAATTAGTAATGCCTACTAATATTGATCCCTAAAGATAAGTAAATTTTAAGTATATTTTGACAAATAAGAATAAGAAGTATGTTTTAATGGCTAATGTAAAAAAAGAATAATATAATAAATGAGGAAGTTGCATTCATGTTTATATTATTTTATTTTGTACGATTCCTACCTCATACAATATGATTTTAAGTATAAGTGTACATATACATATTCTTTGTTATGTATAGTGTCTTACTGAGTATTTGGCTTACTTTTTTACTATTTTGCTAACCCTTTAGATAATTTGCACGAGTTTTTATCTAATGAGCAAAAGTGAAGATTGAAAGATTTAAATATGATTCTAGAATTGTTATTTTTGCTAACCTAACGATTTTAAATAGTATATACCATATTAGTTGTTAATTCTAGTTTAAGTTTAGTTGTAAACTTTGATGAAATTGATGTGGAGTGTTAGACATTTTTTATATTTAGGATGATATTGTGTAATTTAGTATTAGTCATATATTGACTATATATGGCAGTTGATATATGTGATAAATGGAGTATCTTAGTAATAATTTCAGTTTCAGATGGATAAAATTTATATATGTTTATTGTTTTTACAAATTAGTTTATGATTGTTTTTAGTAATGGTAAATATCTTTTCTAAATAAAAAGTTAACACCATCTTCTTGGGTTGGTATCAAAGTTATAGACAAAATGGCAATATATTTGGATCCTATGTATATTGTATTATTATTTATGTACAATCGATTATGATATTGGCAAGATAAGCTAACATCATTGTGTTGGGTTGGCGTCAAAGCCATAGATAAAGTAACAATGTATTTGGATCTTGTATATATTGTATTATTATTTATGTACAGTAAATTATAGTATTGACAAGGTAAGTTCACATCCAAATTGATTTATGAACTTATTTATTGATAAAATTAATAATTAATAGATAATAAATTATAATTATAATTAATAATAGGTTTTAGGATATGATCCGTCATAATACCACATAAAAATATTTTAAAAATAACTAAAAGATATATCTAAAACATATAATTTTAAAAAGATAATGAGATAATTTGACCTTATCATCCATTTTGTTCAAGATTTTAAGAAAGAAGAATACAGATGGTGAAAGGTCTCACCTTATATATAGCCCAACAGAACCAAGAGGGCTAAAGCTCAGAGGTGAGGCACAGTCCTTTCACTTTGTGTTTGAGACTATTGAATTTATATCAAACTGTTAAGATAATTTTTTTAAAAAAATCTAATTTAAAATTATATGTTAATATAATATATGGCCGTTTAATTTACATTTAATAACCCAGAACTTATAGCATAACTATTATTGGGCCTCTCAAGGGGCCCAATAATCTAAGAGCTTAGATCAAATTGTGCATTATGCCGTCCCGTGATGAGCTGGACCTACCATTGCAGAAAGCCCACAGACTTCTCGCCGAAGAAGAAGAAAACATAGACTCTCCGGTCGCACTTTCCAACCGCAAGAGAGAGAGAGAGAGAGAGAGAGAGAGATGAAGTTCACAGACTCACCGGTGATTGAACTTCAGGTAGGCGACTCACTTCTGTCCCTCCAGCAAGACAACGGCTCAATGCACGTTGGCACCACCGTCTGGCCGTGCTCCCTTGTCCTCGTCAAATTCGCCGAGCGTTGGTCTCCTTTAACGTACTCGCCCTCCTCTTCCCCCCAAAACCCTTACTCTCACCTCCTCGATTTTCGCAACAAGCGTGCCGTCGAGCTAGGCGCCGGTTGTGGAGCCGCCGGCATGGGCCTCTACCTCCTCGGCCTCAACAACATCGTTCTGACCGACATAGCCCCCGTTATGCCGGCCCTGAGACGGAACATCAAAAAGAACAAGCCGGTCCTTAAGAAAGCCTTAAAAACGGCTCAGCTGTACTGGGCCAATTCGGAACAGATCAGTGCCCAAGGCCCGCCTTTCGACATTGTGATCGCCGCCGACGTGGTATATTTGGAGGAGACGGTGAGGCCGCTGGTGGAGACCATGGAGAAGCTGATGGGTGAAACCGGCGTAGTTTTGTTGGGGTACCAATTGAGGTCCCCGGAGGCTGACAGGCTGTTTTGGGAGGTGTGCGAGAGGGTTTTTGAGATCAAGAAAGTGCCGCATGAGGATTTGCAGCCCGACTACGCGTACGAGGAGACTGATGTGTATATCTTGAGAAAAAAGTAAGGTTTTTTTTATTATTTTTATTATATATATATTTTTTGAGGATTGAAATATATTTGAATGGAATGAATTTCTATTGATGTGGTAGATTATTATTCGGGTGAGAGATAAGTGTCTATGTGTTTGTTGCATGGAGTTTTGAAGGTGAATTATCGTGGGGTGGTTGAAAAATGTTGAATTTTTTATGTTATTTTCTTTTTGGTTCTGTCTAAGGATTTGGTCGATTACCTAAATTGTTATTTGCAAGGGATAACGTAGTGCATAAGATCAATAGGATTGAAGAATTTTCTATACATTCTGTTATGGATAGATTAGAAGCCTCTTTCGTTGTGGATTTCAGATTCTAAGAGCTGAAATCCTGATAGGCGTGTTTTACATTCCATTGAAACAAGTTAATTACATATTCGTCCTATCAAGAAACGAGTTGTTCAGATTCATAATTGTGTAGAAACGTATTCACTATTTGATAAAACTAAGTTGTTCAAGATAAGCAGATGAGTAGACCCCTGTAAGGGGATTCAATGACGAAAAAATAGACAGAGACGACTGAATACTAGAAACAGATATGCTGAACCAGGGGCGTTATTAACGCCAGTATTCTTGAATTGTAAACATAAATTGGAATGGTTGGGCCAGTGATGTGTGTTCAGCGTTGATATATACAATGCAAGGGACCAGTCGCTGGTTATAACTCAAAAGATAGAAATAAGTACTATAATTCTGTGGATGCCATCTCTGTGTGCATGCACACTGCGAGCATGCTTTCAGCATGTGTGATTGTATTTGTAGTTTTGACTAAGCAATATGTATTAGTTTCTGGGATAGGACGGACAGGTGTCAGAAAATAAGGCTGCATAGATGGCTGCTTGTGTTTTACTGCATAGAGATGAGCTAGATGCGACAAATGACGTTGAGGTTGAAGCTAACCTGAACCGGTGGGCTATGGGTTACTTATTGACCACGATGGTGAGAATGCTTTCTAGATGTATTTCAACTATTCTAGAACCAGCTGTTTATGTGGATTATGATTTGTTCGTTGATGCAGTTCTTTTAATATACTTGATAATGGTATGGCAAGGTTGTGGCCTGAAAGTGATTTTTATTTATGTGCCCTGCCCTTTGTTGTTATTTTCCTTAGTGCAATATATACCTCAGTAACAGATTCGCATGTCAATTCAAATTTCCAGCCTTTCCCAGATTATCAGTGGCGTGGCCATGATATTTATGTAATCGATTTTCTTACCTGATTGCACAAAAGTCAAATACCCAAAAGATGAGCAAGGCTGACCAATCCATACATCTCTTGGGACTATAAAGTATACAAAATTAAATGTATGAAGGCATGAGAAAACAACTGTAACAATCAAATTGCAAATTCGTCAATGGAATTTCCACCTCTACGATAAGAATTTGACACAGCCTCTCTGGGCTGCTGTAATCTTCTTCCCAAATGTAAAGTGATATGAATTCGCCATTCTCTCTTTCATCCAGTTGCTGCTAAGTGTTGGCTCAATCTGTCTCTTTCCAAAGTTTTAAAGAACACCATGCCAACTTGTCCTCCATGCTCAATTGTGCTAACTATGCTGCCTAAGTAGCCTCTAATTGCTGCTGCAAGTGTGCTCTATGGCCGCATGTGTTGTACTTGTATGTGACCCAAGGGATGCCAACCCTGCTATGCCTGTGAGCTGAGGCCCTGTGATGGCGGTCATTTTGTTGAAATCCAATGCCTTGTTCTCTAGTCTAACATAGTCTGGTGCCCTGTCTGTGCTTTTTATTGCTTCAACAATCAGTCTCAATTCCTCTTCCAATTCCTCACTCCAGCCATTTTTTCACTATTAACCCATTAATTAATTGGCCTTGCCTCTCGATTGCTTGTGTTTTGCAGGCCACTGAACAACAGGCACAAATCATTTAGGAGACTTCCCTCTCTCGAACATTGTTAAGCTCTATCGTTAGCAAACACCATCTTCATTGCCTCTTTCACATCCAACTCGTTTGAGGTGGTACTTGGTAGATCAAGGATCTTTTGGGTTTGACCTTGATGCTGCTTGATTAATTTCACAGCATTCCTCTGTTCTTCAACTAGCTTGAGGGCTGTATCTTATTCATAGAATGGAAAAGTACTTCAGAGGCAAAATGGACATTCCCTGACTGACATGATCAGTCATGTAGTCCAAGATTAATATTTGATTTCATTGTGAAGTCATGAAGAGTTTTGGTATATCCATCAAATTTTTATTATATTAGGATCGAAGGAATTGGGATTTTAGAGTATGAAACAGGTAAGCCTATCGTCCAAAATCTACTAGATCAAAGAGGTTAAAACAAAGTTATTTAGAAAACAATGTTAACAAACTAATTTGGGACATCAAATCATATTTAAAGCATTTATAATGGATGATTCTCCTTCCTCGCTCCTTTTTTGTTATTTTAATAAATTGAGGTCAATTGGATAGTGGACAACGCTACTCCTAACCCAAAAAACACCCTAATCTGATCGTGTAGTAAGACTTGAACTTGAAGTCTCTCAGTTAAAATTTCATATTCGAATCACTGTGTAGGATTGACCAATGATAGATCTAATCTTTTCCTCTTGGAATTTCACGCAAAGTTAGAAGGTTAGTATTTCTTCTGGGACTGTCTTAATTTGTTAAATTGATGGGCTTAAGTTATTCATATTTTATTATTCAAAATCCCGATCATGCTTCTTTTGTTACTTTTGATTTTAGCACGGCATTTGTTATATCTTCTATCGGCTGATATTACCTTTAAAATATAAACCCATCAGCTACATTTCCATCCTAAGCATTTCAGAACATCAAGATCCAGTTATACCCACTTCCTGCCGTGTATCTGATTTCTGATAGTGGAATGTTTGGCCATGTTTTCAAGTGATATAATATTCGTTAATACAAATAGATGCGTGAAACATCACGCCTTCGAAGAAAATATCCAAGGAATATACACAGGGTGTCTTTTTAACACCAATTTTTTTATCATATGGTCTTCTCATTGGAAGCTAAAAAAATAACTTGAATTACGTGAAGCCTTGAGTAAATTATTATGTGATTCACGAAGTTCAGTGAATTAGGATGACCTTACGTCTCATTTTGACCCTCAAAACATTGATAAGACAAGAAAATCCCTTTTTTTTATAAATGCATTTCATATATATATATATTTGCTCTCGAATTTTGCATTCATTGATAAGACTAGAAATTCACAAAAATAATGCATAGGGTGTGTCCCCTTTCATCCTGAAACTTATTTTTTATTCAGTAGTTTTTTTATGGATTTTTTTAAGTCTATGAGAATTCCTAAACCTCACTCTCTGTTAGGCTATACACGTTTAAATAAACGAAATGATATTTATTGTCTGTTTTGCTGGGGTTTGATACCCGAATTCATACATAACCTAGCATAGTAGAAAAATTCGAACACCTCATATTTAGTAGGCACAAGGAATATAAGAATGCACAATGATTTTTAACGTGAAAAACCCTTCTTAACCAAAAAAAAATACGAGACAAACTCCGAAAATAAATCCACTATGCAAAATCTGTTATAAAAACCCAGAGATAAGATACCAGTAACCCATCCGAGACAGAATAAGAAAAATAATGTCTAGAGTAAGGAAACTTTTATTCTCTCTTACCTCTCTACTTTTCTTCTCTCATTCTTCTCATTAGTGGTGATTTCTACTCATTCTGATTTTACAAACGTGGCAGTAGACGACGAACAATGAGAGCTTCCTTCCACACTCTGCTCCGTTCCACCCTTCATTCCACGTTCTACCGCTGTATTGCCACACTTTCTTCTGAAACGCCTGGTGCACTTTATAATGACGTTAGTTCAAAATTTCATCTGCTTACCTGGTCTAATCTTGCAGATAATTTATCACACCAACTTTGTCATTTTCTGAGTCTTCACCAGTTCCTGCGCTTTTTCAGACGATGTATGCTCTGCATAAACAGTGCATACTCTACAAAGTTAATTTACCAACTCTAAAAGTCAACTGCCTGCTCTAAAAAACCTGTCACCTATTCCTTAGAGCTCGGTGCCCACTCTGCAAAGTTATCTACCAGTTTCACCGGGTCAACTCATCTGAATTGACGTTGCCTGGTCGCCTTTTTTGTATGAGCGCCCTTGGTCGGCCTCATCTCAGCTTAGACGGCCGGCCTCCCTGGCTGACTTCTTGCTACCCGGCCGCCTGGCTGGCCGTCCTGCTCTCCGGCCAGTCGATCTCCTTACTGCTTGGCTGACCAACCTCTTGCTTTCCTGCCAGTCGACCTAAGAACAGCATTTTTGCTACTCTTCTGATTACTTATTGTGCGCAAGAACATTTCGAATTTTGCCCACTCCAAGATTTGCTTACTCCGGTAAATGGTCTCTCTGACATTTGTCCACTTTAGTAAATTGGTCTATCCGACATTTGCTCACTCTAGTAAATCGGTCTCTCTAATCTTTGCTGCAGTCAATTTGCAGCACTTTGAACAACGCATTAGCTCTTAGCGATCTTCCAACGACGCATTCGTTTATTGAGTTACCCATAAGGGAGTGACCAAATCCAACATATTTTTTATGCTGCTTTCCAGCAAATGTTATGGTGTTGGCCAGATATTAGATATGGAAAGTCTCATTCTTTATATACTAACCATATATTTTTAAATAAATAATTATAATTTATTATTTTTTAAAAAAATTAAAATTAATATTTTAAAATAATTAAATTGTAATTATTAATTTAAAAATAAATAATTAAAATATAAAAAATAAATTATTTTATCTCTTAAAATTATAAAATTCCCTTAATCTGTTGCTTGCCGCCCGATATGCCTTGACCATATTTATTAATTATGAGTTGCCAATCATACTACCTAGACTTAGTTCTTAAACAATATCATCAGAAATCAATAAAAACAGCTCTTAGATAACAAAAATGCTTTAAAAATGAAAAGAAAAGAAAAGAAGAGTGAGAGAGAAATTTGAGGCCTATTTTTAAATTTAAATATTATATTTCATAATAAAACACCTCAATCAAATCAATAAACCGTTGAACCGCCCAGAAGAGCTCAAGACCACACATAGATATAATAAGTCCATCTTAATGTACAGAAATATAATAATAATAATAATAATAATAATAATGAAGTGGTCATTTACAGACGTTAGTTCCTTAGATTGGGGCCCACCGCATAGAGCACTGTTATTGTTCCACGCTTCTGGAACGCGTGCTCCTCACGTCCCCAGGTACTTGGGCATTACGCTTTTCAATTAAGCCACGTTAGGTGAGGGGATGCAGTTTTTTTTTTATTTTTTACTTGTTTTTATAGAAATTAAGGGTATTTATTTTTATATTTTAATATTTTATTTTTAAATAAATAATTATAATTAAATTATTTTTTAAAAAAATTATTAAAATTAATTATTTTAATATCATTATATCATAATTATAATTGAAGTTGTATTTAGCACAGACCGTAGCCCAGTCCGTTACGTGATGCTCCAATGATATAAAAATGTTTTAAAATTTTAATAAATAAAATTTTATATATTCGTATATATTTTTTTCTTGTTATTATCGTAGTTTTGATACCTGGGTCCCAAAAAGAATGGGCGAGGGACGAAGATTGACCTTGGTAGTTCTGCGCTATCGGTTTCCGATACCTCATACGGTGTACGTAGCCCGAGGACATTCTACGATGAGTCCAAAAGCCTTTAGCGAGTCAGCAATGCAATTAGCGACCGAGAACTTTCTTCTTCCATCCAAGAACAAGCGCGATACGACATGTAGTCCGCTGACTCATCCAAAGACTGAAAAGGTCAGTAAAGGGCGAGGATTCTCCCTGATGTCCGAGAATGCAAGCTCAGCTTCACAATTACCAAGAAACACGCAACCCATGCATCACGCCACCGCCGTGATCGAATAAACCCCGGAATACGCCACCTCAAGATTGGACGCTTGAGACTAACATTCCCGACAAAAGATGGCCATTACGGCGTTAGCGGTAAATTTTTCAGACACACCAAATACGCCTGACGTAAAGATTGGCCATATCAAGCAGAAAGGTGGTCGCCCCTTCTTAGAAAGACAAATGTACCCACGTTGACATTTTCAGCAGCAACGTGAATATTTTCAACAGCCAGATTTCTCTATAAATACCTAGCAGGAGTTCTCATTCTGGGGGACCTTTTTGGGCGGATTCCTCCATTCCCTCCAACAAAAAGAGAGCCAAGAAAGACAGAAAAATTCCAAAAAAGGGGAACCCCAAAAAGAGAAAGGCCAGCGAGTGAAAGAAGGGGAAGAAATTCCCAAAAGCTTGTACTTTGTACGAACTTTATATATAGTGAGATTTTTTGCGCCTGCGCCGCCGTGATTTTTCCTCCTCGTTTAAGGGAAGGTTTTTCACGTAAAAATTCGGTCTCAATCTCTCTCTCTAACTCCAAACTTCGAACACTTGTGTTGCCACGGACCCCCAAAAATCAGGACGCAACAGTTATACATATTATATAGTTAAAAAATTAACTATTTTGGTATTAATAGTTTATATCATACAATTTGAGACAACGCTGATAGCAGAAAGAAAAAAATAAAAAGTGAATGAGAAAATTAAAAAATATCCCATTATTCTAGCATTTTATCTTAATCATTTTATCTAAAAATAAATAATTATAATTTATTTTTTAAAAATAAGTTATCGTGCATGTTAGGAATTAGCATTTTACATGAATAATAAATTCTTATAAATAAGTAATAAAAGTCCACACGTCACATAATTTTTACTTTCAGTCTAAAAGTTTGTTTTATCATGTCATGCCCCTAGTGAAAGTGGCAAGGTTGCTGGAGTGTGGTAGTGGCGGCGGCAGGCAACCGGCAATAGCGGTGCGACAAGATGACACGGTGATAACAATGGGATAACAATGAGCGGTGGTGGAGAGGTGGTGGTGCGGTGGTAGGGCTGATGTCTCTTTGAAATATGATTTTTTGGTAAAAAATTATTTTATATTAATTTTATTTATTTATTATTATTTTTAAATAATAAAATATGGGAAAACTGATTTCGAAGTAATTTTTAAAATTATCTATTTATCTCTGTTATCCTCCAATTATTTATTTATTTTACTTGCTTAATCAACGAAGGAACAACCGCAAGGGGAAAAAATTGGAAAGGCAGACTTATCCACATGATCGTACGTATACTTTTTTCATTCATGGCGCACGCTTTCTTTCTCTAGAAAAACACAAGGCCAGGCACACGCGCCATGCAGAAGGTGAGTGGTCGTACCCGACGAACTCAACCCGCGAAAGCCAGCGCTTGGGATTTGATCGGAAGGAGTCGTGGCAGCGGCACAGAGAAAAACACCTCAACAACGAAACGCTGCAATGCGGAATCGTGAATCGAAATCTCTCTCTTTCTCTGTCTATCGTCTCTCCTGTTGTTCTACCAGCCTTCAAAGCAGCATCTGACAAAATACCCTGTAGCCCCAGCCCCCCCTCCGCTTTCTTCCTTTTCATTATTATTATTTTTATATATATAAAATTTGTGCCCCTTCTGGTATACTACGCGTAAACGTTTTCGAGGAAGGAAAAGAAACAAGAAAAAAAGAAAAAAAGAAGGAAGAAAATTTAAACCAAGCGTGGGTGTGTGAAAGGGAGAGATGGGTGCGACGAGGAGAGAGAGGGAGACTGTTCGTTCGTCTGTTCGTAGTTGCTTAATTCAAGTCCAATTCCTTTTAATTTTATTTTCGTCTTTTTTCATTTCATATGGAAGTAATTTCAATATGTTGTTGAGGAATACTCGTACCAGCCCTCTTAATTTTATTCCGCTCACTATTATTATTTATTATCGCTATTCCTCCAAATCTCACCGTGCATCTCCATCACAAGAAAATAAGATAGAATCAAAGGGTAATTGGGGTTTGGAAATTCTAGAGAGAGACTCTTTCTAGAGAGAGATTGGAAGAAGTTTTGATTCTTTCTCTCCTTTTCGTCAATACCAAACTCAATTATTGTTTTGGGTTTCGATACATCGACCATTGGATCTATTGGTCTCCTTTTTATCCCATCGCCTCTCCTCCCTTTTTTCCCCTAACCCTAGACCTGTTTCTTCGATTTCTAGGGTTTGTTTTGATCAATTTGCGGGTTGGAGTTTGTTTTCGTGGCGAGTTTTTGGTTCAACTTTTAGGGCTGTGTTGGTGGATGAGATAAGCAATGGACGCTGGTAGTTCGGAAGGAGACAGAAAACAGACTCCGGAAGGAGGAGAACCCAGGGTTAAGCGCAAGATGAAGACTGCCGCTCAGCTTGAGGTTCTTGAAAAAACGTACCAAGGTTTGTTCTTTCAACTCTTTTTTTTTTTTTTTTTTTGTTTTTTGTGTCACTTGAGCTTCTCGTTGGATTTTTCTCGTCAGTTTCATCCACTCTGCTCTGGTTTGATTTTAATATTGCTTTGAATTGTTGTAGTGGAGATGTATCCATCGGAATCTCTGCGAGCGGAGCTTTCGGATCAGTTAAGCCTTACGGATCGACAATTACAGATGTGGTTTTGTCACAGGAGATTGAAGGATAGGAAGGAGCCATCAACAAAGCGGCCGCGAAAGGGTGGTTCACCGGCAGCCACAACTCCACCACTTCCGCCTCCCCCTTCTGCACTAATTCCGGTGATGAAGGATGAGGCGGTTGGTGAGTTGGGGAATGAGCATGGTTCAGGGTCAGCTGGTTCGGGTTCTAGTCCATACAGGCACCTGGACCCTCGCTCGGCGATAATACCACGGCCTGTGGTTGCTGTTCCGAGGATCAGTATTGGGACCAGTCTTGGGAGGTACTATGAGCAGCCCCAGTCGATAGGGGAGCCTCGAGCCATTGCGTTCATTGAAGCGCAGTTAGGGGAACCATTAAGAGAAGATGGGCCGGCTCTTGGGATGGATTTTGATCCTTTGCCTCCCGGTGCTTTCGGAGCCCCTATAGGTAATCTCGGTCAACTTGCTTCTGCTCTGATTCTACCATGCGTTTCAGTTTGGGTAATTAGTAATAGATTTTTAGTTGGTTGGAGAATAAGGATTAAGAATGTTTTTAGTTTCTTTCTTTACTTAATTAAAAAAGCCATGCATTCTGACGAGAATTAACAGGTTGCTTTTAAGTTGTAATTACTAGCAGAGGTGTTGTATCTGTTATAAGGAAAGATAAGAATGATGTGTGTCCCTTATTAGAATCTGGAAAAGATAAGAAAAGCAAAGAAATTTTATCGGGGTAAATCATGTGATGTGTGCTGAAATATGGAGAAAAGGAATCAACGGACTCTCCACATTATGTTTTTTCAGTAGATCTCTCTCTCTTCAGGTAAATGCCTGGCGTTTTCAATGGTCTGCCTTTTTGTGTGATGATCTTAGGAGTTAAAAAAAGAAAACTCAAATTACCCAAACCAAGCCAAATCAAACCTCCAATGATGGTTTGGCATGTTCGCAGTTTGGTTGCAGTTTTATTTTTTAACCATACTGCATTTTTGGTTTTGTTGCAGTTTAAGGGCTTAAACCAAACCAAACCAAACCGAACCGAACCCAACCCTACATATAAATACACATATGTATAGCGAAGTTATTTTCTATTGTAAATAAGAATATCTTATTCTTACATATTTCTATGGTACTTCTTAATTGACTTTCACTACAAGTGGTTAAATTATTAATCTTTTAAGAGTTCGTTATCTTGTAAATTATTAAATATTTTCATTTGTTCTTGGCATTGTTCATATTTAAGCAAATTTTCATGATATTAAAGAAGCTTTACATGATATTGAAAAGTTTTAAAAAATTATATCACATAATATTTCTCTTTTAAATATTATGTTTTACTATTTTCATATTATTTTTCTCATTAAATAGTATCTTACAAATTTTATTCATCGGAATATTGTGGACCAATTTTAAATTTGACATTATAGTATTCCTTAGTTGATAACTAATTTTTGACTTAGAATATTATTTTATTTTTCCTTATTTTATATTTTTACTATATTTGTTATTTTATTTTTGGAAATATTTGGGATATGTTATTATTATATTGATATTATTGCTTATATATTTTGATATTTTATATCACATATTAAATTGAATAAATAATTTTTCAGATAAATGAACTTAATACTACTAACAGTATAAACCTTCCAAATCAAATTAACATTCATGTTGATGTTTTAGGATATTTGTCTCAAATGACGGTTTGGTTTGGTAAAATTCCAAACTATAATATGTGTCTTGGTTGTGGATTAACTTCCAATCTTCATCGAACCAAACCATGTTTACCCCTATCTAATGCCAGAACTATTACATTGAGCTAATTGTTGTAGAGAAAGAGAAAAAAAGCTACTAAACTTTGACAAACGATAAAGGGTTAATTACCAATAAAGTGTCAACCCTTTAACTTCTTCCCTTTCATCACTATGTTTTATTAATATTAATTATAAACCAAGCATTTAAAAATTCTCAGTTATCACACTAGAGTTTGATTTTATCAATTATATATGACCTCCAATTTTTGTTTCACTTATAGCACATGTTTCAATTTTCATTAATCAAGTGAAATAAAGGTGGAAGAATTCTTCCACCTTTATTTCACTTGATTAATGAAAAATCGTAGAAGCTCTTTCTAGGAAAGATTATTCTTCTAGGGTATCTAATCAATTGAATCATAGAACTAGAAGTGAAAAGAAAAGTTGGAAGGTCATATATTTTTGATATAATTGAAATGTTGTGCTATAATCGAAAAGATGTTCAAGGTTGGATATACTTGGTAAAATTGAAACTTCATGCTAAAAGTGAACAAGAGTTGTAATGTTAGAAGTTTCTTATCCATCAGAAGGAAAATCAAGAAATGCTTGCAGCTGAGAAAAAAGAAGTATGAGAGTGTTCACGTGGTAGATACTTCTATTCTATGTCATCCAACTCCTTGTGCGAACTGCCTATTGTGGCTGTAGTTGATACTTACTGTGGTTAATTATTTACTCTAGCTGTGTTTGTCCATGTTTTTTATCGTTGCATTGAGTTTTAACTCAGTTTGGTCCTGCTAATCACGTGGATTTTACCTATTCTGTAGATATATTGGTTTATATAAATCTGCTGAAGGTATCCCAACCAACGGGCATTTCCCATCAATGTGGTCTTTTACATCCTCAGTTGATCTGTTCATTTTTTAACGAGTATGTGTGGACCAATTGTTGAGAATTTTATGATTCTTTCATCTTATTTTTGCAGTTGCAGCAGGACCACCACAAAAGCTACCTGGAAGAGCCTATGAGCCCAATTTGTACGAACGCCCTGAGGCTAAACCAGTCAAGGTCTACACAATGCCTTTACAGTATTTGTTCTGTATGCACCATATAATTTCAGTTGTGAATGATGATTCTATTATCTTATGTGGCTTATAATAATTGTATTTCCTATTATGTTTTCATCCCATTGGGTGAAGAGAGTTCCAATTGGAAGTATCTTGATGTACAAGTCCCATTATGAGATGATATTTGTTGTCTCACACACTTTCAGTCTGAGATAGTTAGGACAGTATCATCCATATCCTAACTCGGAAAACAACTCATCGAATTTTCCCTGTTGCCTCAGACAAATAAAAAAAATATTAATGTGATGTTTGATATGCTCTTGTATGTGTGGAAGGATTAGATTATTTTTTCCCTCTTGCGTATGAGTTAGATTCAGGAAAGCCTTCTCTATATATGTTGATTATATTTGTTGGGTGATTAGGGTACTGTTGACATCTTTACGATTAGGGTGCCTAATTCATTTCTGTTGTTATTCTGTCAATACTTTTGTACTGCATTTATGGTTATCAGGTTTTTCTGGTTATCAGAATTCTATGTATTTTACAAGCAGGGTCCTGGGAGAGCAGTGCATGAATACCAATTTCTTCCTGAGCAGCCAACTGTTAGAGGTGACTCTTATGAAAGAATGGTTCAATCTCATTATTATGGCTCAACTTCTGATGGCCCAGGCTCCAGGACTCCTCCAATACCTAGCAGTCGTTCATACATGCATGGTGGTGAAGAACTACCAATAGGACGTAGTTTTCCTGGCCAATTGCCTAATTTAAGCCTTATGTCTCAGCAAGCAAAGCAGGGACACCTCCTGCCTTCCGTGTCAGCAGAAGGTGATGTTGCACAGAAATCTTCTTATATGAGCATTGCTATGGATTCTCCGTTTAGTGGCCATCCAATCATGGCGCTGGATAATGCTCATATGTCTTCTGAGAGATGTGTGATACATGATGAGGATGTTTTGCGAGCGGAGAGAAAGCCCAAGGTATATCATCCACCGCAATGTTTTTCTTGTCATCCATATTTCGTGGAGGAAACAAACTTATATAGCAGATTCCACTTGGTTGGACTTTACTACTTTGTCGTTATTGTCGTTATTGTATAAATATCAATCACAATGTTTCTCTTGTATATGATTGTCTAGAGTGAAGAGGCAAGAATAGCAAGGGAAGCTGAAGCCCATGAGAAGAGGATACGGAAAGAGCTAGAGAAGCAAGATATTTTAAGGCGAAAGGTATTTTTGTTTGCATATTTGGTTAAGAATATATAGTTCATTGTACTTGTTAGTTAATATAACATGTTCTGGTTCTCAAGAGAGAGGAGCAAATGAAGAAAGAAATGGAAAGGCATGACCGTGAACGCAGGAAGGAAGAAGAAAGGCTGTTGCGAGAAAAGCAACGAGAAGAGGAAAGATATCGAAGGGAGCAAAGGCGTGAGATGGAACGAAGAGAAAAGTTCTTGCTGAAAGAATCAATTAGGGTTAGTTGTGATACATCAACAGATATCTGCTGATGTATTTTAATGTCCTGGCAGATGTAAATAATTAATTGTTGATCTCATCAGGCTGAAAAGATGAAACAAAAGGAGGAGCTTCGGAGGGAGAAAGAAGCAGCAAGGCTGAAAGTTGCCAATGATAGAGCTGCTGCCCGCAGAATTGCTAAGGAGTCAATGGAACTCATTGAGGATGAACGTTTGGAGCTAATGGAAATAGCTGCTTCAAGGAAGGGGTTGCCATCCATTTTGTCACTCGACAGTGAAACTTTGCAAAATCTTGATTCCTTTAGAGGTAACTAATATTGACATGCTTGATATATTAAAACAGCATATAGTTAATATTGTCCCAAGGAGAGGTGGTAATTGACAATTATATGGAGTGGATTGTGATTTTTTATTATTTGACAGCAGCATTGCTTCATTTTGGCTTTATCGGTTTGTGATAACTTGTTCAAATTGAAGTCTAACTGAATGTACTTGTGTGATTTACAATGGGGATAATGTGTTTAGTTCAATGTTCTTTGTTGTCTGCTGCGCATTTTGAGGAAATCCTTTGATGAATGAATGCATTAGAGGGATTTTTTTTCTAGCTTAATTCATCCATATGAATACCATATGATAGAAAGGCGGGAAAGTAAGCCAATTGAAGACAGACTTCTATACAGGATTTTGGAAAACACTTAGTTTTCTTTATCTTCCTGGTGTTGGTGCCTCCTGGAAGAGAGAAAAGTAACTTAGCCCTGTTTCCTAAGCCTAATTCCGCTGTCTCCCAATTGAGTAACCACTTGAGCATGTGTCTAACCTATCAATCTACCCGAAGGAAAAGATGCAAGCTCCAAAGGTAAGCTAGATTGCCCTACAATTTATGTCTTTAGAATAACCTTGATCTGGTCAGCTAGTTTAACCCTGATGTCAGTGTTCGTAGTCTGCCTTGGGTTTCGAGCCATACAAAAGTGCCCAAAAAGCAGGACTCTGCTGAGTCACTTGTCAGATTAGATGAACGAAGAAGAATAGAGAAACAAAAAAGAACTAGGTTATTTGGAGCTACATAAAAACTACTTTTTACATACAAAGCAGCATTTTATTATTTGAATAAGTGCTTCTCCCTAAAATTATGTTTGGTAGCCCCAAACGTAGGCCTGAACTTATTTTATTGATTAAGGGTTTGTGTTTGTAACTCTGTGTTGGTAACTGTCCTTTATATCTTTATCCTGCTTCATCTATATTTGGGGACTTACCAGTGTCCTTTTATGTACTTTTTTCTTGTTCCTGAATTTTTAGTAAAACTAACGTAATATTAGCCTTAGAGTTGGTTGCCTTTGTTTTCACCTTTTCAATTTTTTTTTAAAAATTTTTTCGATCTAATGATGTTGGCTACTTTTTATAAGATTAATGGAACATATGTTTTTCTAGGTTTGCTAAGCACATTCCCACCAAAGTCAGTGAAGCTTAGAAGGCCTTTCACAATCCAGCCTTGGACTGATAATGAGGAAAATGTCGGGAATCTTTTAATGGTGAGCTTGGAAATTCTCTCTTACATTATCTTCTGCCCCACTGTCCCAAAATCTGTGACCAAGAATATATACCATGGGAGAGATTATTATGCAGTTTATTGAATTTTTTTGGCTTTTGTTACAAATCTGTAGTTTGAAATGCTCTTTTAGGATGAACTCATTCGGCCATTTTACTGATCTCATCTAAGCTATTTTCACTTTTTTATATGTTGTTAGATTTGATATTGCTGAACTGTGGCTTCCCATTTCAGGTTTGGAGATTTTTAATTACTTTTGCTGATGTGCTGGGGCTATGGCCATTTACTCTGGATGAGTTTGTCCAAGCTTTTCATGATTATGTAAGTTTGTGGATATGACATGGTTAGACATGTTTGGATCATCAGCTGGTTTATGCAGATCTCTTTTTTCTTTTTATTTTTTGAGGATGGAGCTGCTTATCTTGTGCCTAATATTCTGCTCTGACCTGCTGTTTTTATGCTTGCTGCTGTTTCAGGAATCCCGGTTATTGGGAGAAATACATATAGCTCTCCTGAGATCCATCATTAAGGATATTGAATATGTTGCGAGGACACCTTCCACTGGGCCAGGAGTGAATCAGAACAGTGCTGCTAATCCTGGAGGTGGGCATCCTCAGATAGTTGAAGGGGTAAGATTCATCTACTGTTTGGATGGTTGTTCCATAGGAAATTCTTTAGGCTTTGCTGCATTTGGAGTTACTAATGTTGTTGTTCTGTGTCAGGCATATGCTTGGGGTTTTGATATTCGCAGTTGGCAGCGCCACTTGAGTCCCTTGACATGGCCAGAAATTTTGCGGCAGTTCGCCTTGTCCGCTGGTTTTGGTCCAAAACTTAAGAAAAGGAATATTGAACCTGCATATGTGCGCGATGGCAATGAGGTACCACCAAGTCAAGAAGTTTGGTACCACCCCGTAGAAGCCCCAGAGACCTGCCTTTTTTAACTCTCTACTCATACCCTTTCCCTGCTCTTCTTGCCGCAGTTTAGCAAAGGAACTAAAAACCTTGTTAGAGGATTGCATAGTTCATCGATTGTGTTCAAATAAGTTAATAAAAAATCCAATCTAGAAGCATTGCTCCTTGAAAGAAGGTGGGTTTAATGGGGAAGGATGCTTATTGTGTGGAGTGAGGTGTGTTTAGTGAGAGTTTTGGTCCAAGATTTATATTTCGCTAAATATTTCTAACAGATCGGATCTGTATATACAGATCTTGCTTGGATGGTTTCTTTGCTAATTATTTGAAAATTTCTGATTTTTTTTTTGTGCACTTTAATTACCTCTGTGCCATTTTCTCCATGAAACAAATTGTTCCTGGTCAGTAGTTCATTGACAGTCTGATTCATGTCTTCAATTGTATATTGTAAGATAGATTAACCTAATGATTTCATGTTGTGGGTGTAGGGTAATGATGGTGCAAACATAATTTCTAATTTACGCACTGGAGCAGCAGTTGAAAATGCCGTTGCTATTATGCAAGAGAGGGGTTACTCAAATCCACGCAGATCTAGGCATCGGTTGACCCCTGGCACAGTAAAATTTGCTGCATTTCATGTTTTGTCTCTTGAGGGGAGCAGGGGCCTAAATATACTGGAAGTTGCAGACAGGATTCAGGTGAGTTATGATGTATTAACGATTTGCAACCATTTCTGCTGCTCATAAACACTGTATTGATTCCATTTTGGATTGTAGAAATCTGGACTTCGAGATCTAACCACGAGCAGGACTCCTGAAGCCTCGATTGCCGCAGCACTTTCGAGGGATACTAAGCTTTTTGAAAGAGTTGCTCCCTCAACATACTGTGTACGCTCCCCTTATAGGAAAGATCCCACTGATGCAGAAGCAATTTTATCTACTGCTAGGGAAAAAATTCGTATATTTAAAAGTGGATTTGTGGATGGAGTGGAGGCTGATGATGTTGAGAAAGATGATGACTCTGGAAGTGATACTGCTGAGGATCCTGAGGTTGATTATTTGAGCAATATATTAACTACAAACAAAGATGTGGAACCTTCTTTTGATGCTAACAGTTCTGAAGTGAAAGTTTTCTTAGGAAATGGAATTGGAACGGCTCATGAGGTAGTTGTGCAGAACTCAGTAGAAAGACTCGGGAATGCTGGTGATGGTTTGTCCTTGATGCATTCACATGACTTCGATGAATTGAAAAATATTGCTGCTTCTACGGAGCATTCTATGGATTTTGGTAGAATTTCCAATGAGGCAACTCATCTCAACCAAGAAGATACTGATATTGATGAAAACTGTCTTGGTGATCCATGGGTTCAAGGACTTGCTGAGGAAGATTACTCTAATCTTAGTGTCGAAGAGCGCCTTAATGCCCTTGCTGCACTCATTGGAGTTGCTATTGAAGGAAACTCAATTCGGGTTGTACTTGAGGTAGTCTTGTTTAGTTCTAATAATCGAATCCCCGCTATCAACTTCTATGTTCAGATTTTTTGTTCGTTTTTCAGTCTAACTTGGACTAGCTTTCCAGGAGCGCTTGGAAGCAGCAAATTGTTTAAAGAAGCAGATGTGGGCAGAAGCACAACTCGATAAGCGCCGGATGAAGGAGGATTATTTGATGAAGTCACAATATGCAACGTTTCCTGGGAGTAGGGCAGAGCCTAATGTAGCGATTTATGCAGAAGAGAGCAGGCAGAGCCCACTGCTTGCACTCGATGAAAAAGTTAATGAGGCAACATGCAACCCAGGGGCACAGCAGGATCCGTTGCATGATCTTCAGACAGAACAGAAATCTAATAATGATCTGCCCTCTGATAAGAATCTTGAAACTCCGGATTTTTTTGCCGGTCCAGATAATCTTGTGTTACAGCAGTCAGGATATGCTGCTGAGAGAACTCGTGCCCAGTTGAAGTCTTATATTGGTCACAAGGCAGAAGAAATGTATGTCTATAGATCATTGCCCCTTGGTCTGGATCGCCGACGTAACAGATATTGGCAGTTCATCGCATCTGCTTCTTGCAATGATCCTGGCTCTGGCAGGATAATGGTTGAACTGCAAAATGGTGGCTGGAGGCTCATTGATTCCGAAGAGGTAACACCATTTACACAAATCTTTGTTGACTCCTAATCTTTACTGATGCATCTTGGGTCACGTGAAGGTGGATATAACGGGCAATGGCTATCGTTTGTAAGGCTTGTGTGCACCTTGTGTTTTATGCTCTGATAGTCCCTTAATTTTGACAAATTATTTGTAGGCTTTTGATGCTCTCTTAGAATCTTTGGATGTACGTGGGGTCAGGGAATCCCATCTGCACGCGTTGTTGCAAAAGATTGAGCCTTTATTCAAGGAAACACTTAAGAAACAGCAACTCAGAACTGATGTAGCAAAGCGAAGTGAAGATTCTGTCAAAACAGAAGCATCTTCTCGGCTTGATAACGGTGGTACTTCAGAGAGTCCTAGCAGCACAGTGTGCGCTTTGAATTCTTACTCACCAGAGCCCTCATCGACCTTTCACATCGAGTGTGGAAAAAACAAGCTCGAGTTGGGAAATGCTTTGAAAAGGTACAAAGAATTTGAGGAGTGGATGTGGAAAGAATGTTTCTCTTCGTCAGTGTTGAGTGCTATCAAGTATGGGAAGAAAAGGTGCACACAACTACTGGGCATATGCGATTCCTGCCACGACTTGTATTTTTTTGAAGGCAAACACTGTCCTACATGCCATAAAACCTTCATGTCGCTCGATGAGAAATATAATTTTTCTCAGCACATTGATCTTTGTGAAGAGAAGTTTAAGGGCAATCCTGACTGGACATTGCGTGGCTTAGATTCACGCTCTCCCTTGAGGATAAGGTTGCTGAAGGCTCAGTTAGCTTCAGTAGAGGTCAGGATATTGAATAAACCCTTAAAAATTATTAGAACTTGAGACATTTGTCAAAGACAAATGACATTCAATTTTGCTTATTCTGCTGGACCTTCTTTTTTTTTTTTTTTTCATGGCAGGTACCCATCCCATCTGAAGCTATTCGACCTGTTTGGTCTGACAAGTGTAGGAGATCTTGGGGTATGAAACTGCACAAGTCAGCATTGGCAGAAGACCTGCTCCAGGTTCTGGATTCTTTCTCATGCTATTTATGATGAGTAAAACATGACCACTTCAAATTTTTCTTTGAACTTTACTCCTTCCTGTCAGACTACTCTTTCCTTTCCCTTGTCATGAAAGCAGCTAAATTTTACAATTTATATTCAGATCTTGTCACTGTTGGAGAGTGCAGTGAAGAGAGACTTCCTATCTTCAGATTTCCATACTGCAAATGAATTGTTGGCTTCTAGTGACACAGCAGGATCTGTTGCTAATTTATCATCCGATCTTGGAACCGTGACTGTGCTTCCATGGGTACCACAAACAACTGCTGCTGTTGCATTAAGGCTCATGGAGCTAGATTCGGCAATTTCATACACCTTTGACCAAAAAGTTGAGTCGGGAAAGTTCTCAGAAACTGGGGAATTAATGGTGAGTTTTGACTTGATTGTGCTTCCCCTTTTGGCTAAATGTAACGTAATATAGATGCAATATGCACAAGCGCGTGCGCACACACACGTGATGCACATGCACTCATCCATGAAAAAAGCAATGCCTATATGTATATGCATGGCAAGCATTGCTCTTCTTGGGTGTAGGCATTCGATCGGTGGGTGGGTGGGTGACTCTTAGGGCTTCTAGGGAAACGTGGGGAGAGGAGATGAACTGGTGATTTAACCTCTGAAGCTTGGTTGACACTTCATTGGGCTTCCTTTTTGTCAAAAAAAAAAAAAAAAGAGAGAGAGAGAGATTTAATGGAAGATTTTTTTGGACGGTGAATGGAAATTCTGTAGCTAGCTGTACGGAGTGTGAATAGCATGGATAAAAATAATCTCAAAGAGCGAAGCACGTTTTCTGTCTCTCTGCCTCTCCGGATCTTGGGTATGAAGTTGAAATGGAATTAAAAAAAATGATTGAGAATTTTTTTTTTTTCCTTTTTGGAAATAGACAGTTTTTGACCTTGGTTCCTTTACTTTCTTGTTTATCCATTTGAGAGAAGCTTCCATCAAAATATGGTGAGAGGAATATCCAAGAGGACGAACTTGCTGGCCCACATACCGAGCGTTTTCAGGAGGATACGTGGATGGATCCGGGGAGCGGGTACATGAGCTTGGCCCGTACAAGAGGAGGCCGTGGGCGTGGCCGTGGCCGAACCCGTGGTGGGAGATCCCAAAGAAGAGTCACTGGTTCCCGTCTTGAACCTGGTAGAAGGAGTGTTGCCTCCACCAGCGAAAGACTCAGGCCGATACTAGGGGGTTGGAAAGGTCGTTCTCGTGGGGGCGAAGGGCGCAGGCGGGGTCGCCGCTCCGTCAGAAGCAGGCAAAAACCAGTGAAGAAGGTGTCTTCAATTGCAGTCGAAAGACGTGTTCCCGAGAAGCTGATCTTCAATAGGCCTCCTGGAATCTCCGGCAGGGATGGATGGTACAGTGAAGAAACTGCACGGATGCAGATCGAGGGCAGCCCTAATGATAGCAGTTCAGAGAGGTCAGATTATAACGACGATAACGGTCGGGGAGCCGGGGGTGACTACGACGACGACATCATCATGGGTGTGGATGATTATGATGGGGCATACAATGGTGCAGCTGCCGATCTCTTGGAAGGAAGTGATGATGCCTTAGATGAAGAAGAAGACGATGATGATCATGATGAAGTGGGCGATGATGATGAGGAGGAGGATGAAGAAGATGTGGTTGTCGAAGGTGCAGAAGAATATGAACAAGGAGATATGGAGATAGACGGATACATAAACGCTGGTTCAGAAGACGAAGGGAATGAAGGGGAAGATAACGGCCAAAACGGGGAGCAGGATGATGGCATGGGATCCGAATCTACTGATTATAGTGACTAGCTGCATAGGTCATAGATCAACTATAGGGAAATTTTGAGAGTGGGATTGGCAGTACCCCTTTTGAATGTGCCCTAATGGGGGGCAAGATTAAAGCCTTCGAGTCCTTGAGGTGGAGGGCCGTTGGCTGGCTGCTTTGTTAGTGTCTCGAATGTATTAAAGGTGAGACGTGAATGGGTAAAAACTTGCAGAGACCTATCAATGATGAAGGGGTAAAAACGCAGCAGTCTGTTTGGTGAAAGCAATATTATGTAAATGAGCTTGTTTCTCAAAGTGCTTTGGATTTAGGAGTTATTTGAGGGAAAGTAAGAGAAATTCCTGAAAATGTGTTAAAAAAATTAATTAAAGTCTAATTTTATATTTTCCTCTAGACTTTGCCGCAATACTTAAAATAGAGGTAAACTTCTTTTATCATTTTTGAATTTTTGGGCAGCACATTTGGTTATATAATTCAATTCGGATGCCAAAGAAAATGAGATAAACATACACTACAAAGCATTAGTGATCAGTCCACACGTAATAATGAGGGTAAATTGTCTTCATACATTTTGTTATGTTTTAATTGAGGTTATTTTATTATCATTTTAAATATAATCTTGTAAAATTTTACCGTTTGATATTGCGTGAGCCACATGTAATGTCGATTTTATGAATGTAATTATCAGTCATTATACTAACTATAACTTCTATTATCTTAAAAAGGAGTTTCCAATCAAAAGATGGGCAAAATTTAAAAATCTAAAGGAAAATCAACTTAAATTAACGATGCAGATGAGATTAATTAAAGTTGAAAATCATGAATAGAATCGATAATTTTGTCAAATTATTTTTATATTACGAATGCCCTTCTAATGCTATTATTTCTGCCTCCTCTGTTTTGCAAAGGACGACTACCACTAAATGGCTAATAATCGACTAACAAAAAGCAACAAAGTAACCTTAATTTTATTAAAATGCTTATTTTAGATGAAATATATACTACATCATAACATACTTTGAGAAAATAATATTTAATTGTAAAATAAGAGAGATTTGAACGAAATATAATAATAAGATCATTCCCAAACCCAAAAGAGCGAAGGTGCTCACTTCAAATTACAAGTGAAACGGTGAAAAACATCGACTCCACTATACCATTCGCAAGAGGGAGGCGGCTACAAAAGCATAAACTCGATCACCGAGGTTTTGTCCACAAAGAGAACCACCACCTTTCATTGCGTCTCCTCTCTCAGCAACAGCATCAGGGACCCAAGAGCTTCTTGATTCCAGCCTTCTGCTCTGCAGTCAACCTAGACGGGAACTTTACCTCGAAATTGATTCTCAAGTTTCCTTTCTTTGTTGGGTCTTTTGGTATTGGCATTCCTTCTCTCGGAACCACCTCTTCGAAATTCGGATGTATCACGTCGTTGATTGGAATGGTGAGATTCCGGCCATCAAGAGTGGTGAGGTTGACCGTGTGTCCCGTCAAGGCTTCCTGCAACGAGACCTTCTGCGTCACCACCAGATCATTTCCATCGCGGGTGAACACCTTGTGAGGCTTCTCGTCAATGATGAAGATTAAATCTGCAGGAGAAACTCCAGGCTGCTCATTTCCTTTTTCCGGGAAGGTGATTTTCGTGCCCTTCTTCCATCCAGGCTTCACGTCGATAGTTAAGATCTCTTCCACGGGCATGGTCTTCCTGCACTTGAACGGAGATATTCACAGATAATTGAAGAGAAAGTCAGCATTTACGTTAAACTTGTAATCTCTTCCCCTTTGTTCAAATAGTCCACACGAAATACAGTAAATAAAACGGCATATGCACTTACTGCAATCATCTCTTCTTAACTATGTAGCACACTTCTTGTTCTTTTAACTTTCCTTGATGGTGAGAATCTAATTGTCACATAACCACAAATCAAATTCCTTTTCTTAACTAAGCGGAAAGAGGGAAAAAAAAATCAAGTTGAACTGCTTGCGCTTCTAGCAGCACAATCAGTATCATGATAGAATGTGATGAGTGTGCATTGAACTCTTATTCTCAAGCAAATTTGAATCTCGCTAGAAATTCAATTTACAGGGATTTTGTCCCACTATTGTGTGATGTATTATTCAAAGCAGCCACAATAGATCGACCAGGCAAATCAAGTTCTCCGGTCTCTCATGGTTTGGGAGCTGAAAAATCCTGCAACTTCAACTCGTAATGAAACTTTCATCCCATCCCTCACCCGTGGAGGTAACAGCCACCTAAAGGTCCAGACATCTCAATGAAGCTCCCACTATACCCAAGATTCAATAAAAAATTATACTACTTTTAGGTCTATCATGTAAAATCTTGCATTACATTTGACTAGAGATAAGCTCTAGCTGAAACACAGAATTCCATAATTTGGCCTTTTCCTTCTCTACTACTTGCACTACGAATTCATACCTCAACAAACAACTATAATCCTATCAAACGAACAGAGATTCGCTACCACAAAATGCAGCACAGAAACAAAGCGTCATCAACGATTATGTTCATGAAAGTGGAAGTAAGAAGTATATACTTACCCACTCCTATCGGCAATCTCTCTAGAAATCTTCATCTTCTTAGTAGTGCCCTTATAGAGCTCCTCTAAAGTACACGGCAATTTGATCTCAATTGGTGCAGCCTTACGATTTAGCCCTTGGTTCATAGAACCAGCACCACCTCCACTTTCACCAAAATGGCTAAAAATCTCATCCCCAAAGATACTACTTGGGAACCTTGAGCCCCTCATACTGCCACCGCCTCCAAATGGGCTAGAATACCCGAAAATCTCAGCAAATATATCATCCGCACTTCGAGGATTGAATCTGAATGTCGTTGGACCATCACCGGTTGAGAAGAAGGTGGCTCCACCCGGGGCGCCGGCATCTGGTGGCGGCACACCCCCCTTCAGCCCTTCTTCTCCGTATTGATCATACACTGCTCTCTTTTGGGAATCACTTAATACCTGCAAAAATTCCCAAAGAAAAAGAAAAAACAGTGATTTTTAGAAGACTTTAAGGTTATCCAATTACGGAAAGAAATTTTCTTGCCTCCTTGTAGAAGTTAAGCTTTCTGTGTCATCTCCAATTCACGAAGAAGACGGTCCTTCCTCTTCCAATTCTCCTTTTTTTCCCCTTTTTTTATTACTTTTAAAATTCGTCTTTGTTGTCGATGCGACAGAGTAAACAAATTTCATGCTTTCTAACGACAATTATTTTGGCGATCGTAAGGCGTCCTGGATCGTCTCCTTCTTCTACTTCTCGAGTTGCTTCTCTGTTTTACCTTTCAAACTTACGACTAGGTTTTCGAAAATTGGGTTTGATGGTTTTCTACTAACGAGGCAGTAGATTAAATACGGAGGCCTCAGAACCTAGAAATTTCGACTGTTTGAATTACCAAAAGAAAAGAAATTTCAACTTGGTTACAAGAGATCCACAGAACAAATTACTAAGTTGATGCGACAGACAGAGAGATAAGAGCAGATAGGCTTACATCGTAGGCCTCGGATATCTGCTTGAACTTAGCTTCAGCTTCCTTCTTGTTATTAGGGTTCTTATCAGGGTGCCATTTCATGGCTAGCTTTCTGTATGCCTTCTTCAAGTCATCGTCTTTCGCGTTCTTATCAACCCCTAATATCTTATAGTAATCCACCCCCATCACCACCTCTTATTCTTCCTCTTCTTAAATTTGCCTCTCTTTCACCCTTTTCGTGGTCTTCCTCCTCCTCAGAATCCGGTGTTTGGATCCAATTTCTTGTTTTGCGTTGCTTTTTGAGTCTTCTGCTATTACGCGGACTAAAATTTGCACGGATCGATATGGCTTAAGTGCCGTTTCTTTGCTGATTGGGGTTATAATTGAGGAGGATGCATACGGATCTGTCTGGATGATCGCGAGATGTATAGAAGCATGCGGAAGGTTCCAGAAGTGTACAGAGAGAGAGCAAGCGCTGTGCTCGTGGTTATTGTTACGGTGCTGTGATGGAAAAATATATGGAGTCGCGCTTGCTGTAATACTGTGGCTAACCCAGAAATCACTGCAAAGACACGTGGTGAGATTAGATCAATGTTTGATGCTATCGTATGGCTGTGAGCATTTCGCCAATTTGACTTTATAACGTCACGGAAACAAGCATGTCGTGCTTACCTCAATTTCCGAGTCCTTTGTTACGAAGATAAATCTCTTCTAGAATTTAAAAATTTATCAAAATATTTCAATGTTATTTTACTAATAATTCATTCTGCATAAAAATTTTAATTCTAATTTTTCTATAAATATTTTTATTAATTATGGTATAAAAGTTCAAAAATTAATACTTATTTTTTTTTAATTTTAACTCATCTTAAATTTCTTTTACAATGAATGAGTTGAAGTATTATTGTTAGCTAATACTTATAAAATATGTATTATTATTTTAATTATAATACAATATCTATTTGCCAAAACATATTTAGAAAGATTATTGGAAATTAGATTCTACAGAAATTGGCTCCATGAATGTTTTAAATTGGATCTTCAGTTGATTTTTTAGTTGTTTTGCAAAAAATAAAATAAAATTAAATTAAATTAATTGAAGTGGTCTATATTTTTCAATTTTCGGATAACCTCTTGTTGAGCCCCAATATAAGGGCCCATAAGACCCAGCCTAAAAAGCGCCCACGCGAAAGCTCCAAAAGGTGCCCACGAGCCAGGAAAAGGACACAAAGGCTGAGAGGCCAAAGAGAGGCCAATAAACCCAAGACCAACCACGCCAAGTTCGAGCGTTCCTGTCCGCTCACAAGGAAGCTCAAGGATATCGCTAACAACATCCAGATGCACGGACAGGAAAAGACCGAGATCCCTGTGAAGTCTTCACAGCCGAGCCTCGTAACTGCCTGAGTAAGTCGAAGAGACTCGTGGCTTTCCCCTGAGGACCCTCCGATACCGCCTCCTCTTACGAATCCGCGAACTCACAAGAGCTCCACCAAGGACAAGGATCGCCTATGCTCGTGAGAGGATGCCAGTGGACTTCGCCGATTCCTGGAAACTTGAATCGGCTGGTCGTCTAAACAGTAAGACGCCCTGGTCAAATCAAGACTGACGCCTAAATCTCGCATGCCTGACACACCTAGGCCTTCCAGCGGCGCCAGCCGAGTGCCATCCCGCGCACGTCAGCAACATTAAATGAGGCTAGTGGGACACTTTGCCTTTCCGGGCCATTCATACCGCCACGTATCTTCTCCCCAACGGCATGATCTTTCCTATAAATATCCAATGAAGTCCCTTTCCAAAGGACCAGATTTTCTCTCTCCAAACCTATTCCAGAAGAAGGAAAAAAGCTCCACTCTCTCTCGGCCACTTAATCCCTCTCTTCCCAGCGAGACGGAACAAAAAAGAGTGACAAAGCTTCCCAACGAGAGTGATAAAGCCTCCCAGCGAGCAAAACCTCCTAAAAAAAGAAGCACAAAACAAGAGACAAGGAATGAATGATATGTAACACTTATACTTTGTAAAGACTTTCATCTAAATAGTGAAGTATTTCAAAAGGTCCAAAACCTCGTGATTTTTTCTCCCCATTTACGAGGAGGTTTTCCACGTAAAAATTCGGTCTTAATCTCTCTCTCTCTACGACCTTAAATCTCAAACGTTCGTGTTGCTCGGAAACCACGGATCCGACACGCAACACCTCTCATCCACTTTTTCTTTAATAATAACCACATTAGACATTTTAATAAAAATATCGATATATCTATAAAATTTAATTTGGATCCCTAAATCTAATATTCAAAACACACACTATTATTCGGGAGTATTAAAATTTAAACAAATTAAAATTTTATAAAAATTTGAACTATTACAGTTAATTTCAATGACGTGAGGTTAATTTTTTTGATTCTTAATTTATTTTTTATTTAATATTTATGTGATGTATATTTAATATGAGAAATCAATTTTAATCTAACATCTCCTCCTCATCGTTTGAGGTTCTAAATTAAATATTAAAATTTGAGTTGGAGTATTCAACTATCCTATCTCAACCATTTGTTTTGTAATTTGACTATTAAATTTTAGTGACATGATATTTATCTATATATTTATTCTAATATGTGCCAATTAGTACAAATTAATAAATAAAATATCTTAATATGTGAAAATAATAACTATATAATATTATTCCAAAATGACTTTTTTTGGTAGATAAAGAAACTAAACGATGATACCTAAAGAATGCTTGATATCTAGACTTAAATTATCCATATTTAAGAATTACAAATTTTAAAACGGATAATCATATATTTAAATCGTCATTATCAGTTACAAGTAAGTAAATTAATAATCGAGATAATGAAAACTAAAGAAGGGACCAGATAGATTTAACCGAATAAAAGACTTATTTACGGTGAAATATTCTTTCTGCCAAGATTATAAATTTCAATATAAATTACTCGTACCAATTTAATTGAATAAATGCTTTTTTCAAAGAGCGTAGACAATTTAAACTAAAATTACAGTAGCCACTGGAACTTGTCTTCATAAAAATTTGATTCTTAATTAATAAATTATTTTTATTATAATTATCAATCAGTCGGTCTTTTGTCGGATTCACCTTTGTGAACTTATTGAGATGAAAATGTGTGTGTACGTTTGTGTTGTAATATTTTCTAAGAATGATTTTTCAAAAAACTAAAATGGTACTTAAATATAAATAAAGAAAGATAAATTCGAATGGGCCCAACATTCAACTAACAACGGGCTTTGTACTTGGGTTGGGCCTTTTATCTAATTGGACTTATCCCACATAGCCCGCTATTGATTTCTGAGAGTGAAATTCAATGCTATTTCCCTTTTTCTTTCTGTAATGGTCTGAATTTTAATATTAAAATCTATTATCATTTAAAAATTTAATATACATCCTTATAATATAAAATATTAATATTAAAAATTGTATAAAAATAGTATCTCAATTTTTACATCCTATCACTTTTAAAATAAATTCAATAATTGAAAGAAAAATAGGCCTATATGTTAAAATTGACGCTTAATTTTGATATTTATATTTGATGTATATTAAATTTTTATTTTATTTTTATTTATTAGTTATTAGAATTATAAATAAAAAATATTTCATTATATTTTATCTTATGCAAAAAAAAAAGAACCACAATTTTTATTATTACATACCTTATAATTTTTTCTGATATTCCTTTTTTTTTTTTTACGGCTCAGTGAGATATTAATTTAAAAACAAGGGGGTTATATTTGAATTTCTCTCACTACTTTTATATTACTAAAGTAAAGGTTTATAATTTGATAAAAAATTTTAAATTAATGAAACTAACTTAATTTCATAAATATGGAATCAAAATATCTAAAGTTATTATCAACGAGTAATTATCAATAAGTTAATGTGAAATGGAAAAAAAATTAAATTCCAATAAAAAAAAAATTAAACCAATAACATATAAAATATCGAAGACAGATATTTGGAGAATTGTTTTTACCAATCTCAAAATATTCTCGTATAATGTAATATTCGTTTATTTATTTATTTTTATATGTATTTATTAATATAAATAAATAAATAAATAAAATATTATATTTAATTATATAATTTGTCAAGACAAAACACTGCACACCACAAATTTACTAAACTGACGAATTTTGGATGGAGACAAAATGTTGTTATCCACACATTTGGGTTTTATATTCAACTTCACATATTGTTCTTTCAATACTTATAAATTTGACAACTAGTTTGTTTTATATTATAAATCAAAAAATATAAATATAATTATAAATATAAATATAAGAGGGTGAGAAAATACAAGTATCCATTTTTTTACTCATTCTCTCTCTTATTATTTATTTTCGTTACAAATAATCAAGTTATTATTTGGAAATAATCGGCATAAAATAAGGCAAATTAAAAAATCTTTGTCCTTGGAATTACATATTCAACAAGTTTACTTGACCCAGATGGTATTTTTTGAAAAATAAAATAAAATATCGAGAATATTTTTTATAATTATTTTTAAATTTATGATTTTTAGATAATCTATGGGCTCGTACACACTGAACTCTTAACCCGGCATATGCCTAACTTGAAAGGAATGAGAATCGGTGTGCTCACCAAACCCTTCAAGATGGCGATATTTCTGTCTTGATCCAAACATCATAACAAGACTATTGTTATGTACTTCGTCTTATAACTTATCTATAATTATTTTTTTATAAATAAAAAATTATATTTTTACTTTTTAAAATTTTAATAATTATAAATAAATTAGTAGTAAATTAATTAAACAGTATTTTTCTTATAATATTCAAAAAACAATTTGATGCCACCCTTACCTTCTATAAGAAAATTTACCCTGAGTATTAATATCATTTATTTAAAAAAAATCAGAAAATTTAAATATTAATCTCAACTTTTGTTATTAATTCATCACTAATTTTTAGGTTATGGTATGGAATAAGAAACTTTTCAGTTTTTTGCTATAAGTTGAATTGGAGCGGATCTGATTTTCGTTACTATTAACTTAAAATTTACGCACCATAAATTATAAATGAGAGATTGGAGGATAACAAAAATTATTCTCACTGTATATCTTTCGATATTTAAGTCAAAAATATTTCTCAAAAAATAGAAAAATGTTAGAAGGATGCGAGAAATGTATAGATGCATGTAGTGGTGAATTGAGCGTTTGGATGCGCCAATTTAAAAGTAGCTTATAAGTGCGTCTGCGCCAGGGGCGGCTTAAAAGTAAGTCTAGTTAAGGGGTGGCTTGAAAGTGCACCCATTGATGAGCAGCTTGAAAGTGCGCTCAGTTGAGGGGCGTTTTAGAAGTGAGTCCACTGAGGGACAGTTTAGAGATACATCTAGTTGATGAGCAACTTAGAGATGCGCTTACAGAGAAAGGACTCAAACGTGCACCCTATAAGGGGATGTCTTTGATGTGTGCCCGGTTGATAGGCGACTTGAAGGTACACCTGCAGAGAGGCGATTTAAAGATGCACTCTAAAGAGGGGCGGCTTATAGGTGCACCTGTAAAAGAAGAGCTTAGAGATACCCCGGTTGAGGGGCAACTTAGAGGTGCACCCTGTAGAAAGGTGACCTAGATGTGCGCTCGGTAAGAGAGCATCTTAAAGGTGCGTCCTACAAGTGAGTGCCTTAGAGATATATCCCCGGGAGGGGCGTCTTAGAAATATGCCCACTAATGAGCGGTTTAGAGGTGCACCCGATTAAGGGCCGTTTTAGAGAACTAAGCTACGCTAATGGGCTAATATTCTGGTCACCTAAGCGGAGGATTGGCTCTTGAACAGCAGGCTTCTGATTTCGAGACAGAGGACTATTGGCTCCGAGACGGAGGACACCTAACTTTGGGACGGGTGGCTCCTAATTCTAGGATGAAAGGCTCCTGGCTCTGGGACGGATAACTCGTGGCTCTCAGACGAAGGGTTCTTAGCTCTCAAACAGAGGACGACTCTTGAATGGAGGGTACGCCTCCCGAATGGAGGGTAACTCCTAACCGGAGGGTGGACCCATTCTAGGAAATGTCAAGCCATTTAGAGCTTGTTCTTTCAAGTTTAAAGATACCTAACTTTATAGTGTGATTCACGGATGCGCTCGTCTTACTTGGACAACATGAGACATTTCACTTTGAAAAAATTTTATTGTGTTGGACCTGAGTCGTAAGCCTGTTGCGGGGCCTGGCCCCTTAAATTTATGGCTGTTGAACCCATCAATTATATTATAAAAAATAAATATATATTTATTAAGTTTAAACTTGAATAAAAAATCCCACGGGCAATCGATTCATTATTGTTAGAGAACAGCTAGCTGCTGAAAATTAAGCTGATGAAGTTTTAATCAACTTAATTACTGTCGACACCTCATATTCAAAAAGTTCCATTTAATTCTTAAATTCTTCAACTTTATCTAAAATAGAGAGCAACTACTCAATCTCCATGTTCAATTAAATAGCTTAAAAAGTTATTTTTTCAATTAATTAAAACAAAATGGGATATTTTTTTTGTTTCAATAAAACAGTAAATATATGAGCTAATTTTTAAATGTTAATCTCAACTTTTGTTATTAATGCGTTGCTGATTTTTGGATTATGGTACGGATTAGGAAACTTTTCAATCAATCACTGCGGGTCAATCTCTGTCGCTATTAACTTAAAACTTGCATACTATAAATTATAAATAAAAGGTTAGAGGATGGTGAAAATTATTCCCACCGTATATCTTCCGATATTTAAATCAAAAACATTTCTCAAAAAATATAAAGATGTTAGGAGGATACGAGAAATATATAATCCATATAGTGGTGGATTAAGCGTCTAGATACACCAATTTAAAGGCAGCTTAGAAATGCGCCCGCCTAGAAGTGGCTTGAAAGTGAGTCCGGTTAAAGGGTGGCTTAGAGATGTGCTCGTTGATGAACTGCTTGAAAGTGCGTCTGTTGAGGGGCGTTTTAGAAGTGCGTCCACTAGGAGACAGTTTGAAGGTGCACCTAGTTGATGGGTGGTTTGGAGGTGCGCCCGTAGAGGGACGACTTAAATGTGAGTGTCCTGCAGAGAGGCGCCTTAGAGGTGTGCCTGCAGAGGAGCGATTTAAACGTGTGCCCTGTAGAATGGTGGTTTATAGGTGGGCCCGCAGAGAAGAAGCTTGGAGGTGCCATCGCTAAGGAACAATCTAAAGGTGCGCTCGATAGAGAGGTGCCTTAGAGGTGCGCCTAATAGTGGAGCACCTTAAAGGTGCGCTTGGTAAATGGGCGTCTTAAAAATATACCCATCGATGAACAGTTTAGAGGTGCGCTTGATTTAGGGGCATCTTACAAGACTAAACTACACTGATGGGCCAACATTCTGGTCATCTAAGCAAAGGGTTGGCTCTTGAACAACATGCTTCTAACTTCAGGACGGATGACTTCTCGCTCCAAAATGGAGGGCTTATAACTTCGGGACAGAGGTTTGGCTTCGGGACGGAGGGTTCCTGGTTTTAGGACGGAGGGTTCCTAACTTAGGGACAAAGGACTCGTGACTCCAAGACAGAGTGGTTCTCGCTCCGAGACGGAGGGCTCCAGACTCTCGAATGGATGGCAACTCTTAAATGGAGGGTAGGTTTCCCGGATAGAGGGTAATTTCAAGATGGATGGTAGGCCCCATTTCTGAAAAATGTTAAGCCATTTGGAGCTTGTCCTTTTAAGTTTGAAAGTACCTAACTTTATAATGTGATTCGCAGATATGCATTTCTTACTTGGATAACATGAGGCATTTCACTTTAAAAAATTTTTATTGGGTTAGAATTGAGTTGTAAGCCTGCTGCCTGATCCCTTAGGTTCATGGTTGTTATACTGATCAATTATATTATAAAGAATGAAAACTATTATTATATATATATATATTTAAGTTTAAACTTGAATAAAAAATCCCAGGGGCAATCGATTCATTATTGTTAGAGGATAGCTAGCTGCTCAAAATTAAGCTGATGAGGTTTTAATCAACTTAATTAATGTCGACACCTCATATTCAGAAAGTTCCATTTAATTCTTAAATTCTTCCAACTTTATCTAAAATAGAGAGCAACTACTCAATCTCCATGAGAGGTGCGCAGTTTAGGGGCATCTTCTGAAGACTAAACTACCTTTGATGAGCCAACATTCCCTAGTCATCTAAGCAAAGGGTTGGCTCTTGAACAACATGCACTTCTAACCCGGGGTCGGATGACTTCGCTCCAAAATGGAGGGCTTATAACTTGGGGCAGAGAGTTTGGCTTGGGGCCGGAGGGTTCACAGTTTTAGGGCGTAGGGTTCCTAACTTAGGGACAAAGGACTCGTGACTCGAGAGCAGTGGTTCGCTCAGAGACGGAGGGCTCAGACTCTCGAATGGATGGCAACTCTTAAATGGAGGGTAGGTTTCCCGGATAGAGGGTAATTTCAAGATGGATGGTAGGCCCCATTTCTGAAAATGTTAAGCCATTTGGAGCTTGTCCTTTTAAGTTTGAAAGTACCTAACTTTATAATGTGATTCGCAGATATGCATTTCTTACTTGGATAACATGAGGCATTTCACTTTAAAAAATTTTTATTGGGTTAGAATTGAGTTGTAAGCCTGCTGCCTGATCCCTTAGGTTCATGGCTGTTATACTGATCAATTATATTATAAAAAATAAAAACTATTATTATATATATATATATTTAAGTTTAAACTTGAATAAAAAATCCCAGGGGCAATCGATTCATTATTGTTAGAGGATAGCTAGCTGCTCAAAATTAAGCTGATGAGGTTTTAATCAACTTAATTAATGTCGACACCTCATATTCAGAAAGTTCCATTTAATTCTTAAATTCTTCCAACTTTATCTAAAATAGAGAGCAACTACTCAATCTCCATGTTCTATTAAATAGCATAAAAAGTTAATTTTTTAATTAATTAAAACAAAATGGGATATTTTTTGTTTCAATAAAACAGTAAATATATGAGCTAATTTTCTTGTCAGTAGATTGATTTCCGCTGTTTGCTATCAATTATTGACCCGGACATGGAGCCATTGCTATCGATAAGTAGGTTTAACCTATAACAAAATATAATAACATAAACATCATGACTACTGTATTTTAAAACTTGAATGATGTAATGCATGTTGAAACTATATTTTTAACATATGCCATTATCAAATAATAATTATTCAATTCACATTCTATTCTTTTTAATCAAACAAATAAAATAAAAAATAAATAACTATCAATAATTACAGATTTATTCTTAATAAAAATAATTATAAATCTGGGCAATAAATATTAGGAAAACTTACCTCATATAAAAATACCAAAAAAATGAGTGTGAATATGACATGTCGAACTAGTCCAAAAAATGGATACTTTGAATATTTTGAATATGAAGGGTGGCAAAGGATTTGTTATAATTAAGTAGCTAACGGTACGTTTAGTTGTTGAAATAAAATAAGATGAGAATAAAATAATTATTTCAAGAAATATAATAGGATAAAAATAGAGTTAAAATTGTTATTTTCATATTTGATTGTTAGAATAGAATAAGGTAAAAATTAGTATTTTATTATCTGATTTGTTTAATAGTATGAGAAAAAATGTCAGAATAGTAATAATAATAATAATAATATGTAATAATAATAATAATATGACAATAATAATAATACCTAGTAATAATAATATATAATAATAATTAAATATAATAATAATAATTTATAAAAATTATTATTTTTACATATATGAAAATAATAATTTTTATATAAATAGTAAAAATTATTATTTTATATTTATAGAAATAATAATTCTTAAAAATATTTATTTTTAGTTAAATTTATAATTAAATAAAAAAAACTTATTTTTTAAAAATAAAAATTTTATGCTTATCTTATTTTTTTTAATTAAATATGAGGTAAGTATTATTATAATTACTGAGGTCCGGAGGAATGGGTGCTCCCACTGTTTCTAAGGACCACTGCCCTATCGGAAAGTCAAATTGGCACGGACATCTGCTATTCAACCCTCAATTATGAAGGCCGGACATTGAGAGAGAGAGAGAGAGAGATGTCCTCTCCCATCAATATTCGAAAGCTCGGAGCTGAGAACATGAAATCCAAATGCTTTAATTTCGAATTATTAAAGTGGAGGAGAATGACTCATATCCTGCCCGTTGTGTATTTATAAAGGGCATTTATTTCGTTTATTTTTTTAATGAAGTAATACGTCATCGATAAATGTGGGACAGGGCTGGCTGAGACGCTGGAGTTCTAAGTGTAAAACTGTAGGGGGTCCTTCTATAACAGCGACCCAAACAAAAATTGGAGACGAACGATATTTTAACCACTGGAGTAACAAATTAAGGTCTTTTAATTGTATTTAAAATTAAATAATATATATATATATATGTTTGAAATAATAGGTTTTAGGGTTCCAAATACCCTGTATTTAGGGTCATTTTTGTCAATTCAGTATGGTGCTATAGCTAGGTCACGCCTAGATGGACCCTAAATCCGACGCTGAACTTTCAAAATATTTATCAATTAAAAAATATATATATAATGAAGGGACATTTCTTCATAATAAAAAAAATAATGGCCGACTATAATGGAGTCACTGGCATTTGATGAATGAGTGAGTGGGAATGTGCCACGTCGCTTCATCTATGGATCCATCACAATGACTGGATTGCCCCTGATTTGATTGTCCAAGTGACCACTGAGGAAAGAATAAAATCATATTTATTTTAATCTGTAATCTATCCGTGATTTTTTTAATATATATATATATATATATATATATGAAATGTATTAAAAATTTAAGAAAAATAGGTAAAACTAGTTCCATGACTGCACATTTGTCATTGTCAATTATAGTGAAAATATGTTAATATATTATTATATTTAGTTTTTAAATTTATAATTTATTATTTATTTTTTTAAACTTTTGAAGTTGTAATTTTTTGATTGTATAATTTAGGATGAATGTTTTATAAATGCCTTCATTATATATATTAATTTGAATTATTTAATATATATATAAATTTGTAGTATATTATATTTGAGGTATAGATATCAAAATATTTTTTTAATAATAATTAATTTAATTTAATTAATAAAATTTTAAATTAAAATTTAAATTTTATATTAAAATAAATTAAATTGAGTACTATCTGACTTGTATCTGTTTCCCACTCGTACGTATTTTTGGACAACAAGTGTGCACATAATTGATGCTTTTAGGGTACTTGTATATATTTTAAATATAATATTTGTACATAATATATATTCAATCAATGAAAGTACATGTTTGAAATTGAACGTTAATAATTGATGTGTATTTGGGAAATATCTGTGTGTGGTACAAACTGTGTCCTAATGCCTAATTTTTGCCTGATTAATGCATATGTTTCAATTTTTTTTTATAAATAAGCCAATTTAATGAGTTTAGGTAATTTTAGTTGAAATTTTGAGAGAATAAAGATAAAAAAAAAACGAAAAGAGAAAAAAGAAGGGAGAGAATGAAGGATAATAAATAATTAAAGTAAAATTAAAAATCTTTTTAAAAGAATCAAGTAATTATAAGTGTATTTAAATAATTATTTTTTGTTAATTGTTTATTTTAATTTTTTAAGTATTATTTATTTTAAATAAATATATATATTATTTTTATATTTAAAATGATTATACTTTACCTGTATGTGAGTTTATTTATATTTTAACTAATTTTATAAAATACATGTCTTAATTATATTCAAATCTTATTTAAGTGCTAAATTTTGATAACATTATTATTGTTTCCCCTTAATTTTTTTTTAATGTTCCTATATGTCTTCAAGTTTAAATTATATATTTCTATATGTCTTGAGTTATCATATAATTGCCTTTACATATCAATAATTGAAAAAAATTATCTAAACTATGCTAATTTTTTATATTTATTAAATATAATTTATAAATCATACAATTAAACTACTTCATGTCTTCAAATTTTATTTTACCATTTTTACATATTTATAATTTTATTGCATGTTACATATTTAAAAAAATATGAAAGAAAATTTTATATAAGTTTTGATGAATAAAATATTTTTCTCCGATAATAAAAAAATTTAAAAATATTCATATTTAAATAAAATTATTAATTTAATTGAGTATAAACCATTATAAAAAATTAACAAAATATATTTAGATATATTCTAATATATTATTAGTAAATAAAATATTGAACCCATCATCCACAAATTAGAAAAGTAACATTCAACGTTATCTACAGAAATATATATAGACAATTTATTTATAAGTTTTAAATAATAGCTTGTGACTTTTGATTATATGAAAGCATTTATAGTTTGAATTTTGATATTCTTTATTTGTTAGTAAAATTATTATCAATTATTAGCATTTTCATGTGTCAGCACAATTTGAGTATGTTTTACATATTATCTTGGTCTTAGCACGATTCATGTTATGGTATGAATTTGAACACAATTTGATCATTTGTATACACATTTTGCATGAACTATTTGAAAATAATATTATCAGAAAGTCAAATTTTTCTATCATGGTATAATTCTAACATGATTTATTGATATATATCCATATACAAAATTTTATTTGTATTATTGAGTGATCAGTTCACTATTGTGTTGATTTTACTAACTCTTCAAATTAACATGTTCCAATTACTTATAAGATTTGACATAGGTGGCTTGATGATTTTGTTAAGTTGTAGTTCATATTTGGATTCTTTATTAATCTATTTTTGGATTTTTTTGTATTTTGGCTTATATTGAGTTGAGATGTTGATGATGAAGATGATAATGTAATAGTTTAAACATTATTTTTGGTTAAGTTTATAGATTTGATATACTGATATTAGTTAAGATATTATTTTATTATAATTGATTTGATGTTAAATAATTATTGATATTTAAAATTTTTTTTTAGGGTATGGTATTTGGGTTATACAATTTTATTTTTACATTATTTATACTGTTTAATAGTAATTAATTTATAGGTTTGTCAGTTGATATTTATTCTAAAATTTTAAGCCAGTAAAATGTATAATTAAATATTTGAATCTTAATAACAAAATTTTAATTTAAATTAATTAAATATTATAAAATTAATAAATTTGAATTTTAGGTTGGTGACATGACTATATCATAGCCAAATTCTATATTCTTGGTCATTGAAATAAATGATTCCCTCAATTTATTGTTAAAATATATAATTTTTTATTTGGTTATTGAAAAAGGCAACTCTCTACTTGGATCATTGAAATAAATAATTTTTTTTATTATGATTGTTTAATTAGACAGCTTTATCTATTTAGTAATTGGTAAAGTAGCTTTCTACATTTCACATTTAAAATACACAATTTTTTATATTTAGTTATTAAAATAGATAATTTATTTATTTTTATTATCAAAATTAATAACTCTCTACCTCGTTTGTTAAACTAGATGTCACTTTACCTCACTCGTTAAAATAAATAACTATCTATTTTTAATTATTGTAATAAAATAGTTTTCTACCTCAATCATTGAAATAAATAACTATTTATTTTCATTAGTTGAAATAAATGACTCTCAACTCAATTGTTAAAAAATAAAAACCTCCTTGCCTTATTCGATAATGTTATCCCTACTCGATTTTCTGTTGCCCTGTCTACATGGTGATAATGATTCCTATATTACATCTATCATTCATTTATTAATAACTTTATAATTTTTGATTTTCATTATATTTTTTAACCGATCGCTCATTTATTCTATCTTAATGATATTTTTAGTTAATAGTCTATTTCATCATTTATGACTTAATTTTTAAATTTAAATTGATATCTATTCTACCTTATTAAGTTTGATGATGAATATTAGTTATAGTAAAATAATATAATATATTATTATATTATTTAGTTTTTAAATCTATAATTATTTGTTTTAATATATATTTTTATTTTTTTTTAAAGTAATAATTGTTGTTTATATAATTTAAGTTAAATATTTTATAAATATCTTAATTATATATATTAACCACAATCATCCAATTTATATATTAATTTGCAGCAGCAATAATGATTAATTACCTCGGACGGCATTGTTGTCAGCTTTAGCACATGCTAAAGAATCCAGCTGCATGTAGAGTTGGCAAGTACATATGCTCAAGGGGCTGAGTTACGCAGTAAGATAACAATTTAAGGGCATTTTTGACAGAAATGTTGGAATCAATTTATGAGACGAAAATTATTTTTTATTATATATATATATTTTAAAAAATTTCTGTTTCAAAATTGCAAAAATTAAGTCTGAAAGAAATAATCTGTCAAATATTTGTAAATACTGTTTCGAATATGCAAAACTGATGGCATATCATTTAAATAATTATTTTTATTAACTTTTTATATATTAAATTTAATATTTAATAGATATTAATATTTAAAAATTTATAAATATAACTATATTTAATATTATTTATTATTAAATATAACTGTTAAATTTTGGCATAATAATTAAATTTAAAGATGTAAAGTTTTACTTTTCTTAAACTCGCGTATAACATCTCATCTGTACGTGATTGTGCTTAGAACAAAGATTGTGTGCGTGTTAATAATGATTTGAAATTAATACATTTATACGAAAAAAAAAACTATTTTTAAAATAGCGAAATATGAAAAAATCGATCAACGAAAAGAAATCACGAGCTTAGAAATTTTCTATTTTTTTTTTCCGGAAATAATTCGTCCACATCCATCGTTGAATAAAAACATTAATTATTTTTAAAAAGGAGCAACAAAAAAACAAAAAAAAAAAAAGGAGTCCGCAAGTCTACAAAAAAAAAAAAAAAAAAAAAAAGGAGAAAAGGGCATTATGTTTATCTCATTGCGAATACAAAAACAATTACATAAAAACAAGATCTCATGTGAGACATGTCCACCACTCCCTCTAGCGCAACTTGTGCCCTGCGTCACTTTCCTCCCACGCTCCTCCTCTGAAGCTCATCGGCCACCACCATCCCTCTCTCTTCGTCCTCCGTCGCCGCCGCCAAAAAAAAAAACTCGCCGGAGAAATCCCATTTCAATTCCTCGCGTCTCACGCTCACTTTTACGCTATACATATCATACGATAGCAATTCGTTTGATTTTACACAGCTGGTTGTTATATTCAACTTTTCCGTCTACTGGCAGCTGGGTCTTTGAATTAATGCTTGCTGTGTCGCCTCTAAGGAGTACCGAAGATGAGAGAGAAGGAGAGATGGAGACATTCTCGAACGGAGCCGACGGCTTCCCCGACTTCTCCGTCGGAAGTTTGCTGGACAGCATCGATTTCGACGACCTATTCGTAGGCATACACGATGGAGACGTGCTTCCGGATATTGATATGATCCCGGAACTCCTTGCCAATTTTTCAGTCAGTAGCAGCGGCAGCGGGGAGGAATCGCCGGAGATTGACGCGTCGGCTTCTGTCGATGATCAAGTAGTTGCAGCAGATAATGATGACGATAATAAGAAAAATGTTGACGATAATAATAGTTGGTCGAAGAACGAAGAGGAAGAGGAAAACAAGCTTCTGTCGGCTATGGGGACGAGCTCGAGCAAAGGAGACGAGATGGAAGTCAGTAAGAAAGACGAGGCGGAATCTGCTGCTGTCAAATCCTCATCGAAGGAAGGCGAGAGAGCGAAGAAACGATCTTCCCAACAAGCCAAAAACAACGGGAATAATCCTAATAATAATACTAACAATCAAGGGAAGCGAAAAGCCAAGGTACGTAGTATTAATTACTTCCTACCATCACCTACTTAATTAAATTCTGTATAAATGACTAATATCTATAATCAAAATGAAATACAGGAATTGACGAGTTACAGGACTAATAACGGCCATATATCCTGTAGCAGTAGGCAAAAGAAAAGGGCAATTCAGATTTCAGAAGAAAGTTTTAGAGAAGGATATAAAATCCTACTGACAATCTTTTTTTTGGATAAATCTTATCACAAATGTTCTAAGTTTGTCGATTATTTTCTCAAAATGTTCTTTTTAAAGTTATAGCTAAGCTATTTCTTGAATTATCTGCTTTTAAGTTAAACTCTTTATAGTATTAACAAAAAAAAGAAAAAGAAAACCGTGTGGTGTTTGCGGGTGTGTAGGTGGACTGGACACCAGAGCTGCATAGAAGGTTTGTGCAAGCGGTGGAGCAGCTGGGAGTGGATAAGGCTGTCCCGTCCAGAATTTTAGAGATTATGGGTATTCATTGTCTCACCCGCCACAACATTGCTAGTCATCTTCAGGTAACTCACGGGGAAAAAAGTAGCTTTTTTTACCTTTTCTCCCCCCCCCTCTCAAACCTCTCTCTAATATATATATATATATATATATATATATATATGTGTGTGTGTGTGTGTGTGTGTGTGTGTGTGTGTGTTGTGGCTTATTAGAATGTAATAAGTGGCTCATTTGAAAATGTTCAGGCTGATTTATGGGTTTCTTTAGTGTTATATAATCAATAGCATATGGTAAATAAAATAAAGTAAAAATATTATCATTAGCTCAAAGTAATGGAATGAATAGAGTGAAATAGATTTGCTATTTGTTGTTAAATAGTTAATTCTGTATCTAAATATTTAAATTAATATATCTTAATTAATTGAAATATAAATATTTATTGAATCATATAAAATTATTTTTAAGATTTTAAATTATCATGTTAGATTATTAAAATAATATAATTGAATATTTAGATATCTTAATTAATAATAATATTTGTGGTAAATATTTTACAGAAATATCGATCCCATCGAAGGCATATGATGGCTCGAGAGGTTGAGGCAGCGAGTTGGAGCCAAAAACGTGGCGTTGCGGCAGGTGGAGGAAGCAAGGCTAATATGCAACCATGGCATGCTCCCACAATGGGTTTCCCTCCTATGACACTCATGCACCGATCTCCTTTGGTACCTCTCCACGTGTGGGGCCATCCGCCTATGGATCAATCCACGATGGCCGTGTGGCCCAAACAACTAGTCCCACCTCCATCTCCTCTGCTTCCTCCACCGCTGCCACCCTGGGCCTCTCCTCTACCTCATCCACCGCCAGCTGACCCCTCCTTTTGGCACTCCCACCACCACCGTGTAAGCTCTCACTCGCTCCTTGTCCATGGCCAGCTCTCCATTTCACAATCGCATGGATACATTTGTCCTTCTGTATGGCTCACCTTAACTGTAATGGAATATGCTCGTTTCGGTACTGTAGGTTCCCACCGCCCTGGCACCAACGGCGACTCCTTGCATTCCGCAGCAGGCATTGACACCAACAGTAACCACTCAGTCCTTGCTATTTTGTCGACATTTCTCGTATGGTAGTACATTGAAATATGCGTGGAACACTATTCCCAATGCATGCAACAGTGCTTTCTACTTTGGTGCTGCGGGGATGTATTTGATTATGTAATACGCAAGAAATATTTTTTCCTAACATCAAATTAAGGAGCATTATTACATTAAAACTATACCTTTTTGCCTTTAATTATTTCACATTGTTGACATTATATTATTTGTAGAGATTCGTTGCACCGCCTGTGCCAGGTATCCCACCTCACGCTATTTACAGACCAAATCATGGCACTGGTGGAGCTCTGATGCCAACAAGCCCCCAACCTCCGTTGGACATTCATCCGGTAAAAATCTCTCTTCTCTCCACCGTGGTTGTCCCTTGGCTTGTAAGTTATGTCAAAATATTACTCCGATTAAGATTGACTAGTTAACATAAGATGTGTGAAATATAGTTTTAAGCTCAACTTGTTAGTCTCGTAAGTCAAGATTTCATGATCAACCTTGAACTTCTAATTAATTGAGATTTTGCAATTCATGTTAAGTAGTTCGATGGATTATCAATGAATGTGTAGAATAATAGTTTACTTAAAACTCAAGTTGGTAATCGTTTAAGTCATAAAAATAGATTTGAGCTCGACTTATTAATTAATATTCTGGGCAAAACATAAACCCTTCATAAGTAAATAATTTCCAACTGAGTTTTTTGTGTCGACGTGCGGCTCCACTGATACATACCCTCAAAGCTTTCTTTAAGAGTCTAAGTCAAGTCCTCATTAAATTGTTTTCATAACAAAAGGCTTGGTTAGAGATGACTATTACTGTTATCCTAAAATAATAGACTATCATTTGCAAGTCTCACAATGGTCGAAATATCATCTTGTGAGCTCCACCCGATTCTTGTCCTTCTATTAGTTATCCTCTGTACCATTTTTGAAATAATATCTAGATGGTTTCTCATCTACGTAAGGGAGAAATATAACAAATGATTGTAAATGAATTTTTAAAAAGAAGCTAAAATTTATTAATATGATTGAACCATTATGCCGTGACTAGTAGCCAAAGGCTACACGTAACAAGCTGATCTTAATTATTAAGATATCTTTTTTTTTCTCAGGTAAAAAATAAAAATAAAAATTTATCGTGATTATAGTCGCAATTAAATGATAGAAAAACGTAAGGTTTAAATATTGATTATCGATTTTTGTTTAGGAATAAAGAAGAGATAAGCCACAAAAGGCAAAACAAACTGACAACCTAACCCTAATTCCGAATGAACATTCATATCCTAATTGCTAGGGATGCAAAATTAGTTCAGTTCAACTTGGTATTTTACCTTAAGTGGTCCAAAGTGCTGTGGCTGCAGACTTATATATATATATATATATATTTATTTAGTAAGAGTTAAAATTTTATTATTATTATTATTTAAATGAGTATTGCAGACAAAGGAGAGCGTAGATGCAGCCATTGGAGAAGCCTTATCAAAGCCCTGGTCGCCACTTCCCATTGGACTAAAGCCTCCATCGGTGGACAGCGTTCTTGCTGAACTCCAACACCAGGGAATTCCAAAGATACCACCTACCACCCCTACTTCTTGAGCTTGAACAATCAAGCCAACACCGCTCTCTCGAATTCGACGACGTTTCCTAGATGCATCCTTTGTTAACAAAGGTGCACCTTTCTTAATTATCGAGCTTTTTACTCTCTTTTTTTCTCGGGAAAATATGTGAGATATATGAAATTTAAGGCTTTTGAACAGCTTGTTTTATGTTCTCTTCTTTCCCTATCTTAAGATCAGGCTCAATGTTGGTGGACTCTTCTGGTCGAAGGATTTGTGCAATAAATTTTGTAATTCTTACAAATTTAATTGACAAGTGAATAAAGTAAGGTCGAATTCAACCTTTTTTTCTTTTTTTTTTCTTTTAAAGTATATATTTTATTAACTATTTAAAATCTGTACAGTCTAAAAAATTTAGGCCATATATAAAAAGTAAACAACTCGACAAGTCTAAAAAAGACTGACAAATCAAAGACAACAAAAATAAGTTGAAGATCGGCATCCAATGTCTAAGCTAAACCTCATCATTTACAGAAAAAAAGGGTTTTCATCTTAACTATTTTTTTGTTAGATTAAAGCGGATTTAAACTCAAATTGTAATTATTTTCCATTTGATGAGTTCAAAAATGCTTTATAAATCGTGATGGATTTTGATCGGTTTATTTCATGTTTTAATGTCTTGTTAAAATCTACAAATAATTTCACATATTAAAAGCAAACGTTTAGATGATACGTCCTCTTGCCCCTATTAAATTTAAGATGTAAATCAAGCTCATATTAGCTTATTTCATGTGACGAAAATTGCATAAAAATGAGGATATTTCAACATTTTAGAAAGATATATCATAAAATATTATAATAAATTTATGCTTCGATTAGATTTTTTTCTGTTATTTTTATTCTTAACCTTTAATTTAGTACTGTATAAAAATATCGTTTGACTAATTTTAGAGATCTTTTACTTATATTGAAATGTTATTAATTTGACTAATTTTTTATCGTTATATTGAAAAATAATAAACTTGAAAAGAATTCTTTGATTATTTCAAGAACTTTCCTCAAAATTCAAATGCTAAATCACTTGTCTATCTGTAATACTAAAAAAAACCTTAATTCGTTTCAAAAATCAAAATTAATAAATAAATATCTAATTTTATACCTTCATATATAGATTGTTGGGATGTGTTCTAACACTCCCGCCCAGCTCTTTTATTTCAGCTGGCAGCTATTTACGTGTTATTTTAATAATATTGTTTTTTAATGTATAGTCTTATTTATTTTTCATATTCATTCAAAAGTAAGTAAATAAATAATATTTAAAAATCATTTGGTTGCCTAAAATTTTACCTCAAAGTTATGCAAAATTGGATTTTTTTTTCACTAATATATATGCAATCCGTTTATTATATGTTTATATACGAGGCTAAATAAAATCTAAATAAATAAAGCAAGTCTCATATATAAATAATAAAATTATAGAAAAATCATAAAATGAGATTATATAATAATGCTTTATTTAAAAGAAAACAGTGCATATACTGCTGACACGGAGCGCTTCCCGTGTGTGCGGTCAATTAGAGCACTGAAACTGATATCTGTCCGCCACGTAACGGGGCCACAGTGACAGCCGTGTCAGCGAGGCCACAGAGAGCCGCTGAGAGGATGCAGGACCGGCGTTTCAGGTTTCCCGCGGCTGGTAACGTTAACATCCATCGCCTGCCTCCCTCGCCGAATGCGCTCTATCCTTCACGTGCATCGGCGGAGGAAGAGAGCGCCCTTTGCCCTCGCACGGGTGTAGTTAAGATCAAAACTTTTAAAAATAAATAGTAAAAATAAGATTAATTATTGTAGAAATTCAATGTATTCTTAGTTTTTTTATTTTTAAAATTTTAGTTAAATATACTTAAATTTGTAAAAGAACTAAAATGATGGGAGTAAAATAACAGCTCTCAGAGGAAGTCTCACCAAAACTAATAGGTGTTTAACAAGAAAGGATTTTTTACTATTATTATCATTACTAGTTAAAAATATATTGAATTTTTCTTTTGAAAAGTAATTTCTCCATAATAATAATAATTATTATTATTAGGGCTATTTTTATGTTGGTATATTTCGTGACCATATTTGATCGCGTGTCGATATTGGGTTGTATTCATTGAAATATTGCATCAACTTATTTTCGTGGTTGTTCATTCCCGGTGTCTTGCGTTTGTTGTTCGCTTGATCTACGTACGAGCCAAGTTTCCAATAACATCGTGCTTGATGTTTGCGCGCCACCCGTTCGAGCTCCAATTTCGGTTGCCTCGTGCCTACTGTTCATTTGCTGTGTGTTCAAGCGCAAAAATCGACAACAGTGCACCCGAAGCTCGTTGCCCTCTCGCTTGAGCACCAATGCATTTCCCTAGGTGCATTTTTTGAGCCGAGTTCGAGCGCCGCGGTAACGGTAATTTTTTTAAACGTATTTTTTGAGCCTCCCTATATGTTTTTTCCTTCCTTTAGTTATCCTATTTTTGGCTTATATATTTTGGAGCGCCCACTTTGAGAAAAAATAATATTTTACTATTTTAATCTTACTCTATTTGAGAAAATCTCAATTATATTATTGTGTTCTTGTGTTATTAGTTTTCTCATCACTTTAATTTTACTGTTATAACTCTTCCTACATATTTATCTTCGTTGGTGACGTTGGTAGTGTTGTGAAGGGGTTTCTGTGGTGTATGGTACTTCAAACGGTTTGTGGGGGAAAGATTGACGTGAATATTGAAAGGCGTCCGATTTCGTTACCGTTGGCAAATCCAAAGAGTTCTTTGGTAAATATCACGTGACGAGAGTAAGTCGGTTAGATTAGTGTATTGTTATCAATTGAATTGTAAGTTGATTTTTATGATACATATCTTCCCTGACCGTTGAAACTCGGAGGATTTTACTCGATAGTCGTAGTTATCGAGGTTTTCTTTGGTCACTAAAAATTGCGTCTTTTTATTATTACTTATCACTTTACACTTTATACTTGTTGTTTGTTTCATTTATATTAAAATATTCTTTACGTGTATTAAATATTTATTCTTGTATTACTTTCGTTAATTTATCAAGGGGTCAAAACTTTTGTGTGATTTTGGATAAAACGTTCCTTTTAATAATGATAATAATATTTTTAGAAGGAATTCATAGTAATAAATTTATCTAACATTTTTTGTATTGTTGTATTTATAATGTTGCATATATTCTTAGGATTATATAATACCTCGGCCGCGTTGTAACTATTGATTATTGGAGAAATAAACACCTAGAAGCCATTATCACAAATCTCATTTAGATTTTATTTAATCATAATTTCATCTATTTAGACAAGAAAGCTTGCATATCCTTCCCAATGGTTTGAAACCCTTAAAATTCAATCGATGTGGACAAGTCACTCTAACTAGAAGGAGGTAGATAGTAATGTACAAAGAGCATGTGGATATAAAAGACTCACCAATATGGATAGATGCCTTGGAGCCAATCAGAATTATGATAGATTTCAAAAGAATAACAACAACAACATTATCAAAAAGGTGGGGTGAAAGCTTCATAATTGGAGGGCAAGATATCTATATAGTTGGGAGAGATACACTCAACCAATCTATTATCCAATAATGAATCACCTATTGAAATTATGAGAAAACAATAAAAAAAATCACAACAAGTACATTACAATCACTAATAATAAAATAAGATATAATCTTTATGTGATTTTTTTTTAAAATGAGAGAAAAAATTATAGGATAATATGTCCGAAATATTTCCACTAAATAATCAGTTCGATTATACAAATATCAGGATTAGATACATTGTAAGAAATAGACCTAGTAACAATGAGGATAAAAAAAAGAGTAAAAAATATAATTGATAAAATATTCTTTTCAACTCCAATAATAATATACCCAATGTCAGTGAAGATTGAAACACGACTCAAAATTCAATTGGAAATATGAATCTTCATATTCTTCCTTTTTTCTCTCTTTCTCTTTTTTCCTCTCAATGATAGCGCTTTCTATATTTAAAAATTATTAGTAGCCGCGCAAGAGGGCCGATCAGGCATGCCTTGAGCATAGGTGCCATCGGAAACGGCGCCTTGGGCACCTATCAGGCGCACCCCTTTGGAATTGGTGTTTCAGGTGTGCGTCGAGTGCCTGAAAATTGACTTAGATACCTCTAGTGTGCCTCGAGCATTCTCCCTTTGGAATCGATACTTTAGGTCTTGATCGAGCGCGAAAAGCGTGTATAAAAATTTTAATCGCCCATATCAATATAGTACCCGTATGACATCGTTTGAACCATCAAACGACATGTCAAATAGATATAAACTCATACAAGAGTAATAAATAATCCAAAAAATAAATGTCTTGGAGTCAATTAGATTCATGATAGATTTTAAAAGGGCCATTACAATAATATTGTTAAAAAAGAATAGCGAAAACTTTATAATTGGAGGTTAAGATATTTATATAGTTGGGAGAGCTAGACTCACACAAGCCGTGCTGTAACTATTGATTATTGGAGAAATAAGCACCCAGATGCCATTATCACAAATCTCATTAGGATTTTATCCGATCATAATTTTATCTATTTAGATACGAAAGATTACATATCCTGCCCAATGGTTTGAAGCCCTTGAGATTCAAGCGATGTGGACAAATCACTCCAACTAGAAGGAGGTGGGTGGTGATGTACAGAGGGCATGTGGATATACAAGAGTCACCGACATGGGTAGCTGCCTTAGAACCAATCAGATTCATGATAGATTTTAAAAGAACGATTACAACATTATTAAAAGGGTGGGGTAAAAGGTTCGTAATTGGAGGAGAGATATCTAGATAATCGGGAGAGATACACTCAGCCAGGCTATTGCCCAATAATGAATCACCTATTTAAATTGCGAGAAAATAATTAAAAATTCACAACAAGTACATAACAATCACTAATAATAAAATAACATATAATTTTTATGTGAAAAATCTTTTAAAAAATGAGAGAAAAAAATTATGGGACAATACGTCCGAAATATCTCCAATAAATAATTAGTTCGATTATACAAACTTCATAAATATAAAGATTAGATATATTATAATAAAAAGACCAAGTAACAATGAGTATAAGAAGAAATAGTAAAAAATATAATTGATAAAATATTTTTCTCAACTCCAATAATAGCATTTTCAATGTCCGTGAAGATTGAAACATGATTCAAAATTCAATTGAAAATACGAACCTTCATATTTCTCCCTTTTCCTCTCTTTATCTTTTTTTTCCTCTCAAAAATAGCGCTACCTATATTTGAAAATTGTGAATAGTTAACTTTAAAAACACGTTAATGTGCTTTTATAATATGAGCCATGCTCGAGTGCTCGGTAGGCATGCCTTGAACATGAGTGCCACTGGAAATGGTGCCTTGGGCACCTATTAGGTGCACCCCTTTGGAATCGGCACCTCAGGTGTGCCTTGAGCTCCCGAAAATTGGCTTAGATACATCGAGTGTGCTTTGAGTATTCTCCCTCTGGAATCAATACTTTAGGCCTTGATTGAGCGCCCATAGCATGTGTAAAAATTTTAATCTTCCATATAAATACAGTACCCGTATGATATCGTTTGAACCACTAAATGATATGTCAAATGGGTATAAGTTTAGATAAGAGTAACCCATAATCTAATAGATAAATATCTTGGATCAGATTAGATTCATGATAGATTTTAAAAGGACTATCACAGCAACATTATTAGAAAGAAGGGCGAAAGCTTCATAATTGGAGGGCAAGATATTTGTATAGTTGGGAGAGTTACACTCATCCAAGTCGTGTTGTAGCTATTGATTATTGAAGAAATAAGTACCCAAATGCCACTATCACAAATCTCATTAGGATTTTATCTGATCATAACTTCATCTATTTGGACATGAAAGATTGCATATCCTTCCCAATGGTTTGAAGCCCTTGAAATTCAATCGATGTGGACAAGTCACTCCAACTAGAAGAAGGTGAGTGGTGATGCACAAAGAGCATGTGGAGATAAAAGAGTCACCAACATGGGTAGATGCCTTGGAGCCAATTAGATTCACGATAGATTTTGAATGAATAATTACAACAACATTATTAAAAGGGTGGGGTGAAATGTTCGTGATTGGAGGGCAAGATATTTATATAGTCAGGAGAGATACACTCAGTCAGGCTATTACCAAATAATAAATTGCCTATTTAAATTGTGAGAAAATAATAAAAAATTCACAACAAGTACATAACAATTACTAATAATAAAATAAGACATAATTTTTATGTGAAAAATATTTTAAAAAATGAGAAAAAAAATTACGGAACAATATGTCCGAAATACCTTCAATAAACAATCAATTCGATCATACAAACCCCATAAATATAATATCATATACATTATAATAAATAGACTTAATAACAATGAGAATAAGAAGAAAGAGTAGAAAATATAACTGATAAAATATTTTTCTTAATTCCAATAATAGCATACCCAATGTCAGCGAAGATTGAAATACGATTCGAAATTCAATTGAAAATACGAATCTTCATATTCTTCCTTTTTTCTCTCTTTATTTTTTTTTGTCTCAAAGATAGCGCTTTCTATATTTAAAAATTATGAGTAGTTAACTTTAAAAACACGTCAACGTGTTTTTATAATATGAGCAGCACTTGAGTACCCGTCAGCAAGCCTTGAGCATGGGTGCCACCAAAAATGGCGCCTTGGGCACCTATTAGGTGCACCCTTTTTGTATCGGTGTATCAGGTGCGCCTTGGGCACCTGAAAATTGGTTTAGATACTTCGAGTGTGTTTCGAGTATTCTCACACTGAAACTATGCTTTATGTCTTGATCAAGCGCGCAAAACATGCATAAAAATTTTAATCGTCCATATCAATACAGTTTCTGTATGATATTGTTTGAACCACCAAACGACATGCCAAATGAGTATAAGTTCATATGAGAGTAACTTAGAATCAAAAAAATAATTGTCTTGGAGCCAATTAGATTTATGATAAAATTTAAAAGAACTATTACAACAACGTTATTAAAAAAAAATAATGAAAGCTTAATAACTGGAGGGTAAGATATTTATACAATTGGGAGAGCTAGACTCACCCAACCCGTGCTGTAATTATTAATTATTGGATAAATAAGCACCCAGATGCCACTATCACAAATCTCATTAGGATTTTATCTAATAATAGTTTCATTTATTTAGACATGAAAGATTGCATATCCTCCCCAATGGTTTGAAGCGCTTGAGATTCAAGTAATATGGACAAATCATTCCAACTAGAAGGAGGTGGGTGGTGATGTACATAGAACATGTGGATATAAAAGAGTCACCAATAAGGATAGCTGCCTTCGAATCAATCAAATTCATGATAGATTTCAAAAGAATGATTACAACATTATTAAAAGGGTGGGGTGAAAGGTTTGTAATTGGAGGGCAAGATATCTAAATAGTCGGGAGAGATACATTCAGCCAGAGTATTGCCCAATAAGGAATCGCCTATTTAAATTGCAAAAAAACAATCAAAAATTTACAACAAGTACATAACAATCATTAATAATAAAATAAGATATAATTTTTATATAAAAATCTTTTAAAAATGAGAAAAAAAATTATGGGACAATACGTCTGAAATATTTTCAATAAACAATCAATTCGATTAAACAAATATTATAAATATAAGAATTAGATATATTATAATAAATAGACATAGTAACAATGAGTATAAAAAGAAAGTGTAGAAAATATAATTGATAAAATATTTTTCTCAACTCCAATAATAGCATATTCAATGTTAGTGAAGATTGAAATACGATTCGAAATTCAATTAAAAATACGAATATTCATATTCTTCCTTTTTTTCTCTTTCTCTTTTTTTTTTCTCTCAAAGATAGTGCTCTCTATATTTAAAAATTTTAAGTAGTTAACTTTAAAAATACGTAAACATATTTTTATAATATGATCCCATTTGAATGCCCGTTAGGCACGCATTGAGCATGGGTGTCACCTGAAACGACGCCTTGGGCACCTCTTAGGCGCACCCCTTGGGCGCCTTTGAGTGTCACCCGAAAATTGGCTTAGAAATATCGAGTGTGCCTCGAGTGTTTTCCCTTTGGAATCAATGATTTAGGTCTTGATCGAGTACGCAGAGTATGGATAAAAATTTTAATAAACTATATCAATACAGTACCGTATGATATTGTTTGAACCACCAAACGACATATCAAATAGATATAAATTTACACGGGAGTAACTCATAATCCAAAAAATAAATGTCTTGGAGCCAATTAGATTCACGATAGATTTGAAAAGGATTATTACAACAACGTTATTAAAAAAGAATGGCAAAAGCTTCATAACTGGAGGGTAAGATATTTATATAGTTGGGAGAGCTAGACTCACCCAAGCCATGCTATAGATATTGATTATTGGAGAAATAAGCACCCAAATGTCACTATTACAAATCTCATTAGGATTTTATCTGTCATAACTTCATCTATTTAGACACGAAAGATTGCATATCCTCCCAATGGTTTGAAACCCTTGAGATTCAAACTATGTGGACAAGTCACTCCAACCAGAAGAAGATGGGTGGTGATGTACAGAGGGCATGTGGATATAAAAGAGTCACCAATATGGGTAGCTGCCTTGAGCAAATCAGATTTATGATAGGTTTCAAAAGAACGATAACAACAACATTATTAAATGGGTGGGGTGAAAGGTTTGTAATTTGAGGGGAAGATATCTACATAGTCGGGAGAGATACACTCAGCCATGCTATTGCCTAATAATGAATCGCCTATTTAAATTGTAAAAAAATAATCAAAGATTAACAAGTACATAATAATCACTAATAGTAAAATAAGACATAATTTTTATATCAAAAATCTTTTAAAAAATGAGAGAAAATAATTACGGGAGAATACGTTCGAAATATATCGAATAAATAATCAGTTCGATTATACAAGTCTCATAAATATAAAGATTAGATACATTATAATAAATAGACCTAATAACAATGAGTATAAAAAGAAAGAGTAGAAAATATAATTGATAAAATATTTTTTCTCAACTCAAATAATAACATATCCAATGTCAGGGAAGATTGAAATACGATTCGTAATTCAATTAGAAATACGAATCTTCATATTCTTTCTTTTTTCTCTCTTTCTCTTTTTTTTTTTAAAGATAACGTTCTCTATATTTAAAAATTGTGAGTAATTAACTTAAAAAGTACATCTACGTATTTTTATAATATGAGCCGTGTTCAAGTGCTCGTCGGCATGCCTCCAAGATGGGTGCCATCGGAAATGGCGCCTTGGGCGCCTATCAGGTGCACCCCTGCGGAATGGGTTCCTTAGGTGCACCTCGAGCGCCTGGAAATTAGCTTAGATACCTCGAGTGTGCCTCGAGTATTCTCCCTCTGGAATCAATACTTGAGGTCTCGATCGAGCGTGCAAAGCGTGCATAAGAATTTTATTCTTCCATATCAATACATACCCGTATGATATCGTTTGAACCATCAAACGACCTGTCAAATGGATATAAGATTACATGAGAGTAACTCATAATCTAACAGATAAATGTTTTGAATCCAATTAGATTCACGATAGATTTCAAAAGGACTATTACAATAACGTTATTAAAAAAGAAGGGCGAAAACTTCATAACTGGAGGGTAAGATATTTATATCGTTAGGAGGGCTACACTTACCCAAGCCGTTCTGTAGCTATTGATTATTGGAGAAATAAGCACCCAGATGTCACTATCACAAATCTTTTTAGGATTTTATCTGATCATAACTTCATCTATTTATGCATTGTAATATCTCAGATTTTATTTAAACAAATTTAATATCAATTGTGATTTTGGGTATTTTGGACGTGGTAAAAATTAATTAGATTTTATGAAATTTGAATTGACATTTGGATCAGTCGGAATGGCACCTGAGGTGCGACTGTATTATCACCCGAATACCGATTCAGATTTTGGAATAAAAGAAAACTAAAATGGAATATATATATATAATTAAAAATGAAAAAGCAAGGGGAAAGTGAAGAAGATAAGGATTGAAAAATGTAAAAATCTAAAAAAAAAAAGAAAAGAAAATAGGAGATAACGATGGATCGGGAGAGAGGGAGAAAGAGGAGAGAGAGTGTGGGAAATCGGGGCACCATTTTCGCTTTGTGCAAGGAAGAAGAAGGGGAATCAGAGGTCGACGACGGCGGCGTGCGGCGTAATCGGCGAAGTGATGGTGGTCGTCGGCCGCTAGGAGTGGTTGGTGGTTGTGCGGCAGAACCGTGTAGTGTGAGAAAGTTCGCGGGTGAGATGCGGGTCGGCGCAGGGCAGTGGAAGATGCGGTCGTGATTGGAGGAGTAGCTGGGGTTGTCGACGGCGGCCGATGGTGGCGCATCGGTGACCGGCGTCGATTGTGGGGAGCATGGTTGTGGGCAGAGTTGCGCAAGAAAAGAGAGAAGTGCATGCGGCAGGAGAGAGACGGTGGAACAATGGCATGGGCATCGACGGGTTGACGCCGGGCAGGCCGGCGGTGGCAGGTCGACATGGCGGCAGGTTGCTGCCGGCGCAATAGTGAAGCTTCACGCAGAAGAGAGAAAGACATAGAGGAGAGATGGGCAGCACAGCACGAGGGCCGCGGGACGGCAGAGAGAGAAATGGTGCCGTTCGGGTGTTTCGGGGCATCCTTTCTTTAGATTTGCAAAGTATGAAATTCAGGCAAGTATCTGTAAACCCCTTCTTTGGTCCAATTTAATATCTGAAATATTTTTGATACTGTTTAGAATTTTTACTAACATGTATAAAATTTTATCTGCTTGATTTATTTAATTTAGACATGCATATGTAGTTTATTGGTTAATTTGGATGTTTTGAATATGGGTTTTCGATTTTAGGAATTTATTATAATTTTTGAAAGCTCGAAAAATTTATTGGACTCGATGTATATTCATATCAATATGTGTAACGAAAATATACACAAAATTTACATTGGCCGTGCATTTTCACATGCACGTGTCGGGTTGTGGTCACTACATTTGGATTTGAATTATTAGATTTTGGCCAGCTCCCGACGGGGAGATTATTTTGTTATTTGGAAATTCCTTTTCGCCGGCAATAAAGGCTTGGAGTAGTGACCCTTCCCGCTTGGATAATTTGATTTGACCTTAGAATATATTCGGACGTCCTAATATATCTGACAAGCTTGAGGAATGCTCCCAAAGTCGCGGGTGACAAAACATAGTAAGCAACTTTATCTATGGGTACACAGTACATGGATTTTGGCCTAAGGTTACCAGGATTATGTGTAACCCTTCCTCAAGCTAGTCTTTAAATAATAATTCAAATTTGGTGCATAATTTGTATTTTTGCATTAATTGGTATTAGACTTTGATTTGGATATGGATTTTTGGACTTGAATTTGAGATTCGCCGATTTTTGCCTATAATTGGGCTTGGTATGTCTCGTACAAACGATTTTGATTATATGTTTTGATCCGAACATTTGGAATATCTGTTGCGGTGCTGCTTCGATTTCTGCGCACGCTATTGGATCATCCGTCTATCGGATTCTGCCCCAAATTACAAGCTGATCGGGCATTGGATTTGGACTTGGACTTGGACTCGAATTTGGACTCGAATCGACATCAGTTTTGAAATCAGTTCGGATCACCTCTGTTTTGGTTATATATATATGTCCCGATGATGATTATTTTTAAAATTTGGACATTTGTTTAGACTTAGATATTTGATTTGAGTACGAAACTACTATTGGATTTTGAAATTTGGATCTTGGATTTCGGTTGAATTTGTCTTATCAACGATTTGTATTTATTCTGAAATTTGATTGGATTTTCATCCATTTGACATTCTCATCTGATTTATTGGACTCCTTTCGATTAAATATGATACTTGCTGGGCATTAGGCTCATTTTTCTGTTTTGTCCCTTCAGAGTAGATGGTTCGGATGCAGTATAGGAGTAAAGACGTGATCGGTCAGATATTTGCCCGATTTGATGAATTTCAGTTTTATTATGGTTTATATTGATGTTTGATGTTTTTGGATTATAGAATTGGCTGGATATGGGCTTATTGGTACATTTCGGGAATAATTTGGATATTATGATATGTATGATCATAAATTTTGGTTTAATTATTACCTTCACTACGATAATTGTAGAGCAGGTCGTATTTATATTATCCGAATGGTTATCCGATGAGGTCTCGTGAAGATTTTAATTTTATTGAGTTGTATATTTTTGTTTGTCATACTCAGAATTTGGGACTTAGTATTATTTGTTTAAAATTATTTAGAATTTTAGATTTTAGAAATTATAATTAATTATTTAAATTGACCTACTTGGTTCGGGTTCGTGACATACATGAAAGCTTGCGTATTCTCTCTAATGGTCTTAAGTCCTTGAGATTCAAGGCATGTGGACAAGTCACTCCAACTAGAAGGAGGTGAGTGGTGATGTATAGAGACCATGTTGATATAAAAGAGTCACCAACATAGGTAAATACCTTGGAGCCAATTAGATTTACGACAGATTTCAAAAGAATAATTACAACACTCGACCAGGTTATTATCCAATAATGAATCACCTATTTAAATTGCGAGAAAATAATCAAAAATTAACAAGTACATAACAATCACTAATAATAAAATAAGACATAAATTTTATGTAAAATTTTTTTAAAAAAATAAGAAAAAAATTATGGGATAATACGTCTGAAATATCTCTAATAAATAATCGGTTCGATTATATAAACCTCATAAATATAAGGATTAGATATATTATAATAAATAGACCTAATAACAATTAGTATAAGAAGAAAGAGTAAAAAATATAATTGATAAAATATTTTTTTCAACTGCAATAATAGCATACCTAATATTATTGAAGATTGAAACACGATTCGAAATTCAATTAAATATACGAATCTTCATATTCTTTATTTTTTCTTTCTTGCTCTTTTTTTTCCTCTCAAAGATAGCGCTCTCTATATTTGTAAATTTTGAGCAGTTAACTTTAAAAATATATCAACGTGTTTTTATAATATTAGCTGTACTCGAGTGCCCATCATGCACGCATTGAGCATATGTGCCACCGGAAACGGCGCATTGGGCACCTATCTGCACACCCCTTTGGAATCCAGTGTCTTAGGCGCACCTCGAGCTCCCAGAAATCGGCTTAGATATCTCAAGTGTGTCTCGAGTATTCTCCCTTTGGAATCAATACTTTAGGTATTGATTGAGCGCCCATAGCTTGCGTAAAAATTTTAATATTTCATATCATTATAGAACCCGTATGACATTATTTGAACCACGAAATAACATGTAAAATGGGAATAAGTTCAGACGAGAGTAACCCATAATTCAACAGATAAATATCTTGATCCAATTAGATTCATGACAGATTTTAAAATGACTATTACAATAACGTTATTAAAAAAGAAGGGCAAAACTTTATAACTGGAGGGTAAGATATTTATATAGTTGGGAGAGCTACACTCACCCAAACCGTGCTATAACTATTGATTATTGGAGAAATAAGCACCCAGATGCCACTATCACAATTCTCATTTGAATTTTATCTGAGCATAATTTTATCTATTTGGACACGGAAGCATGTACATCCTCCCTAATGGTTTGAAGCCCTTAAAATTCAAGCAATGTAGATAAGTCACTCCAACTAAAAAGAGGTGGGTGGTGATGTACAGATGGCATGTGGATATAAAAGAGTCACCAATAGGGGTAGATGCCTTGGAGCCAATCAAATTCACGACAGATTTCAAAAAAATAATTACAACAATATTATTAAAAGGGTAGGGGTGAAAGGTTCGTAACTGGAGGGCAAGATATTTATATAGTCGAGAGAGATACACCCAGCCACGCTATTGCCCAATAATAAACCGCTTATTTAAATTATAAGAAAACAATAAAATATTCACACCAAGTACATAATAATCACTAATAATAAAATAAGTTATAATTTTTATGTGAATTTTTTTTAAAATGAGAGAAAAAAATTACGGAATAATACGTTTAAAGTATCTCCACTATACAATTAGTTTAATTGTACAAACCGCTTAAATACAATGATTAGATAATTTGTAAAAAATAGACATGTAATAATAAGTATAAGAAGAAAAAGTAAAAAATATAATTGATAAAATATTCTTCTCAATTGTAATAATAGCGTACCAAATATCAGTGAAGATTGAAATACTATTCGAAATTCAATTGGATATATGAATCTTCATATTAGGTGCACCCCTTTGAAATTGGTGCCTCAGATTCGCCTCAAGCGCCCGACAATTGGCTTAGATATCTTGAGCGTGCATCGAGTACTCTCCCTCTAGAATTAATACTTTAGGTCTTTATCGAGCGCGTGAAGCGCGCATAAAAATTTTAATTTTTTGTATCAATACAGTACCCGTATGATATTGTTTGAACACTAAACGACATGTCAAATGGGTATAAGTTCATACGAGAATGACCCATAATTCAACAAATAAATGTCTTGGAGCCAATTAAATTCATGATAGATTTTAAAAAGACTATTACGACAACGTTATTAAAATAGAAGGGGGAAAGCTTCATAACTGGATGGTAAGATATCTATATAGTTGGGAGAGCTACACTCACCAAAGCCGTGCTGTAGTTATTGATTATTGGAGAAATAAGCACCCAGATGCCACTATCACAAATCTCATTAGGATTTTATGTGATCATAATTTCATCTATTTGACATGAAAGCTTGCATATCCTCCCCAATGGTTTGAAACCCTTAATTTTTCGACAATGTGGACAAGTTACTCCGACTAGAAAGAGGTGGATGGTGATATACATAGAGCATGTGGATATAAAAGAGTCACCAACATGAGTAGATGCATTGGAGCCAATCAGATTCACGACAAATTTTAAAAGAATAATTATAACAACATTATTAGAAGGGTGGGATGAATGGTTCATAACTGGAGGGTAAGATATTTATATAGTCGCGAGAGATACATTCAGGCAAGCTATTGCCCAATAATGAATCACCTGTTTAAATTGTGAGAAAATAATAAAATTTAATAACATGTACATAACAATCACTAATAATAAAATAAGACATAATTTTTATTAATTTGTGATCATAATAATTGACTATTGGAGAAATAAACACCCAGATGCCACTATCACAAATCTCATTAGGATTTTATGTGATCATAATTTCATCTATTTAGACACGAAAGCTTGCATATTCTCTCTAATGGTTTGAAACTCTTAAGATTCAAGCGATGTGGACAAGTCACTCCGACTAGAAAGAGGTGGACGGTGATGTACATAGAGCATGTGGATATGAAAGAGTCACCAATATGGGTAGATGCATCGGAGCCAATCAAATTCACGACAGATTTTAAAAGAATAATTATAACAACATTATTAGAAAGGTGGGGTGAATGGTTCATAACTGGAGGGTAAGACATCTATATAGTCGGGAGAGATACATTTAGGAAGGCTATTATCCAATAATGAATCGCCTGTTTAAATTGCGAGAAAATAATAAAAATTTCATAACATGTACATAACAATCACTAATAATAAAATAAGACATAATTTTTATGTAAAAAATCTTTCTTAAAATGTGAGAAAAAAATTACGGAATAATACGTCTAAAATATTTTCATTATACAGTTAGTTCGATTATATAAACATTATAAATAAACTGATTAGATACATTGTAATAAATAAACCTAGTAACATTGAGTATAAGAAGATTGAGTAGAAAATATAAATGATAAAATATTTTTCTTAACTCTATAATAGCGTACTCAATGTCAGTGAAGATTAAAATACGATTCGAAATTTAATTAGATAAATAAAATTTTAAATTCTTTCTTTTTTCTCTCTTTTTCTTCTATTTCTCTTAGAGATTGGGCTTTCTATATTTGAAAATTGTAAGTAATTAATTTTAAAAACGTATCAGCGTATTTTTATAATATGAGCCACGCTCGAACTCCCGTCAAGCACGCATTGAGCATGGATGCCACTAGAAATGGTGCATTGGGCATATATCAGGTGCGCCCCTTTGGAATTGGTCCCTCAGATGCATCTCGAGCACCCGACAATTGGCTTAGATACCTTGAGTGTGCCCCGAGTGCCTCGTTTGAACCACTAAACGACATGTAAAATGGAAATAAGTTTAGACGAGAGTAATCCATAATCTAACAGATAAATGTCTTGATCCAATTAGATTTACGATAGATTTTAAAATGACTATTACAATAACGTTATTAAAAAAGTAGGGCAAAAACTTTATAACTGGAGGGTAAGATATTTATATAGTTGGGAGAGCTACACTCACCCAAACCGTGCTATAACTATTGATTATTGGAGAAATAAGCACCCAGATGCCACTATCACATATATCATTAGAATTTTATCTGACCAGAATTTCATCTATTTGGACACGAAAGCATGCATATCCTCCTTAATGGTTTGAAGCCTTTAAAATTCAAACGATGTGGATAAGTCACTCCAACTAGAAAGAGGTGGGTGGTGATGTACAGAGGGCATATGGATATAAAAGAGTCACCAACATGGGTAGATGCCTTGGAGCCAATCAGATTCACGACAGATTTTAAAAAAATAATTACAACAATATTATTAAAAGGGTAGGGGTGAAAGGTTCGTAACTGGAGAGCAAGATATTTATATAGTCGAGAGAGATACACTCAGCCACGCTATTGCCCAATAATAAATCGCTTATTTAAATTATAAGAAAACAATAAAAAATTCACACCAAGTACATAACAATCACTAATAATAAAATAAGTCATAATTTTTATGTGAAATTTTTTTTAAAAAATGAGAGAAAAAATTACGGGATAATACGTTTGAAGTATCTCCACTATACAGTTTGTTCGATTAAAAGATAAGAATAAATTTTTTTAAAAAAATAAAGAGAAAATATATAATATAAAGAATTTCATAAATATATGGATTAGATACATTATAATAAATAGACTTAATAATAATGAGTATAAGAAAAAAAGTAAAAAAATATAACTGATAAAATATTCTTCTCAACTCCAATAATAGTCTATATAATGTCAGTGATGATAAAAATACGATTTGAAATTCAATTGGATATACGAATATATTCATACTCCTCCTTTTTTCTTTCTTTTTCTTATTTTTCTCTCAAAGATAGCGCTTTTTATATTTAAAAATTGTAAGTAGTTAACTTTAAAAATGCATCATCGTGTTTTTATAGTATGAGTTGCGTTTGAGCGGCCGTTGGGCACGCCTTGAACTTGGGTGCCATTGGAAATGGTGCTTTGGGCTCCTATCAGACGCGCCCCTTTGAAATCGATGGCTTAGGTGCGCCTCGAGCACCCAAAAATTGGCTTAGGTACCTTGAGTGTGCCTCAAGTACTATTCATTTGGAATCAATGCTTTAGGTCTTGATCGAACGTGCAAGTGTGCGTAAAATTTTTAATCTTTCATATTAATATATTACCCATATGACATTATTTGAACCACTAAATGACATGTCAAATTGATATAAGTTCACACGATAGAACCCCATAATCTAACAAACAAATATCCTGGAGCCAATTAGATTCACGATTGGTTTTAAAAGGACTATTACAATAACATTATTAAAAAAGAAGGACGAAAGCTTTATAATTGGAGGGAGAGATATCTATATAGTTGGGAAAGTTACACTCACCCAGGCTATTGCTCTATCTGTGTATTATGTTTTTGATCCCAAAATCTAGTTTATAAATTCCTTAATTTGTAATTAATTTAAATAAAATAAATATTAAAATGCAAACATATAAAATAAATATCATTAAACGACTTGAAATAATACAATAATCAGACCACAGGACTTAAATACTATACCTAAAAGTGACTTTTAACATGGATAATTCTTTGATATGTAAGAAAAATATATAAATCAAATCTAATATAAACTGAACCTTGAATCGTATGCAAGAAAAAAAATATCTTAACTAATATTAGAGTTTTAAAACCAAAACGTCAATTAAAAACATGGTTCAAATTTTCATAATTTTTATCATCATTATCAATCGAACACAAATATAAACTAGAATGCCCAAATATAATATCTAATAGAGTGGAATATATGCCTCAATCAAATGTAAGTCTAGTAAAAAGATTTCTTTAAGCCAGTGTATGAGTAGCTAACACGCGCACATTAAGATGTCACTATTGTTCCGTTCTAAATTTCGAAGTCGAATTTATAAATTTCTTAATTTATAATTAATTTAAATTAAAATTTACTTTTTAAAGATTAAAATTAAATTGTTTATTCTAACAACTTAAATTCAAACCGATATGGCACCTAAACCTATATTAAATGCTGATAAATGATCCAGATTATAATATAAAAATAAAAGATATAGAACTAAGAATTAAATTTTTAATGACAATTAATTATATTAATGTAAATACTGAGATCAAATAAGATTTATGTAAAAATTAATTTTCTGATCGAATTATATCAAATTAAGTGACACTTGAATGATGCTTAGGTAAAATGATCATGTTCGATGTGTATTGAAGGGATGAAATGCGTATTGGAAGTAAAATGTTCATACTTGATATGCACTCAAACAATGAATATGTGTAGGTAGGGCAGAATGTTGACACTTGGTGTGCACCTGATGGATATTCATGCATGAAAGGAATTTTGCATTAGCGCATGCTCTACACAAAATTCAAAAAGTCACAGTCAAAAAAAGTGATTTGGAATAATGTGAAGTATGTAATTTAAAATCATTTGTAAGAAAGAAAATATCTTAACTAATATCAGAGTACTGAATTAATACTTTTAAAATCTAAAAATCAAATAAAACATCTCCATCATTACTGGTCGTTGGCTATAATACAAATATAACAGGAATATGCGAAAGATTTAATATTCTTTAACCATTAATTTTAAATAAGTATCAAATTGTTTAAACATTTTAAAATTAAATCTCGAATAACCTTCCTTTAAAACTCGGTTGCCTACAAGTTAGGCTAAACCCACTAATATAAAAGGTTAGCGAAATAAAAGTAAAAATGACCTAATTACTCAATAAAATATATATATGTGGATATATAACAAATAAATATGTTGGAATTATACAATAATAAAAAGATTTGAAAATACCAACATCATTATTTTTCGATAATTCATGCTAAAGCTAATTTGTAGTAATCAAATTATGTTTATATTTGTATAATATCATAAATCATGTTAAAAATGTGTATTTCATGTATAAAAATTGATGGGTATACCAATAATGGGTTGTCCCAAAAAAAGTCAACAAAGGCCCAAGACGACGGTCAACACTATAACGGCCCAAAAGCTGAAAAGCCCAGGGCGGTCAATGCTGGCGTTGACCGTCCGGGCGGCCAACTCTCAAACAGACGGTCAACACAAACGTTGATCGTCTGCCTTATGCGCATTGGGCCCAAAGAGGCTTTTCTATGGTAATAGGCCCGGCTCACTCAGGGTCATGGTCCATCTGGCGGCTTACGACGGACATCCTCCACATGGGCGACCAACACGCACGCACCATTAACCAAACGCCGACCGTCATGATTTCGGGTGACGTCAGCCCAGCGGAACCTTTCTACGTAAGAACGCCCTCGACCCGTTTAAACCCACAAATCACCAAAAGGCCAACCACGATTTTTAAAGGATATTTCACGATCCCAATTGGCACCAAGAAGAATATTAGCAATATTGGCGCCTCCCATATAAGGAAGACGCCAGATTTTCTCCAAATCTTTGCCAACAGAAGCTTTCCACCAAGAATACGACTAAGTTACGAAAGCGCACGGCTTGAAAAGTTCGTCGTCACCACAAACAATCACGCTACCAAAATCCAGCGGCTCGGCCTGCATATGCTTGCCTAGTAGATCAAGAAGGCAATCATTCCTTCCATAGAAGGAGGATCGTCCTCTCGGCTACAAAAGAAGCCATTGAATCATCATTCAGGGCATACTTTCTATAACACAAAGCAAACGCTCTCAATTACGCTTTCAGCCACCCACTCAATTGCATACGCTTTCTCCAGCACTTTCAACGGCATACGCTCTCTACAACACGAACGAGTGCTCTGAGAGACCTGCCTTCTCTGCCGCCAATGTTCTCCAAAAACCCTAAGGCAACAGACGTGCTCTCCTCCAGATTCAAGAAGACCTTACGTCTCTCTTACATCTGGATCAAAACACACACACTCCCTCTTTTTCTCGATTTCGGTTTAAACTGGAAGGCTGTTTGGCTTGACTTGGCGAATCGGAGTATTTTCGGTGGGGCCGACTTCGCGAACACGTTAACTCTGACCTGTTGGTGGTGTCTGAAGGATCGGCCCTAGAGGCAGTCGGAGGCCAAGACAAAAGGATCATCCGAATCTGTTCGAATTTCGGATCCAGAAACGCATAAAAAATGATTAAGGATCAGTGATAATCTCATTATAAAATAGTGAATATTAAAACTCAAATTATGATTATTTTTCTTAAGTAAAAGTATGCACTATTATTTAAGTTTCACAAGTGGTCATTTATATATAACTCTATAAATAAAATTGAATATTATTTTTCTGACTTGTAAATGATAGATTTAATTTTTAATTTATTAAGAAAATATGTTTGAATATATTTTATTAATTTTTTATAATAGTTTATACTAAGTCAAATGAAAAACTTTACTTGATTATAAATATTTTTAAAATTTTCTCATACCAAAAAAATAATTTTTTCATCAAAATTTATATAAAATTTTTATTCATATTTTTTAAAGTATATGACATGTGATAATTTAAATATATGATTTGTAAAATTTTAGAAATTGTTATGCACAGAAAATTATAAAGAAATAACATAATTCAATTAATTTTGTCAATTATTTCAAAATATAAAACATGTATGAATAGTTAAATGGTAATTTAAAATATATATAGGTATATATTTATAAATTAAAGAGTACAATAGCATTAAACAGAATTTAAACTGATGTATAAATATAATTGTAAAAATTTAATAATTAAATATAATATGTATGGATTTAAGATATGTATTTTTTTGTAAAAGTTTCATAAAATGAGAGAAAAATTATATGTATATAAAGTATACTCAATTTATATATAAAAATAATACATATATGAATATTTAAAATAATAAATATTCAATAAAATTATAAGTTAGTATCAAAAAATGAAAAATTGCTTCAATGCACTTACTTTCGCTTGATTTTTAGTAAAAGAACTTTAATTTCATGTTTAATTCTTCATCTCCTTCATTCTCTTTCTTATTCTATTCCATTCATTATTCGTTTTCTTTTCATTTTCTCATATTTTAAGCTAAAATGATTCAAAATCAGTAATGATGCCAATTCATAAAAAAATTGGCTTATATACAATAGTTAGATGTGGATCAAATATTAATCGTTTCACACCATATACGAGCATTCTTTATGCGCTCATCAAGCACCGTTATTTTATTGTAAATATACACGTATATCAATCGGGTGCATATTAGGTATAAGCATTTAAACTAAAATGTATATAAATTCTTAGAGGTGTTCCTCCAGCGGATCCTTACTATTTAAAATATACATTATCGTTGGTTAATTACATGTTAGGTACTTTCACTCTAACTTATTCTGATTTGAAACTTAATTTTTTACCTTAAATTTAAAATATATGAAGAAAAAGATGCTAGAATTTAGAATAGATGGGGATGAGTAAATATTTGGATGTATATTCTCATTCTTGTGCACTCGTCCGATTAAGTATAATTTCTTTTTTCTCTTGTTCTTTCATTCTTTTGTTTAAGAGATCTTATATTTATAATCAGAGGCATTATTTAGTTGATCGGTGCCTAAAATCAATTGTATGTACATGATGTCGCTTTTGGATTAACAGTAAGAGGCGTTACTTGTAATATATAATGACCATCCCCATTTAATAATAAGGCCACTTGACCCCCAATTATAGATTTATTTCAATTGTTCTCCATGACGACTATTAAGCAGCTCATTGAATATCTAGTTGTTTAGATAATGCCCCTTAATTCATGTACTCAATTTATAATATTCTAAATTTTTATTTGATTAGGGTTAAATTGGATTATAAAGGAAAAAAGGAAAAATAAAAATATAATAATAATAATAATAATAATAATAATAATAATAATAATAATAATAATAATATTTTTATATATAAAATAATACATATATGAATATTTAAAATAATAAATATTCAATAAAATTATAAGTTAGTATCAAAAATGAAAAATTGCTTCAATGCACTTTACTTTAACGATTTTTAGTAAAAGAACTTTAATTTCATGTTTAATTCTTCATCTCCTTCATTCTCTTCTTATTCTATTCCATTCATTATTCGTTTTCTTTTCATTTTCTCATATTTTAAGCTAAAATGATTCAAAATCAGTAATGATGCCAATTCATAAAAAATTGGCTTATATACAATAGTTAGATGTGGATCAAATATTAATCGTTTCACACCATATACGAGCATTCTTTTTATGCGCTCATCAGCACCGTTATTTTATTGTAAATATACACGTATATCAATCGGGTGCATATTAGGTATAAGCATTTAAACTAAAATGTATATAAATTCTTAGAGGTGTTCCTCCAGCGGATCCTTACTATTTAAAATATACATTATCGTTGGTTAATTACATGTTAGGTACTTTCACTCTAACTTATTCTGATTTGAAACTTAATTTTTTACCTTATATTTTAATTAACCTTAAAAAATTATCAATTTAATCAAATAATTATTGATAAAAGAATATTTTATGATTCATATCTTATAACTATTCTGTACTAAATAGTATGAGTTTTTGTTACGTATATTTCAGATACGTAGATTTATCTAAAACACGTTTATGCATGGATTACTCGAGCCTAAAACAATTCGGTCCAACACTTATTAACTTGAATATGTATTTAATTTTAATAATTTATCTATTTATTTAATTTGAAAGTTATTTTATAAAGTTTATGATTTGAATCTTACATATGTACAAGAGACCCAAAATTACTCTGGTCATTATTTATATATGATGTATCACAAAAGCTCTATCCATCGAGTTATTTGTTTGTTTAATTAATATTATTGAATGTAAACTCTTATATTTGATGTAATTTTTAGTGCTACCTTTTTCCACCTTATTTTTCTTAAAATGTTAAAGTGTTAAAATAATTATATTATAAACAAATAAAAGTAAAATTATTACTATTTGTTTTTTTTTTTAAATCCAAAATATAAAATTTACTTATTAAATAAATTATTAACAATAGAAACAGTAGGGGCTCCCCACACTAACGCAGGAGAGCCCCGCCAAATTCTTGGGTTTCTACCACGTTAGACATTCTTAAGGAGGGCACATGCAGCATGTACTAAATATCATCAACTGTCCCCACCGGTCAGAAATTGTTATATAAATAGAGTTTTTTAAATATAATTTTTAAAATTAAAATCAATTGATAAAAAATAATAATATTATAATATTTTAATATTTTAATTATTTTTTTAAAATTTTCATTATTTAATTTTTTATTATCTAATTTGATCTTTAGAGTAAAAAACAATTCTATTTATGAGAATACCGTAACATCACCCATGAAGTTCTCCCACGGCCCTAGGCCATTGATTAAGAATCTATGACCATTGATTAAGAATTTATTTATAAAAATAAAAATTATATTTTTAACTATTTTAATGATATAAATATTTCAATACGCATCATTTAAAAAAAATATTTTATAATTTTTTAAAAAATATATAAATTTTAGACCGTTGATAGCCTCCGTTCGACTGAGTTGACCTCGGGCGAGGTGGCGCACTCGCTCCCCTCCATTCCCTCATCATCGCCCATATGAAGACCGAGTTGACAACGACAGAGCACCCGCCAAAAGTTGCTTTGTCTTCTCCAAATGTCATCATCAGCAGAATGCCTCTGTTTCCTCCTTCTGTTGCCCACTTCACCTCTCCTGATTCAAGCAAGAGAGAGCAAGTTTCTTATCAAGGTCTCTAGTTACATAACCAAACCCACCATCAACAGCGAAGAATCATCAATTCGCTCGCCAGTACAAGCGCCTGCCCCAAAGCCAGCAGCCTCGGCAATCGCTGAACATGGGTATGGCCTTTAATACTTCAAGCCTTACCGATACCATCACTCCACCACTTATCCCGCTAAAACCGCCGCCGCCGCCGTCACAACCATCACCGCCGCGTGTGCAGAGCACTATGCCGCCGCAGCTGAAGAGCTGAGCAACACCAACCACAGTGAGTTTGATACGGCCTTCCCTGGCACCATCAACCACAGCGATGGCCACAGAAACAACTACTATTACGATAACTGTTGCCACAACAGTGGTTATAATCACAATAGCAACGAGAATCGTGCTAAGAATGATGCACGGTTGTTTGTCAGGAAGTATTTTTATAGTGTTTATGACGTAAATTATGTGCATTTGTTTATAGTTTGAGTTATACCAACAAATGGTATTGAATTAATAATGACAACTATAACAGTACTAACAATTTTTAATTTTTTAATTAAAGTTGTCATGTCTTGCGAATCCGGATTAAAATACAGCTTAAAAAGCCATTTAGATTTACTCGAATGTCCAAATAATAATGAGTTTAGTCTTTATAACTCTAAATTTAGATTACATCCTGTTATAAAAAATTTACTAGAAAGGATAATATATTTGTATTAAGCTTTTTAGTATATTTTTTGATATTTAAATAAGTAATCTTTTTATTTAAATTTAAAATATATGAAGAAAAAGATGCTAGAATTTAGAATAGATGGGGATGAGTAAATATTTGGATGTATATTCTCATTCTTGTGCACTCGTCCGATTAAGTATAATTTCTTTTTTCTCTTGTTCTTTCATTCTTTTGTTTAAGAGATCTTATATTTATAATCAGAGGCATTATTTAGTTGATCGGTGCCTAAAATCAATTGTATGTACATGATGTCGCTTTTGGATTAACAAGAAGATACAAGCATTGTAATATATAAAATTACCATCCCCATTTAATAATAAGGCCACTTGACCCCAATTATAGATTTATTTCAATTGTTCTCCATGACGACTATTAAACAAACATATTGAATATCTAGTTGTTTAGATAATGCCCCTTAATTCATGTACTCAATTTATAATATTCTAAATTTTTATTTGATTAGGGTTAAATTGGATTATAAAGGAAAAAAGGAAAAATAAAAATATAATAATAATAATAATAATAATAATAATAATAATAATAATAATAATAATAATAATAATAATAATAATAATAATAATAATAATAATAATAATAATAATAATAATAATATTTTTATATATAAAATAAGGGAGGCGTGAGGTGCAGTGCAAAAATGAAAGGAAAAAGAAAGAAGAGAGGAAGAGGAAAGAGAACGTAGGCAGTGTGGGGAGCTACAGCGATTGCCATCACCGGTGGAGTCAACACCAGGAGCAAAAACCGATGAAGCTCTTACTATGATTTATCCTCAAATATGTGCAACGGTGTGAGTGGAGAAAGAAAATCGTGTGCCAAGAGGAGGGACCGCCACTGTCACTAGAGGATAAGTATAAAATTGAGGCAAGTATATTATTTCTTTTTCTTATTAATACCAATTCTTGGTTTGTATGTACTAATTTTGAGAAAAATCAATTGAATTGTGAAAAATGGGTAATAAGACGCAGTAGAGAGAGGAAGTTATTGACAGGCTTGCATTCACCGCTATTGTTGCCAATGCCGTTGTAGGGTTGTTACTGTTGTGGCTGGAGTTGTTGTTTATGTCGGAATCACCATCGACAGTTGGGAATTAGAAGCACAGCGTAGAGGAATTTAAGGCTGAAGAGAGAAAGAGGAGATAAAAAGAGAAAAGGAGGGAGAAGAACAGGGTGGTGCACGCAACAGAGAGGAGGTGGTGCTAGTGAAGGTGGTGCGGCGTTGATAAGTGCACAACAGAGGTGCACGGAGGGAAGAAGGTGCTGTAGGAGAGAGAAGGAGGAGAGAGAGGCAGGACACGCGCGTAGAAGAGAGAGCAAGCTCGGTTCGGATACTCCGAAATATCATTTTATCAGACCTACTTGGTATAAAGTCAATGCAAGTGTTTATAACCTCCATCTTTGGTCTTATTTAGAGTATTATATGTTTTGACTTCTATTTGTGTGATGTCCCATATCAGATGGGGAGGAGAACGAAGCGTGCCTTATAAGGGCGTGGATACCTCTTCCTTGTGGATGTGTCTTGGGACCTGTGGGGGGTTGTCAGAATAAAATCCTGCGGCCTGTGTGATTGGGAGGGACAATATCCATCACGCCAGCGCCATATGGTTCTTTGCGGATTGATGGTTGAGAGATGTGTGTTTATCTCGTGGACGCTCTTAGGACTCCGGGGGTCACTAGAAACAAAACCTGCCGGCCTCGTGTAGTGGGGAGAGGGGACAATATCCTTCACGCCGCGTGTGTCCGCACATTATCGTTGCGATAACGGTTGAGAGGATCATGTTTTGCTTGGGGTGGACGTATTTTGGAGCGATGGAGGTTGTCTGTAGAACAAAACAAATCTGACTTGTGTGGTAAAGTGGACAATATTCACAAGCGGGTGTCCGAAATGTTACAAATGGTATCAGAGACAGGGCCCGATTAGGTGTGTCAACAAGGATGATGGACCCCACAAGATGGGTGGATTGTGATGTCTCACATCGAATGGAAAGGAAAACGAAACGTACCTTATAAGAGCGTGGATGCTTCTCCCTTGTGGACGCGTCTTGGGACCTGTGGGGGGTCGTCAGAACAAAACCCTATGGCCTGTGTGGTTGGAAGGGACAATATCCACCACACCTGTACTTTTGTGGTCACGCGAATTTTTGATGGGTTTAGACCGCCAGTGTGTTTATAAGGTGGATACATTTGGGACTGTGGGGGTCACTGAATAAAACCCTACGGCCCGTGGGGCCGGAGTGACAAATATCCACATATTTGTGTCTCGTGTGTGGTTGTGCAGGGTGCACGAGTTGAGAGACTATGTATTTACTCTGGTGGACGCGTTTTGGGGCGATGAGAGCCGTCCGTCGGAACAAAACCGTGCTTTTGTGTGGAAAGTGGACAATATTTAGTGCCGGGTGCTCGAGGATGTTACAGTTTGAATATTTTTTATATATATATATATATATTATTTTTATACATCTTATTTGTTTATTCTGTACATGTATACATGAATTATCGATCGATTAGGGGTTTAATTTGAGCTCTATAATTTTGAAGGATTTTATTATTTTATAAAACTGCGAAAAGCATCTGGACTATACATATACTCATATATCAATCTATTTATACGATAGAAAATTTAGCACATATTGTACAATTGACTTGGAATGCACGTTTTGACCCAAACTTTTAAGTTATCTGTTTATGGGACTGATATAATGTTTGATAAATTGCGCATGCGATCTGATTATCTAACTATTCGATTCTGTCTTGGATCACAACCGGATTGGGCACTTGATTTGTTTGGGCATCTGATCCGATTGGGCATCTGATATGTTTTGCTATCTGTTATTATTCATTGTCTCTATAGCGAAGCCTTATTTGTGGTTATGCATTATTAACTGCCATATTTATGGCGCGACCCTATTTATAGCTATTTGTTATTAATTATCGTCTTTGTGATGATACTCTATCTGTAACTATCTGTTATTAACTATCGTTTCTATGGCGAGACCTTATCTGTAACTATCTGTTATTAATTACTATCTCCATAACAAGGTTCTATATGTAATTATATGTTATTAACCGCCGTCTCTGTGGTACTGTGTCACATCTATGGCATCTATCCCAATAGGGAGACTTTGCTCCCTTTTTGTCGATAGGAAATTTTGAGTTCTGATTGTAGTTAACCCGCCCTATCTGTCCAGTATTTGAATATAGATTTCATAAGAAATCCGGACATATAATTTATATTTGTTATCGGTTTCGAAATCTATTTATGGATTATCTTATTGATTTATCAGGCATGTTGTTATTACATATATATATATATATGCTATTTATTGAGTTTTAAATTCACATTTTATATTTTATCCTTTAGAGTAGAGAGTTTGGATGAATTGAAAGAGTATGAACAAGATCTGATGCAATATTGTGCATTTCAGTGAGCATTATACCACTCTGATATTGTCAAATTTATATTGGATTATATTTTTGTTATGAGATCGGCCGACTTTAGACCTCGGAGCAGTATTTTAAAAGTGTTATAATTGTTAAAATTTTAGATATTATAACTGTAAAAATAGATTAAAAAGTAACAAAGAAAGTAGTGAGTATGTCAATCTCGTAAAGAAAAATGACAAAAAAGCTAGCTACACCTTATTGCTATCCTAGAATAGGCTTGATAGAGATAATGGGAATACGTGATTTCTAGATAACAATGCAAGAAATCACGTGTAGTAAAAATGAAATGTTTGTCGATCTTGACAAGGTATCGCATGGACAAGTTATTTTTGGATACTCCTCCAATATTTCGGCGGATGATAAAGGTAATTTAATATTTCGGATACTCTAAAATCTGATTAGAAATATTAAATATCTTTTATAATCTTATTCCTAGATAGTTTAATATAAGTTATATTTTTGATACTGAATTTGAAAATTAGAAGGCTCCAAGATAGTGCTATGTTAACAGAATCTTTGTACAATGATAAAATATGAAATCGAACATACTTGAATTTCTTCGCCATTCTATCTTCATATTTCTTTCATGATATATGAGCAATTTCACCATTAAGTGACTAATCTCTTAGTGCTTTCTTTGCACTAGGTTGACACAAGGAAAGCTGATTATCAAAAAGGAAAACATTGTCAATTATTCTAAATAAATATACGCACACATACACACACATTTACGTATAAATACATACACACACGTGTGTGTCCATGCAAAATAATTGCCTTATTTACTTTCCCATGGTTAACATTTTAAAAAAAAGTTAGGGCAATTGATTATGCTGCAAATGGTTGAATAATTAACCCTACTAAATGGCTCTGAAATTTCTTATACAGATAGTGGGCCTTACAAAGCAAAGCAAAGGCTACAGCAAGTTTTTATATTCTTATGGAAACCCATAATTATTTCTTTGATTTCTGGAACTCGAGAAAACAGCTTATAAACTTGCTCCTCTGTTGTATAGGAAGACATGCCCCTGGAATAAACTGTTGCTGAGGTCTTAACTGCATGCTCAAATTCTTCTTGTGTTCCAGGAAATCTTCTGTCTCTGTATGCCAAGAGCTTACCTGCACCTTACAGTAAAAAAAATAAAGACATGCTGACATATTCATTTTTCTATCTGACCCGAATACAAAAGAACATCGGTTCTTGTTTTCATGTTTTTATTGCTGTTCTTGATGAAAATATAAAATGCTATTAGATAATCTCAGGAAGGTATATCCCTGCACACAAATCAGGAGCAATTTTTGAAAACCTTTCATATGTATCAACAATTCTACCATTTCTAGTTGGTTTTATGAGAACAAAATCAATATTGGGCATGCGCTTATACGCACAAGCTTTGCACACCCATAAACCCATGATCATATCTCGTGAATAGTCTCTCAATGAAGTAGGGATAATGTTGGCAAATTAGACTGTTCTCAAACCCACGAGGTAGGAATATTGCGCACTAGGTGATCTATTTAAACACAAATGGGTGCCCAAAACAATACCTATAAAAACTAAGTTGTAGACAAAGCAATACCAAATGATAAAAAAAGGATGGTAGTAACTACATTGAATTCTTTTATATCTTTATTTTTGAAAGACAGTTTTATTTGTAAGGGATTTTTTAATAATTCACTTTTTATAATTAGTTACGTTTCAATATCAATAAAGAATAAGAATTTATTTAATTCCATTTAGATTTGATTTGGGTAGATAAAATCGATAATAATTTAAGATTAGCCATTAATATACACGTAAATTTATACAGAAATAAATCCGGCCCATCCTCTTGCCTTTCCTCGCAATCCGCGTCTTCTTAGTATCCTATTACTAAAATTACCATTTTACTTGAAAATTTAACAAAGTTTTCTAGCATGTCCCACACATGTATAAGTAGAGTTTTACCAATATTATTTTCAGCTTTATGTTATAACTTTACAAACCTACGATCTCATTTTGCAAATTGCTTTCTACTCATTCTTGAGATAACAATAAGTAATCATTTTGAAATGTTAAAAAAAATCAAACCTACAAACTTTAGGTGTAGTCACAAACCACAAATCCAATGCCAAATTTCATGTTGTGTTATGATTTGGAGCAATAGGCCATGGAGAGAAATGGATCCCCTTAAGATGAGCATACCCGCATGGAGATCCAACTTGTCCAGGTATCAAAATATACTAGGCTCAAATCCAAGTTGAGGTTGGAGAAAAAAAAAATCTTAAAAATATATAAATAGTTATATATTTTTTTATTATTGTTTAAAATATTTTTAAAATAAAATATAAAGGTAGCTCCACTCTCTCTTATGCCCAAATCCAAATCACATATTTGCTTTTAGACTTTGATGGATACAATTAGAAATAGGCCGATTCAATACTCAATTGTTTAAGCGGCCTTAATGTCAACAACTTAATAGAAGATGTCATATGGTCGATCAAATAGTAGCATTTAAACGCATGAATCAACTAGAAAAATTTGAATAGTTAGATATTAAAAAACTATAATGAGCTACTTAATAGATCGATATAGAAGAGCGGTCGAAATAACGCTATACTTGAAAATTAGGTGGTTCTATCATTAAATAAGGACGATCGTTACACACTATTAATAACGCTTTCAACTACTGATCCAAAACATGTATAGATTTTAGGTGCTAATTAGCTAAATAGTGTCTTTGGTTATAAATAAGATATCTCTCTAATGAAGGAATAAGAGAGAGAAAAAAAGATTATTTAATCAGCTGAATATATAAAAGGAATATAACATTCAAAATGTATACTTATCTCCATTATTTTTCATTCCCTATAACTTCGTCCTCAATATTTTTTTAAATCTATTAGAATAATTATTGACTTAAACGTTAGAAAATATATTGAAAAGTAAATTTTGTATATTTTTTAAATTTAATTTATTTTATTATGGTACGTAGGATTTTAATTTATAGTTATAAAAATCGGACCCATTTATATTTATATATCAAAATAAAGTAATTCACTTTTTAATTTATATGGTAATTTAAATTTTTGATATGCATCATATTTCTTTTATAAGTATTCATTTTTAGTCTAAAAATGAAAATTGCACCTCAGTCCCTCGGAATGAGCAGAGGCCCCTCAGTGGACACTCGCAGCCTCTGCACAAATCCAAACACTCGTTAGGGTTTAATCTATCGTCTCCGTTACACAAACTCAAACTTCTTGTGACGCGGTCTGGAACTTCAGCGACCGACTCCTACATCTGCTTGCGAAAAAAATGGCAACCCTTACCGGCGCTAGATCAATTTTACGTTCAACATTGGTCCGGGACGCCGCCGCAAGAATAGCCTCCGGCGCTAACGCAGCCCGCTCCCCTGTACGCATGGCTACAGACAAACCTGTCTCTTCTCGCATTTTTAGGTGAATCACCTTAACCTTCTCCCCTGTGTTTGTCTTTTGGTTATAAACATACTGCATTTGGATATTGAAAAAAACGGAGGAAAATGGAAAGAAGGGAGGGTATTTATGCTCAGCGACGTCTTCCTCAACTTTCCATGGCTCAGCGACGTGAAATTTTTTTTTGGATGTAAAGGTGTCCAGCGGAATTGTGTGCATGTCTGGAGACGATGCCACCATTCCTCACGGTGACAACTTCGGTATTGATGATGTCCATGCTATTCGGTTCTCGCAACAGTTACAGTTCGCTTGCTGAAGGTACAGCGCTTTTTAACTGTTGGTATGGATTGATTGCTTGATTGATGTCTGTGGATGACTTTTGTCCCGTTTAAGATGCTTTCCTGTTGAATGAATCGTTGGTTGATTGCTTTGCTATATACCGATTTTCATCTGATCTATGTACATGGTGTTTATGGTACTACGGTGAATGGATTATTCACTGTAATTCCTCCTCGTATGATTTCATTTTTCATTTGCCAATTGGAAATGCCCGTCAGATATATACAAGGAAGAATGTTTAGACTTTAGATTGTGGATACTGAAATGTCTAGACTTTAGATTACGGATACTGGGTTTGACCTACCTGAGGTGGAAATTTTAGGGAAGAAGAAGCGAGAGGGAATATTAATTTGGCTGTCAATATTATTTGGTTGCAATTATTTAGTTACCTAACTTGATTGCTGGTTTAAATGGATGGGAACAATCAAGTAACAATAATTACCAGTTATGTTGTAGTTTCTTCTGAATATATTTAATGCATGCTTTTGGGCTACGTACACAAATCTGGAGTATCTTTAGGACTTCAATGTCTTGAAAACATTGATATATACAAATGAAAGATGTTCAAAGCTACTTAACTCCTCGTAAACGTTTCTGTTTTTCTCCTTCTTGCTTGTGAAAAAGAGTCAAAAAGCTGCCCAAAAGTGCAACTGCAGTGGTGTAAATCCTGTGTCATGTTACATCACAAAAATGTTCAAAGTGCCAAATTTTACTCCTGCTATGAACCTTCTGGCTTTTTCGCCAATGATGTTACAAATGTGGTGCCTATATAGCAGTTAAGTGCGCTGCTGCTCAATTATTTAGCATTGATCATTCCTGTCATTAATACTTAATAGTAAAACAAAACAATGCTGTGCCTTAAATGGCTTGGTACTTTGTCTAAGAAAGTGAAACGTCATTCATTTATTGCAGGTATAAATATCAAAAATGATGTTTGTTTATTCTCTTAACTTGTCACAAGAGAAACTACATACCCAAAAGTTAAAAAAGAAATTGTTGATTGCATATTGTCAATTTGACACGTACTTCCATGACAGGGACATGATTTCGTATCAATAATTGTTGAGATTATTCTTACCCAATTTGCTGTCCAGTGTACACAGTGTAAACAAGTATCTGTTACATAAGAAATTGTAATTAAGAACCTCATTTTGTATGCAATACTTGAATATGCAGGCGTTTGGAGGATTTTGGTAATTATGGTTTAGATACCTTAACTAGAGTATGCTACATGGTATGTTCTCAGTGCTTGCAGGCTCACAATATCAGTAAACTTTACTCAAATAAGTCGTGAGGCATTTCTCCACTTTTCAATTCTCTTGTATTCCTTCTCCTTGTGTCAGACTTCCCTGTAATTACGGTGGATCCACTGGGTTCCTTAAATGTGTTATGCCTTTTTTTTATTTTTATTTTTGGGTATAATTGGTAATAGCAGAAGTCTTTCCTGGGGGTTTCCTGATGCATTCTTTCTTTCTTTCTTGAATTAGGTATCTATTCCACCACTCTCGAGACCCTTTATGTCCATTTCTTCCTTTCAATTTCATGGTGAGTTAATGCTCTTTGGCTGCTGGGTTTAAGTGGTAGGTTCTTTAATGGAAATGACTTCAGGAAAAATCTGTGCTTGGGACTCCTGCCAACTGTCGGATATGCAATTTTAATCATGTACCATGAATTTCAGTGTCAGTGTCTTGATGGGTTGTGATGTCATTTCTTTATTCACTAAAATTCATGAGTGCCTTCTATAACAGAATCATTCTTGCTTTCCATAGAAAACTTTCATCTGTATGCCTCTTTTGATTCCTCCCCTAGATCTAAGAGATTGCTCTTTTTCTGTTGCTTGTAGGCTGGAACAAGACTAGATGAAAAGCGAGAAGCAAAGATGAATGATTCAGATTGTTTTCTCTTCTCAATAGAGTGCCTTCTTTTATAGCTTTGTGCGGGTATACATATAGTACTCTGATTATGATCTTGAAAATTCTCTCTCTCTCTCTCTCTCTCAAGTATTCCCATGCCTCTGATGTATGCCACTATAGTATTAATGTTTTGGGGCTGAGAAGCTTATCTGAAGGCACTATTATTCTATCCCTGCTTTGATTTAACAACGCCAACCAGCATAGAATGACCGTGAATTGCCAGTTGTTCTTAGATTACCTGTCAATAAGTGCCTTAAGAGTATTTTAATTCTGAAAATCCTTGATCTTGTCAGTTATTTCCAAAAGTTGTTCTCCAAATTCCTGCATCCTCCTTTTGAGAGGTTTTATGCTCTTGAATCTTATGATGCCTTTGCTTTGTTGACTCAAAACTGTTGAAAATATAAGGCAATGACGTGCTATCTTTCACGCTGATCATAGCCAATTTTATTTTTGGAAATTGTTTGGCAATCGTTAAGCCTCCAAAATTGCCCTGTTTCTTTTATTAATCCTTCCACCAGGAAAAAAAAAGAAAAAAATGTTGTGTGACTAGACATTGTGACAATTTTTTTTTTTTACCACAGGCATTTGATGCTAAGAGGATAATTATTAATGTTCTTTGATTGCTTTGAATGTTTGCGTAAGAATTCTTAAGAAATCAGTTCAAATAGAGAGAGGGACTTGAGTTGTCTTGCATGGTAAATTGACTTTACTTTTCCAATCACGAACTCGGACCAAGTATGTCAATTTAAATAATTAATTATAATTCCTAAGTTCCAAAATCCTGTGTGGCAAACCAAATAAGCAGGACCCAATACAACTTAAAATTCACATAAGACGCTGGACAACCATTCGAACAAAAAATAATTTGACCTGCTCCACAGTCATCGTAAGAGATGTAACCATTCCAATCAAAATCATGAATCAAGCATAATAAAATATCCCAACAGATTCCAAATATAACCATGGGCCTATACCTGGCCAATTTCCATAATACAATCATATTAATTTTCAATTTTAACCATAACAAATTAAAACTCATCAAATCGGATGAATAGCTGATGGATCACATCCCAACTCCTGCAGTGCATCTGAGCCTTCTACTTTGAAGGGTCAAAACAGAAAACGTGAACCAAATGTCCTGCAAGTATCATATTTAGACAAAATGAGTCCAATGAATCAGATGAAAGGTCAAATGGATGAAAATCCAGCCAAATTGCAGAATAAATCTAGATCGTCGATAAAATAAATCTAATAAAAATCCAAGATCTAAAGTTCAAAAATTCAATGGTAGTCTTGTACTCAAAGCAAATATCCAAATCCAAAACAAATGTTCAAATTTTGAAACAGTCCTCATTGGGACGTATATGTATATATAATATATATAAATAAAACAAAGGTGATATGAACTAATTCCAAAGGTCGATGTCCAATCCGAGTTCAAGTCCAAGTCCAATACCGGATCAGCTTGTGATTTGGGGCAAAATTGTTAGTTGGATGATCCAATAGCGTGCGTAGAAGCCGAAACAGTATCGCGACAGATATCCAAAAGGTTCGGATCAAACATATAATCAAAATTGTTGTACAATCGGCGAATCTCAAATCCAAATCCAAATCCAAAATCAAGGTCCAAATCAAACTCCAATGCAAATCAATGCAGAAATGTAAATTATGTACCAAATTTAGGTTCTAATTATTTAAAGATTAGTTTGAAGAAGGGTTACACATAATCTCGATAATCTTAGGCCAAAATTCATGTATTGTGTACCTATAGATAAGGTTGCTCATTATGTTTTGCCACATGCGGCTTTGGGTGTATTCCTCAAACTTATCAGATATATTAGGACGTCCGAATATATTCTAAGGTTAAGTCAAATTATCCAAATGGGAAGGGTCACTACTCCAAGCCTTTCTTGCTGGCGGAAAGGGATTTTCAAATAAATCTCCCCGTCGGGAGCTGGTCAGAGTATCCAAATTTTAAACCCAAATGTAGTAACTACTACCTGGCATATGCATGTGAAAATATACGACCTATGCAATTTTCGTGCACATTTTCATTATACATACTGATATAAAAATATATAGTATACAATAAATCTTTTAGGCTTTCAGAAAAATATTAACTCTATTAAAATCATAAAATCAGTACCAAAAATTCCTAAAATACCCAATGAACTACACATGTATGCTCGGAATAAATAAATCAGGTGTGTAAAATTACACGCACGTTAGTAAAAATTTCAAACAATGTTTAAAATATATCAGATATAAAATCAGATTAAAGAGGGAGTTTACAGGTATTTGTCTGGGTCTCATTCTTTGCTGATTTGAAGAAAAGAGACTCTGAAGTGTCCGAATCGGGTGATTTTCCTCGCTGCCCTGCGCATGCTGCTACGCCTCGGCCGTGTGCTCCCTCTCTGCGCCTCATCTTTGCTGCTGCCGCTGCTCAACCACTGTCGCCAGTGAGTCACCTACTGGCCGTCACCGTCGTCGTCGTCGATGCTGCCAACAACCACCATTGGTACCGTCGGCCTCCTCAACAAGCTCAACTAGTGTCATCAGCCAACGCCCACACTACCACCACGTCACCCAAGAGCTGCCGTCTCTTCACCGCACCACGCCGGCCTTATCGACATTGAAACTCCGGCCAGCGGCTGGCCATTGCCTCCCACGCCGGCCTTCTCTCTCTCTTTTCTCTCCTCTTCTCTCTCTCTCCAAACCCTTGCCCTTATCCCCCAATTTGTTTTCTCTTTTCCGTTTTTTTTGGTCTTCTTTTTTTTTTCATTTTTTTATTATTTTAATATTATATATATATATATATTATATTATTTTAAATTTTCTTTTATTTTAAAATCTAAACCGATATTTGAGCGATAGCACTGGCACACCTCAGGTGCCAATCCGACTGATCCAAATATCCTTTCAAATTTTTTAATATTTAATAAAATTTTGACATCTCTAAATTACATAAAATTATAATTAATATTAAATTAATTCGAATAAAAATTCGGGATATTACATTTCCACTACTATATTGTATGATATCACTAGGCTGACCAAAAAACAAATTTGTTCAGATCAATTTCTGTAGCAACCGTATTTGATAGTAAATTCTGTCTTTCTCCCAAGTTTTGGTGAAATTATGAATTGGGAGCATCGCATTTGAAATTTTTTAAACTGGTACTTTCAGGCTCTGGTACCCTCCATGAATTTTCTAATAAATACATGACGTGAAGCAATCATGGACGGTTGGCTGACTCCCTTTTAACTAAAAATTCCAAAATGGTCATAAAATGGGGGAAATTTCATCCTGCTCATTTTACATGGCCAGACAGCCACAACTCTCCGTCCTCAATACCACCACCACCATCTCAATCACTTCAAAATTATTGCTTCTGCTTCCAGCAACAATGCTATTAGTAAGCCCTTTTTTTAACGCTCCCCCATGGAGAGCTTAAAGTACACATGCAAAAATAAAGACCAGCTCATGACAACACAAGCACCCTCCTTCCTTATTACCATCATCGCTTTGCTGCTATTCACTTATCATCACTATCCACAGCAACAGAAAATAAGCCTACCTGGAACCACCATCACCAAGAGAGAAGGGGTTTTCAGTTGGATTTGACATCCACAAACTGAGATCTCAAGTCGTGGGGGCTCATCCTTGTCTAATATCACCACCAAGACCACCACCAGCACTTTACACTAACACAACCACAAGCAACAACAATAAGCCTGAGAGAAAGTGGATTTGGAGACGCTGAAAGAGGGGAAAGGAAATAAAATGAACTAGCTGAGAGAAAATGTGGTCATGTAAACAATGAATTTGGTCACCAAAGAACCTTATAATAACTTTTATTCATCTCCACTGATTAGGATGGTGATGGGGATAGAGCTTAATTGATTATGAAGGAGATGAAATGAACTAGCTGAGAATAAACATTGGTGTTGGGGATATAGCTTAGTTACCGGACAAAAAAGGTCAAGTGTATAACTCAAGGAGTTAGTTTTGATGGACACAAACAACTTTCAAACTTTACATTGGGTTGCTGGTAGTCTCTTTCTTATTTCTGGCAAACAGACGTGAACTTCCAGGTACAGATCTGCAATTAGATGCTTGTGAATGGGCAGCGTCTAATTTTTGTAACCTGTGCAGTGTGGAATTTAATCAGCTGCTCAAGTAATTGGCACCATAGAGGTTTTCCCCTTTTAAGTTTGGTTAACAGCTGAAAAAAAGTGCCTGTTTGGAATTTCTCTGTTTCTTTCCACCACAATTCAACCATGCCTTGGGTTATCCTTGGAATATAATTAGATGCGAGCTTTCAGGCTCACAGCATACTTTTACTGATATTATCTGTTCGTGATTAGTTGCTAAATTATGACACCCAGTGTTTCTTGTACATTCGGTGCAATATTTTGGGAGATTGTTAAGCCTGATGATGGTTGACTCTGTTATCATTGAAGGAAACCAGTTCCAACTTAAATCGTCTGTGGAGCTGACTTTCTCTATTCAGTCAGCTTGCAATGACGATGTGTGATAAATGCCCTGGGGACCCAATTGAACTCATGTACACATAATTCCGTTATTGTACACAAGCTGAATAAATTGGAAGTTTTGAATGAGTTGCTGAACATCCTAGTTGGATATTTGAGCCTTGCAACCTCGATGGACTGATTTGTTCTTGCATTAGTGGCTGCCCGTTTGTTACGTCTGGAACTTTTTGTACGTGCCAAAGTATGTGAAGCAGACCTGCACCATGGTTTTTAAGATACCTTTTATTTAGATTTTATTTGATAAATTTACAGAAGCATCTTTCTGCTTTTGTGCTTTTAATCAGATTTCGATGATGGTGTATGATGATTAGCCTATGGATTCATTTGGAGTTTCTGAAGAGATACAGTTCCTAGAGAAAAATGGTGCCTGATGTTTGAAGAATGAATTCCTATCAATTGAGTTCTTCCATTTTAACTCCGGATCATTTTCCTTAAAATACCATCTTTTGCTTTAGGGGGATATCTTTTAGCTAGGAAACATTGGGATGTTTATTAATCCGTTTATTTTTTTATGAGTCTATTATTATGGATAGATAGAATTATTATATCATTAAAAATATCTACTAAGTGATGTCTTTTTAAAACCTCGTCGGGGCAGGGGAATCATGTAAAACGAACCCTATGTTTATGTACAGACTTTATGGCTATTATGCTCGTTGCTTGATGGGAATTGCATGAGCTCCCGGAATATTCCGCTTGAAAGTCATTTTTTTAAAGAAAAACTCCAGCTGATGGAAATTTAATTTATAAAATTTGTAACAAAATTAAAAAAATAATGTAAAAAAATATATTAATCGAGACGTAAATTTTTTTATTGTACGTAATTTATTATATTAAGATTGATTAAGATAATATTTTATTTGTCCTTTTATAATAGTTTGAAATTCTAATAATTAGAAGATTGCCAAATTTTTTATACGGAAAGAAATTTTTTAAAAAAAAGTTGTTGATGGACCAATCTTTTATTTGTCCTTTTTCTAATAATTGCACCGTTAGAAAGTAAGACCCCATTATTTTCTTATATTTGAATACGAATAAAAAGATTTAACTCTATTAGAATATTTAAATACTGAGAAAGTTGTACTAAAATATCACGGAAAAAAATTCTCGTCTTCATCCAGGTGAAAATTGTATCAAAGTCAAGAAAAGTAGTTGTACGAAGATGACTAACAGGAGAGAAAATAGCAATACTGTAGATATATATAATATTTTATTATGTCTTAATACTACGGCATTTTTGTGATTTTTTTGTATAATATATATTTGTACTTTGAATCACTATGCAGTATATTGTATATATGGAAGAAAGTATAGTGAATCAAAATTATTTTTTAAATAAAAAAAGGCTTAGATATCTGGCCTTTTATCCCGTATGTGGTGGTTAAATACCACGCTCTCCTCCTCGAATACCCAGAACAAGTGCCATATAAAGATCAGAGACTCCATCGCTTAAAGCACGTTGCAGAAAACATGGTCTCATGTATCTCCTCACTGACTCAACCTCAAATCAACATTTCAAAATTCATCTCAGATCATCACCACCTTACGTTGCTGGAAAATAACTGCAGCTCCATGAAAGACCTCAAAAAAATTCATGCCCAACTCATCAAAACTGGCTTATCTAATGATACCATTGCCATCAGCCGTGCCTTGGCCTTCTGTGCCGTCTCGCCCTCTGGCGATATCAACTATGCTTACTTGCTATTCACACGAATCCAGAATCCAAACCTTTTCTCTTGGAACACCATCATTAGAGGCTTCTCTCGTAGCTCAGCACCTGAGAAAGCTATATCCCTTTTCGTTGACATGCTGGTCAATTCACCGATCCAACCATCGAAGCTCACTTATCCTTCACTCTTCAAAGCGTATGCTCAGCTGGGTCGAGCTCAAAATGGAGCTCAACTTCATGCGCGAGTGATAAAATTGGGTCTTGAGTTTGACCAATTCATAAGAAATGCGATCCTGTATATGTATGCTAATTCTGGGTTTCTCAGTGAAGCTAACAAGCTTTTCGACCAGGATGAGAGTTTCAATCTTATTGCTTGGAATTCAATGATTCTGGGTCTTGCCAAAAGTGGGAAGATTGAAGAGTGCAGGAGGTTGTTTGATGGAATGGGATCGAGAAGAACAACAATTTCTTGGAACACAATGATTAGTGGGTATGTTAGGAAGGGGAAGTTAATGGATGCATTCCAACTGTTTGAGGAAATGCAGGAGGAGAGGATTAAGCCAACAGAATTTACACTGGTGATCTTACTAAATGCTTCTGCTCAATTGGGTTCACTAGACCAAGGGCAATGGGTTCATAGTTACATATGCAAGAATAACTTTGAACTGAATTCCATTGTTGTCACTGCAATTGTAGACATGTACTGCAAGTGTGGTGCCATTGAGAAGGCACGCCGGGTCTTTCATCAGATGTCCTCGAAGAGAGCTTTATCATGTTGGAACTCCATGATTCTAGGATTAGCAAAAAATGGCTGCGAGGATGAAGCAATTCAACTGTTCTCTCAGCTGGTTTCATCAAATAGAGAACCAGATGATGTTACCTTTCTTGGAGTTTTAACCGCTTGTATTCACACCGGCTATGTTGGTAAAGCAAGAGACTATTTCTTGTTAATGAAACAAATGTACGAGATTGAACCATCGATTAAGCACTATAGTTGTATGGTTGAAATACTAGGACAAGCGGGGCTTCTTGATGAGGTAGAGCAGTTGATAAGAAGTATGCCTATTGAGCCAGATGTTATCATCTGGGGGTCTTTACTATCAGCTTGTAGGAAGCATGCAAACCTTGAAATGGCAAAATGGGCAGCAGAACATGTTAATGAGCTGGATTTTAATGAAAGCTCTGGTTATATACTAATGTCAAATGTGTATGCAGCCTCCGGACAGTTTGAGAGTGCCATCAAGCAAAGAATTTCCATGAAGCAGCATCAGATTTCCAAGGAATGCGGATGCAGTTTAATTGAAGTTAACGGAGAAATTCAAGAGTTCACTTCTGGTGGAAGATTGAACCCTCAAGTGCAAGAGTTGATGATGTTGCAGTGACTTTCTATACAGAGAGTCCGAGAAGTTTAGTGGGTAACTCCTCAACTTTCAGATTTCCTACGAAGAGAGGGCTATGCAACATATGAAATTTGATCCACCCAAGTATACTATTCCTTCTATTATTTGAGTACCTTCCATTTCATTCAAGAATCATAAGTATAAGACCTATTGACAGGGATGCATTTATTTGAAGTTGTAAGAGCAAAGATATGTCAAAAAGGGAATATTGCTTTCAGTTTTGGATTGGAACAACATAATAGGAGTTGCAATCTGTACAGTGAAGCTCATAACGTGAATAAGCCTTCTTTATTAATACAGACGAAAAAAACAGATAAATGAGCTTTTATTAATACACAACAACATGTAGCCACTGAACATGGATGAAGTTTTTGCATTTCTTCCATCCATACACGAGCTAGCACACCAGTGATGATCAAATTGCTTTTGCTACTTCTACAACATGCATGAATTACTTGTGCCTACAATAATAATCTGCACCTTGTGAGGACCAAAATTTACTTCTCTGAGCTGAGTTCGACCACAACCAAGGCTTGTTGCGGCTGCTTTTCCTGTTCTTCTGCTACAGTTTCTATTCCTTCTGCCGTTGCCCCTGAATGTTGACGGCAATATCGGAGTATTACCAAGGATATAAAAGCTGCAAACAAAAACGCCAAAGCAATCAGGATTTGATTTGCATTCGTTTTTGTTATTACCCTGCTTTTGTATTAGGCATAGTTGCATCGTATCTTTCATCTTTTATTTGTTAAGAGGGTGTGATCCTGCAAGATTAAATGAAATACTGATTCTTACTTGCTTTTCAGCGAGTCGTAAACTAATTTTTTATATCTTACATCCGCAGGGTTAAAACCAGCCAAATCTGACTTCTTCTGTAATTTTAGTGGAGAGTCTTTAAATGCTAATTGAAATGAAAGGAAAGAAAGTGTAAAAAAGGTAAATGAGTCATAAGAGTTGCAATGTTGACGCTTGATTTCCATTTCCGTACTTGACTCAGGTTCAAGTTTCACCCATTTTCCTTTCCTTGTTATTAGCCTTATAAACAAATAAAAAAAATGTGAAAGTACATTTTCCTTGTTTGGAAATGTGGGTGTAAAATAGATTGATAGAAACTAGTAGTATCATTTTTATTAGCTTGTCATTATTAGTTATGCTTCTATCAGTCATTCATCAAGAGTAAATAAGTATATTATAATCTAAAATTACATTTACATCCATTTCACTTCATTTTGGTGAGAGAGAGAGAGAGAGAGTTTCCCTCCATTTTTCTTATCTTCCCCCACTTTTCCATCTCTAAACATAGGAAATCAACACAATTTCATTTTATTTCATCCCAAGTGGCCTTACTCCCTATGAAAAAAAAAAAAGCAAAAAATCTTCTCCTTAAATTTCAGTCGATCAGACGGCCCTAGTGATATCAAGAATGATGATGCGGCTATCAAAGCACATTTGGTAAGCATAGAAAGAACAGAAGAAATTTACAGCTGTGCTTCATCAAGTTCAATCGAACAAGAATTATCAAGTCCGCTCCATCACAAATTAGAAATTACCAGCAAAAATACGGGTTTTGAGGCTGGTTAGATTCCAAAAGGCCGTAGCTGCTGATGTGGCTACAATCTTCTTGTGAGAACAACCTTGCCATGCCTCCAACACCCTCCACTTCCAGTGCTCAACTAGTAGAACCAAAATACAAATCATCATCAATCAACGAGGTAATGAATCACAATAACTTACCTATAAGTGCGTATGATCGTTACAATCACCTGCTTTATCAATCCGAGCAGAATATGTGCAGTATAGTTTTGGGGCAGTGAAGCTGGTAAAAAAGCCTGTTCATGATTGGACATAGAAATAATCAAATATCCCCAACATTTAAGACACGAGATAATCTCTTCATGCAAAATGTTCATGTTCATACCGATTGCAAATAGCCTTCGTAGTGTTAAGAGGTGCCCATACTCGGCTCCTAACAGAAGGAATGAAACTACCTGTAAGGAGAAAAATGGCTTATTGAACCTTGTTTTGAGGGAATATGAAATTCTAGTATTGGAGAGAAAACACTGAATCACATGTTTACTTTGAGTGTCATGGATGGCTCTCCTGAGAAAAGCTCTCTTGCTTTCGAAATCCCAAGATTCAGCGCTGGCAGAAAAACTCTCACCACTCTCAAAATATCCTCCTCTTTCAACTTAAATTCACTCAATTTCTCAGCGTTGGCCCTACAGATTCGCAACTATTTAGTCCATTATGAGCAGAGAGTTCTCACAATGTTTCCGATCTGTTGGAATAAATCATTGAACAGATTCTTACCGTTGAAGTAATGTATTTGAGAAGAATGATGCGCCCAAAACCAAAAGTCCAAGTTGCGAAATCACCGAAAACAGGCTGGAACACATAATTCAGGAGGGTTTACATAATTATAGTGGCATACATTATAAATGGAATTAACAGGATATCAAAGCACAGAGAAGATTTAGATCATATATACACCTAAAGCTTAGTCCTTTTGTGAAACAAGAAGACAAGAAACAAAGGCACCCAAAACCAAACCAAAGACTGGATTTTGCAGCATCTCTCCACATGACCAGGTCACTTATCATCTGTCCAAGACCATCTAGAGCACCCTGATCTCCACTGCTTTCTGCTATATTTCAAATGCCCACAAACAAAAATCAAACATCATTCAAAAAATCACTGAAAATAAATTCATTCAATTAAGAAAAAAAAAGTTCAGAAACTACAAACTGGAACAGATGCTTGAAGAAGGAACTGAGGCGACCAAACTAAGCTTCCCTTTGCGAGGCCGTCCACTGTTTCGCCTCTTTCTAGGCTTAACCACCTCGTCCCCCATGCCAAAATCCCTCTCTTCTCGAGCCTCTTGTTCAAATCGTCTCCGAGACCTGCGGCTATTCCTAGGAGAAGCACAGCCTAATAGGCCTACGGCGCTAATCCTGGCCTTGCACCTCCTTCTAGAACCAATTGGGTCAGCTGGATCGTCGGCCATTTCTAGCCGATCGGAGAGACGAGTCTTGGATCGTCGAACAGGGGAGGGAGAAAGAAGCAACAGATCTTGGAGAGGCAGAGAGATTGTCGGCTTAAGCGATAGTTTGGATGGTGTCGAAGATGGGGTTTTTCTCCTTGCTGATTGAGGTGCAAAATCAACGGAGAAGTGTGGGATTTGTTCTGCTCCACTGCCGAAATCTGCGTCTGCCATTCGGGCTAGTCGAGAGGCGGATTTGCTTTGGTATGTGGGCTCTGACTTGAGACATGGAGGCGTTGAATCCATTGATTTTGATTGTTAAAATGCAGAGAAAGACGGAGAGAGTACGATGATTGATTAGCTTATGGAGGAAGATAATTTCTGGTGAACTCTTAGATTGAAGGGGTGGCTCTGAGTGAGGTTTTTACAGGGTAAGCTGCCAGTACTAGTAGCCGTTGAGGGAGACACGGGAGATACCCTTCACCCTTTCTTCAATTCCGTTCCTCTTTTTTCTTTTTCTTTTGGAATCAATTTTGAAAATTTGACGGCACGTGGTGAAGATGGGCTTCACGTGAATAACGGTCAGAAATCGAACGGCTAATAGTCCGATATGTTGAATTTGTTGTGGGCCCATGTTATGGCATTTGCGTCGCAACTTTGCGCTTGTTCGCAATTTGGTCCGTTGGCCCATTCAATTGCCTCCTGTTGCATGCAAAGGACCCAATTATGAAAACTTCTCTTGCTTGAAAAATCATATCATTTGAGAATAAGAAAAATTAATTTTAAAAATATTATAGGCTGGGAAAAGAAGAGTTATATTTAGTGCCTGGGAAAAGAAGTTGTCGATCACTGCCCATCAAGGGCTTCATAAACTTTGATTATGAAGAGAGAAAGTCTTTACTTGTTTGTTGCATGCCTTTGGGAAAATGCTTTTATCCTTCCGAGGCCGTCCGCCAGGGTGAAGGGATCAACGGCAAAAGTCAAGTGAAGCCAATTCTTCAGTCCCACAGCAACTCCTATCAATGAATTGAGAGTAATCGTCGCAAAGATTTGATTTACAAAGGAATGAGAACAAAAAATCAACTGTTCAGTACACAATTTAACAAACTTTTGATTACTTCAGCTTTTATGAATGATCATTTCCAATATCTGCTAGGAAGGGGTTTTGAAGGAAAAACCTATTAATCTCATCGATAGTTCTATAATAGGTTGTTAATGTTAATATATCTATTGTTGATGATAAAATCAGTGAATAAGATCTTACTATATCAACTGCTTTATTTCAATTTTATAAGTAAAATACGTAACCAATACAATGCCATCAATTTCATTAGTCTTCGTTCCCACTGCAATAATTCTTACTGAGAATAATGTCACGTTATGGCATTTCCACCCCATCTCACCCAATGTTACTCTCTATAAACGTGGTGAACTCAAAGGGTAGAGCATACTTCTTCTCTCTGTTATCTTGCAGAAGCACACCTTTCCAATTTTCATCAGGGTTTGACACTCTCAAGGAATTCTAAGATGTGGCTCATTCGTATGACAGTGTGAAAAACAGAAGAATTGAAAAGCATGGACCGTTTCATACCAGGTAGTGCAACCACTTTCTCCTCTTTGGCAAGCTTAATACAGAAATCGATATCATCATTGATGTCATCTAATAGAGAGAGATTTAGCTTGACCTGCAATGCCCCATGTGTACACAGTACACGATCAACATTTCAAATAATCTGACAATTCTGAAATCAACGCACCTTAGCATTTGTGATTTCCTTACCATTACGAACATGGAACCTTCTGGCTTACGGGGACAAGAAATACAGGAAATCTCCTTAATTCTTTCATAACTTAAGTCTGCATTTTGAGGCATTATACCAACAATTTTTGAGCAGAAATCTTCTCCTGTTTTACCAAGGATTTGAGGAACAGCCCCCTGAAACACCATAGCTTTGATATGTTACTAAGAATATAAAGGGGGGGAAAAAGGATGAACTGTTGCATTGAAGTGGTTTAATAAGCTAACGATAAAAGAGCTTTTGTCTGGATCAAAACATTGTATAAAGCACGTTGGTACATCCCAAAGAAATGCTTTCAAATTAGATAAACTATGTAGCGAATATACAATGCTAAGAGTGTCCATAACTTAGTAGTCATCAAATTATCTGATTTCAATACAGATAATTTATTCTTAATACTTATTTCAACTAATCCTTTTCTTTATACTATTTATTAAACAATTTATTTTTTAGTATTTATTCTCCCTATACACTCATCACAATATTATATACATAGATCTCTGATAAAATTATTCTTTGAGAGCTCGAAAAATAAAGCAAAAAGCATGTAAATCCCACAATTGTTGACATTGCTATATTGAATTTTAGATAAAATCAATATCTTAACATTTTTCAACATACCAATCAAATTCCACAACTTGGTTATTTCATTTCAGCAATTAAATTAATTTCAATAGCTCCAAAAGGACCAATAAAGAAAATCAAATTAAGCAAAAGGGAATTATATATATATAAGTACTGCTAAAGTATATTGCTTTGTGGTTGAGAGTATGAACACAATATTCCATAATTAATATACTATCAACAAATTCCTGCAAATAGTAAAGCAATAGTCTTTAATTAATTCAATATTTGGAATTATCCTCTCGTTATTCTATAAATGCCCTTCTCTTTGTACTAACAAAATGATCAAATATTTTCTATAAATCTTGGAGTGGTCTACTTGTTGAGGTTTGACATTCGGATTCACCCGATCTAGTGTAGCGAAAAATTCGAACCCCCCCGTCATCGTCAGCTATCAATTTAGTGGAACAAGGAATGAATGATATACAACATTTTTTTTAGTGAAAACCCTTCATAAATTGAAGGAAAAAACCACGGGATATATGATTTACAAACAAATTTATTATATAAATTGGTTATACAAACCCCAAGATAGAGTACAAGCGACTCACCCTAGCTACACAGGCCACCGAAAAACAGATAATGAGAAAAACAATCACCAAGAGTAAGAAAATTCTCATTTTCTCTTATCTCTCTATTTTTCTTCTCTCATTTTCTCACTGTAGTGTTCTCTGCTCATAGACAATTTATAAATGTGGTGAAATGACAACCTCTATTTCATCCCCGCACACTTGCGACCTGACGCACAGTGCCTCTGATACTCTCGCACACCAGCACAGCCCTTGGTGCATCGCACCCTAGCTCTTGGTGATTTCTCACGCTTACAAACTGAAGCTCCTAGAGTGCCTTTATAATGACCCGGCTCCACCAAATCCCATCCACTCAACTATCAATCTTGTAAATGATTGGTCACGTTGTCCCTGTCATTTCTGCGGTTTTACTAGTTCCCGAACTTTTTGCAGACGGCGCATGATCTGCATTGTTTAAAAGGTGTGCCCTACAAAAGCCTACTAGCCAGCTGTTGACAGCCAGTTGTCCGCATCGTCAGCTTTTCACAATGTCCTCAATTCTTGCTGTGCTCAAGTCCGTGGACCATCTGTGTACTTGTTGTGCTCGATTCTTGAGTGCCCGTTAGGCACACTCCCACTATTTTTTGTGCTCAAGCGCCCCCTCGGGCGCGCCTTGAGCATGAGCTCACTGTTTTTCCAGCTCAAGCTCCTCTTGGACTCACCTCGAGCACAAAAATTTAAACGTATCAAATATATATTGATCTCCTCTAAATGTTTGTATGCCTAAACGTTATTTTTTCAAATGGTAGCAGAAATTTATCCAGATATTGGACCCATTTTTATTTTGATGGAGACAAACAAATCTTTTATTAATTTTCTATACTTTGGTAGGAACAATTATACTTACTAAAAATTTCGCATAAGGATAATACTAAAATCCCTAAATGAGAGTTTGCTTGGCTCAGTATACAAAAATAATGGACTGTAACCACCTCTACTGAAAATGTGTTGTTAGAATCAGAGATGAACACATTGATTCAAACTGACATAGTCAGTTTGTGAACGCTTTGTTTGCTGTAATTTTTTCCAATGAATTTAAACGTGTTTCTATATTTAAAAATACTAAAGATATTTAAAATTTTTTTCGAGACCACACATAAAAGTATCAAAATTTTAAAAAATTTGAGTTATAAATGTTAATTTAATTTGAGAAAGTCAAAAGAAAAAATGATGAATGCTGTGATTATTTTATATTTGATTCAATAATATTAGTAAAGTATTGAGATCTCTTTCTCAATGGTTTAAGCCTGAAGTGATAACAATTGAAGACAGCTAGAATTTAGATACTATAAAAATTGAAGAATCGTTAAAATCACTGTAAATATATAAACTTACTCTACCATAAGATTTGAAAAAGAAACCCATTGCTTTGAATATCCTGAAACATAAATCAAATAAAGAATCGCTAGATGAAGAAGAAGCTACCTCATTTGTTAAGATATTTTAAAAATTTATTTAAGAGTAACAAATAAATAAAATAAATTGGATGAAGAAGTCTATGATAATCATAAAATTGAAAAATCAAAAATAGAAAGTCTAAAGTCTCAAATTCAAAAAGGATACAAAATGTTTAATATTTTGAATGTCATGACTTCTGTCATATTAGAACTAAATGGTAAAAAAAAAAAGAATTAACCATTATTTTATCAAATAATAAAAAAAAAAAAAAGACAGAAAAAATTCAAACAATGATCAAGTCAAATAATAACTTTGAGCTTCTCAATTACAAGTATTGAGATCTTCATTGAAGAAACTAATAATGAGGATGATATTAATGAAGATGGTCTAGAAGAATTACACAAATGTTTATCTAAATAAAGATTAAAAATGAAAAAAGGAAATATGATGCATTTCAAAAAAGTAAAGAAGTTAGAAAATGATTAGGAAATTCTTGGCACTCAACTTGATAAATCCCCTAAATGATTTTTAAAAATCAATGAAGGAAAGAAGGCTTAGGAGATGAAGGTGAAATTTTTACAGAATGAGTTAGGAAAATATAAATTCTAATTTCATAACTTTACTAAAAGTGTCAGCAAATTGAATTATATACTAAAAACAGGTAAAGCTATTGAGATTAGGAAAATATTGAAATTTATAGAAAATTTTTTGAAAGTTAACTGATGTTCAAAAATAATTTTTATTTATATATATTTAATTTCTAAAAAATATTCTCGTAAAAAGTTGACAAATATAAATTTAAAATTTTCATTATATTTACATATTTTAAAGATATAAAATACGCCAATTAGAACTCATCTCCTCCTAGTACTCAAAATTTTACTCACAAACATACACATCATTTCAAAAATTTCAATTACAATCGTAGGTTTATTCCTACCTATCACTCTTATGGCGAACGTGACTATATACGACTTCAATGTAATAGATCCATTCCTATAAGTTCTTATTTTAAATTCAATCGAATTTAATAACTTGAGTGTCAAGCTTGTAAGTTAGAATCATTGGTATCTAAATTAACCAGTTAAGTCTATACTAAAAGGTGGAATTGGATAAAGAAAAAATAAGGGCTTGGCTAATGGAGCCAAGAGGGGGTCTGTTGCTTATTGAGTAGAAAATTTTTTCCATACTTATAGCTTAGGTTGTATTGGACATTAGGGTAGTTGCACTTACATTACAGTAGTGTATATACATGCATTTGGCACATCTACTATGTGAATCTCCCCGCTATACTTTTTATGCATAGTTCACTCAAAGTTTTGTTCAAATGAAACCTTATATTTTGCATTCTAAAGCTCTCACATAACCTCTCAAGGCACATATTACTCATTTAAGCTTCATTTTGTTTCTCGCGCTTGCCCTCTCTCACTCACTTTCCTCTCATATATTTGTTTCTCCTATGTTTTGAGTGAATCCTCTTTGTTCTTAAGGAAATTTCAATGAAATCTAACTCCATCTTGCCAAATCTAAAGTAAAATCTCACTTATTTTTCTTCATTTCTCACACATCTCACCAATTTTCATATTTTATCACTTGGGGTTAAATTTGTTAAATAGGACATGTATATACTAATAATCTCAAGTTTATTCTTATATTTGTCTCGTACACTGATTGAGGAACCTATTAAGAGGGAATGCCTAATCGATTTGGGTTCGGGTTTTTATCAAAACATTTCATGCAAGTTTTGCTAAAACAAAATGTTTTTGCACTACTGTCAATTTTTACTATTCAAGTAAAATATGATATATTGTTTCTCTATCTCGTTACGTGATAATTATAGATGTATCACACAAAAAACCCAAAACGGAGCAATAAGGCTTATGCATATATCTCTTATCGTTTTGTTAATTCCAATGTGAAGAAAACATCCAATGATTTCCTCATTTCTTAACCGCCCCTATTAGAGTGGAAGGCCTTCTTAGCTGACATTTCATTGTCAATTTTTGAAACTTTTATCTATTTGACTTTTAGAAGCATATTTTATACCATAATTGGTTTTCTTTTTCCACAATAATGAATGAATTCTATACTGATTTTTAAAAAAAAATTTATTTTACATTCTAATTTTGCGATATTTATTAAGGATTGTAGTCATAGAATCACCTTAAAATAATTAGTCAGTATCTTTGTATTCTTTGAATATCAAATCTAATCTACCCATACAATTTTGATGCCACCCCCAAGATTTTATAGTTTCATTTTTATTTAGCTGATTTGAACAGCTTACTGGCTCTTCTTTTATTACCTCAAAACTTTTCTTGAACGTTCGATTGTATGTAAAATTATGCATATCAATATTCATCGAATATCCCACGTGACTACACCACCTTTAGTAATGACTCTATTTTTGTATTTATCTTATTTCGAGGTGGCTCTATTGATTTATGTAGTCATAGCTTCATATTTTCTAAAGGCATATAAATCTTCTCGTAAGAGATATAGGCTTTCGTTCATTGCCTTATTCAGTATCTAATATCTTTCCTGGGCATCTCATTTCCTTCTAAGCTTTGTGCTAATCTTGAAAAGCCCATAAGACATTGTACTCTCTTGCATACCCGTGCACACATTCATCGTCCACAACTGGTTCTAGGCACATTTTATCTCATGGGTAAGGATAGTCCTTCAACCCTCTCCACTGCAAGTTTGCCCTCCTCCTTCCTCTTCTGGGCCTTCTCAATCTACTTCTTCTATGATCTTTATGAATTAGTTATATTTGATTTTTTTAACAACATTCAAAGTTTATGGCATAAGTTTCGAGTTTGAATTTTTGAGTTAGTATCAGTTTACAGACAATGAAAATCCAATACAAAATAATGGAGATGTAGTACCGACATCTACGAACCAATTAGAGTGTATTTCATTGCAAATGAAAACTTTAGATGCCGTTGATGATTTAAATGGGCCCGACAAGTAGACCCTTTTATCATTTTGGGGCAAAAAGGGGGGACATTTTGTGACAAATTGTTAATTTATATTTATTGCAAATGAATATTTATTTGTCTCTCACTAAATATGTGAATTTAAATACTATTTTCTCAATTATGACATCTATCATAATTATTAATAAGTTTATTATGCTTTCTATGGATATGCAAATAACTACCAAGGATCATTTTTTAAATTATAATGATATAAATAGTAAGCCCATTTAAATTATTACACTAAAAATTTCTAATTGTGACTAGAAAAATATTGTTTAAATTATTATTTGGTTTTTTTTCACTAAGCTTTCTAAAAATCGGCAAAAAGTTTTTTTTTAAAAATGTCTATTTAATTGTTTTCTTTGAAATTTTCTTTTCTCAATGTAATTTTAATAAAAAAAGCCTCAATTTTCTCAATCAAACAAGCCATAACAAAATAACAGGGGTAAGTCATGTTGGAAATAAAGTAAAAAATTTCTTAAACATTTTTCTCCATAAAATTTACTTTTATTTATTTTTAAATGTTATTTTCAACCTTAATTTAGTGCCATTTTACCAATCAAAATTTATGGGGCAAATTCGACATAATTTGATTCTAACTAATGGAAAATTATAGCAATATATAATAAAGTCTGTCAAATTATTATGTATCTTGATATAATCTAATAATTTGAGACAAATAAATGCTAAGATTGTCAATTTTTCAAGTACAAAATAGCAGTAGTTCTTTATTGGGTAAGAAAAAAAGAAAATTAATTAAACTAAGAATGGGAAATGAAATTAGAAAATTTACCAAATAATACCCCTGTGAGTCATTTCGTATTTCAATTGTAAGTGCAATAATAGGGTTTACCAAAACATTATCTCTTGTCAAAAGGAACTTATCAATAGCAAACCTGCTCTCTCTATTGATATAAAGAGTTTATAAATAATAAATTTATAAATATATATAAATTAATTGAGTTATTAAGCCTGAATTAGAAAAGAATTAGATCGAATAATCAAACTTTTAAATAATTAAATTATCGAACAATTGAATGATGAAACGCTGATTATAAAAAAGACTAAACTACCGAGTGACAAATAACTAATTAAATCGAATAGTTCACTGTGTCAAACGATTAAAAAATTCGAATGATCATATTAAATAACTGATTAAATTAAGTAATTGATATATTTGATAGATATGAATTAAAATTCAGAATATATTAAACAGTTGAACTATTCAATTCTCAACGAGAATAATCGCTCATATTATGATCAATTATTCACCTTTAAGGAACCACTACTAACTAACATTAACGCCATAATATATCAATGTTCTTGAAAATATGGGAGAAACTGGAGAACAAGTATAAAATTTTTATCCTCTTGTTACTTAAAATTTTATAAATTACGGAATTAAATCATTTACTTTTTACTCTATCACACCCTCGTTTTCCTTACTACTTTCTCATTTTTTAGAAAAAAATTATTAAATTGCGCGTTGAATGATATTCTGATAAGTAAGTTCCATATTCTTTAATCGTTTGTTTAATATTGCAGTGTGTATAATTCAAAAAAAAATTTAATTGTTTGATCTGACTTTATTGGAACTGCTATCCGCATTTAAAATATGTGTCATGATCAAACTTAGGTCATTCAATTGGTGTGGCTTAATCAATTTAAAATTTTTTATGGTTCAATCAATATATAAAAATATTATAGATATGCATACTTATAAAATTAGGCACAATTAATTATTTTAAGTCGGATACACTTACAAGTGAAAACTTTCAGTTTGGCCTAACTCAACCCGAATTATAATTTTTCATTAAGTGTATTTTTATTTTAAATAAAAACCACGTATTAAAATTATTTTAATAATGTATATTTTTAAATATTTTTTTATATAAAGATTTTTCATTAAAAATATATAATTGTAAAATATTTTATATTAAATACTATAATTTTTAAAACATTATATATTTTTAGATATTTTTTATATAAATAAAAATTTTTAAATAAATATACTAAAAAAATTTAATGGCTAGCCCCAATCGGTCCTATTCTACTCACGGACAAGAATAGTTATGTATTTTGACCGAGGGGATCAGACCTTATCTAATCCAATCCAATTTATCAATAATAAATTTTTATCTAGATTCAACTTATATCAAACCCGAATCCGATTTTGGTTACATCTGTATAGCCATGGGCCTATTAATTGGACTATTATATCACTTATTCACATTAATTAATTAATTAATTAATTTGCTCGGTGAGGGAAAAGTAAAAAACTTAATTTGGAAACAGCAAAAGTGAGACGACTATTTTCTCAAAATTTCAGTAATTCATTAAATCATATATATTTTTTCATCATCTTATTATTAGTTTTGTTGCGTCCCGGATCCGCGATTGTCATACGGATTGGAGGGCCTTCGGATTCCTGAGCTTTCGGTGGCATCAGGAGTAGGGTCCGGTCTCCGTCTCTATGATCCTGGACCCGCACAACACAAACAATAAGCGAGAGGCTCCGACGCTCAAGTCAGATATCTTCCGGCAATAAACGGAGAAATGCATGCGTGAGATGCGAGATGAGGGGAGTGCGAGAGGGATGTGATCGGAGGCGTGAGCTCCTTGGATGCGCCTGGCAGAGGGCGGCTTATTTGTATACCCACAGAGGGTTACTTGGAGTGCGCCCGGCAGAGGGGCGGCTTATAGGTGCGCCCGACAAAGGCCGACTTGGAGGTGCGCCCGGTAGAGGGGTGGCTTTTAGATGTTCATGGGCCTTGGGTAATATTTGGAGATCTCCTGAAGTACGCTGGAATGAGTGCGGGGCCCGTTGGGTCCGTTCAATCAGATTGGCCTAATGGGCCGTCGGGTACGGATTTTACCGTGTCCAAATGGGTCAACTCAAACGGCCCTGCTCGGCGCTTTTGGGCTGAGTGCAGTACGGCGCCTCAATCAACGATCTGCTGCTGCTGGGTGATTTTCCGAGGAGCTTTGCACCCGTTCTGTTCGAGGGTTTTGAGTGCCATTTAGGAGGCTTCCCCCTTGCCTTGCTGCTGATGCGTTTGGACGACGCTCCCGGAGGACTCTGTAACGCTGGGTTTGGCCGAGGACATCGGGGAGCTCTGGGCGCCTCCAGTGAAAGACTTGGCGATCCCATTTGACTGGGTTCGAAAGACGACACCCGGACATCAAAGTAGGGGCTCGTCCTCGTTCTCTGTCTGCCGAGGATCTTGGGTTTCCAGTTTAGAGGGGGCCTTCGGGCTCTACCTTCGTTGAGGAGCTCTGGGCTCTATTTCGTAGCTTCGTGCCTCTCGATTAGGGGAAATGGCGATTGTGTGCCATTGTTGGAGAGCTCCATGCTCAATCTGGCACGGATCTGTGGAGGAATCGCAGGACGTGGTTGCTGGGCGAACGCCGCGTCCTGTTTCGCTGGTGACGGGCGCAGATGGAGAGGTGGAGAGGACTTCGCGCCCTGCTCGGCTGATGTGCAACTGGAAGGAACAGATTTCCCATGAGACCGAGTTTCGATTCAGGGACCTTGAGTCTCTATCTCGCCGTGAATAGGGCGGTGTAGAGGAATGGCGATTGCAGGGGACCGTACGTCCCATTTTGGGAAGGGATTCCGGGCACCGCCATTGAGGGCTTTGAGTCCTATGCTGACGGAGGCAGGAAAAGAGGGCCAGGCGCCATTAACGAGATTTGGTGCTATTCTACTTCACTGGTGAGTTTAGAATTAGGGCAGGGAGGTCGAGGCGTTGCATTTGAAGCTTTCGGGTTCTAATTGGCAAGAACAAAGCCAGGGCACCAGTCGCCATTTCCAGACTTTGTTCCCCTGTTTAGGGATTTGTTTTGTTCTCTGCTTTTTCCTCTTTTTGGCTCTCCATTTTTGCTCTCTGTTAAGCACGGGCCGCCCCTTTTATCGGGAAGAATGTGAGTATTTTTTTCCCAAAAACTCCCGCCAATGGTAATTTTCCCGCCGATGATAAAAATATTTCCCGCCTTTACCTTGGGCCTTCCTCCGGGCCGTGTTTTATGGGCCCGTATATTGGGACCCAACAAGTTTCTTTCTATATGAAAATTAAGTAAAACTATTTTCATTTTTAGTCTTATTTAATGCGCATAAGACACTCAAAAGAACATTACAAATAAACATTTTTAGATAGACTTATTTTCTGAGTTTTTAACATTATAATTTGGATTGATTTTTATGTAAAATTCATTTTTATCAAAAATTTAAAAAACAAATATATATTTTTAAAAATAAAATAATTTTTAAAATAATTTTCATCTCAAGTTATCAGCAGTTGACATAGATCGATCTAATACTTTAAAATAGATATTAAAATGTCACACAAAATATCAAGTTCAACGATGGCATAAAATGACTAAATTTTTCTTGGGGTGGGGTGGTCAACTTCCACAATGATCCAAAATTTTTTTTATTTATATTTATTAGATGAATTATTCAAATAAAATGGCAATAGATATTAAATTATATAAAATTTGTCCTAATCAAAAAGCTAGTAGAATTTTTCACTGGAGTGTTTTGTTTTGTTTTTTTTTTTTTTTCTTTTTGAGAAAAATATTGGCACAATTTTTCGTGAAAATTAATGTAAAATTTTGTTCTAAGTAAGATTTTAACAGAAAATTTTATAAGAGTTTTATGGCTTAACTCGAACGAAAATTAATAAAGATAAAATCAGAATTTTGATTTTGTCGATAAATTAAAATGACCCATTTATCCAAAAAAAATTAAAAATAGAAAAAACAAATGGATATTTATATAGGTATAATTATTTTATAATATTTTTATATGAATCTTCATTTTTAAAAACTTAAAAATGATCGATCATTTCTCCTTCAATATGAAAAAATAGTTAAACATGACTCGTCAATTTTCTTTAAAAATGGGCCGTGCAAAAGACGAAACATGCGGCCCATTATGCAGAAAAGATTTTATTTTCGTTAGCCCATTTAAAACATACTCGACCCCACCTCCACCCCCCACACCCCCAGAAAAAAAAAAAAAAAAAAAGAGCTCGATATTATGGATGTTAAAAATATTGCCAGCTAAAATTAGTAGATCGGTGTCAATATAATAATGAATTTTTTCAGTTTAAAATATAAGAATAAATTATTTTTTTTGAATTAAAAATATAAGAATAAATTCGTTAAAATTTATGGAAAATATTTATAGGAAGGTTTGCTGCATCCAGTTGTTAGGAACACGAGATTATGCGCTTGTTAAGAACGTTGTAAGTAGCTCGATAGATGGAAACCTTAACCATGCATTCCAATCAGAACTTACAGATGGTAAAATTACTATTTTTACTTCACAGAAATTATTTTACACACCCCCACCCAAAAAAACCAAAAAAAAAAAAAAAAACACAAAATCAAAGGAACATCATAAGTGAACTTTATGTCCGATACTCACCTAAAATCTGAAATACGAGTAGAATAAATTTGAGTTGAACGAATATTATATCTGGATCTTGGAGACAATAAAAATAAATAAGAATTTAAAGGATTCGAACTCGTTTTACCTATGTATCATTCGACATTTAGCATTGAAGTCCATAAATTTTCCGAAAATGTTTCAATGTAGGAGAGATTAGGAGGATGAGATAGAGAAATAGAGGATTTAGCTTCATATTAAGTAGAAGAACAAGTGTTCAGAAAAGGTGGATGTATTTATACTTATTTTTCAACTTCTATTCTACTTTTCAAAAAAAGTGAATATATAATTACAGTCACGTTAACAATTGATAACAGTTTCCTTTTGTAGAATAACTAGGCAATCTGCTTGGATAGACTAATTGAAAGCCAATTAATTTTACCACCTTTGTGAACCATCTAGTCAGAAAATTTTTCAAATGCAATTCAATTGATGATAATGAATGGTTGACATTCGTTAGGAGACACTCACATATGATAATTGTAGTATATATTAATCACTTATTAAATTTAACCACTCAATTTGATTAATTACTCGATTTGGTTAACCGGTCTATTAGTTTGACCATTTGATTTGTCATTCAAACATCTAATCATTCAATTTTTCATTCAAATATCCAACCGTTTGGGCCCTTCATCAAATCTTTTTTATGATCTTTTAGTCACTTCGCTGCTCGATTTGACTAGATTTTGATTCCTTTTGATTAGAATTTGATTAAACCATGACTTTGTTCTTTTATCTTAAACCTAACGGATCGATTCATACTTTCTGTTTCGGAGCTGACTGTTTATGAACTCACTGTGCTAATTCGTCGAGTTAGCCTTGTTGAAGCTATATTTAATAATATAAATTGGCAATTTTAAATACTAGATTTAAGGTCATTCGTATTATTATTGTTAACCTAGTTTGTTATCAATTTGTATTGAAATAAATTAGCCTTGTATGAGAATACTAAAAAAAAAACCCACCGGAAGAAATGAGTATAGCCGTTGGAGCATGCTTTCTCCTGAAATATAATAAAAAAATAATAACTAAAATTTCAAGTGGGATTTAAATACCAGGCTTACTGACACTGCCTAATACAAAGCCAATAATCTTAAATTCACAGTTGCACTGTTGAGTGACCAAAAGATCAAATATGCGAGTGGCAAAGTAAACAAACAAAAGATGGGACGGACAATTCAAATGGATAGATATTTCAATATTAAATCAAATAGTTAATCTAATTGAACAGTTAATTATGTCAATTTATTAGGTAAACCGAAGAGTTAACTTAGTCAAATATTTATATAAAGTATACAATTAATACACTCTTAAAATAAATATATCTAAATTAATGATTCCAAAGTCTACCACTTGAGCTGAGGATCAGGGGGGGCTGCGACGCGTGAGGGGCATCGCAGCCCCTGCGACGTCCTTGGAGCCGTCAGATTTATATCTGACGGCTCCCGTTTTTTAAAAAAAAAATCATAAAATTTAAAAAAACAAATATGAAAACATTTTTTTTAAAATCAAATACAAAAAAAAATATCAAAATAAAAAAAAAAATAAGTAAAAACCTTATTTTTTTATAAATAACACCGGCCGTTGGATTTTTTAATCCAACGGCCGGCAAGGCATCGCTGGGGCTGCGACGCCCCTCACGCGTCACAGCCCCCCTGGTTCCTTGAGCTGAATAATCCTCTTTAAAAGCAAAACTTGATGATGACCGTCTATAGTAGAGTTTGGCAATAATGCCTACTTTTAGCAAATGAAAGACAAAGACTAAAGGAATAGAGGAATCTCAAAATTTAGAGCACCGTAAGAAGCTTCTAAACTCATACAATTTGGAAAGGATAATAAAAGATAAAAAACAGACTCTCTAATAATATGTATATTATACTCTGATTTGGCTAAAACAACTCGTGCAATAGAAGACCATGAAATTCATTAAGTAGATGCAGAGAGTCATATGAGATTAGAACCTGATGGGTATGCCCAAATTGGGCTGGTCCAATAAAACAAATGGTCCAGCCCCGTGAAGGTACATATGTATGCTTGGATGGTCAATGCCAGCGTTGATGGTGTGAAAGGCCAACCAGGCGGCCAACATACTCCCATGAGACGGTCAACGTCTCTATTAATCGGAAGTATTGTAGCATGCAGGCCAAAAGGGGGAAAAACTTACATGGGCCAGGCACAATTGGGCCTACACTTTCGTACACGACCAGCAACGATCCCTTTTTCTGATTTAACAAGTTTCCCGGAAACCAATCTGTACTAAAATGGATATTAGCAAATTCAACGTCATTCCCATGAGAAAGGCATCAGATTCTCTCTTCATGTCTATTGAAAACTTTAATGGTAACAAAGTGTAGAAGGAAGGCAAGTAATCTTGATAACCATCGCCTGCCGAGAAAAAAAAAGCAATTCCAACGAATTGCACAAATCAATCATTCATACCCAAGGAAGGTCGCCCGACATAGTGCAGGAATCATACCTTCTTAGCCAATGAAGGTTGCCCTGTCCTCCATCTATATAAGCCTATGGAGCCTCCATTCCAGCACACACTAACTTCGAAGTATACAAACGCTTACTGTAATATTTTTATACTCATTTTTCAGAATCCAGAGGCACATGTCTCTCTAATATCTGTCATAATATCCCGACAATCCTTCAAGCTTCCACGCTTACAGGACTCAATCTCCCACTCGTTCCCTGTGAACGTAGAACTGAAAAAATTGTGCTCATCACGAGCTGTTAGAACGCCTCTTACATCTGAAAACGAACACTCCCCTCTCCCTGTCCCTCTCTCTACTCTTATTTCCATTTTCCTTCTTAAAAGTCGAAGGCTTATTACTGATTTGAGCGTCGGAGTGTTTTCAGTGGGACAATATCTCCCCGACACCTGACCTATTATTTGTTGTAGTGGTGGGCAGGGTCTAAACTCGGTGAACGGAGCCGGATCTAAACAATCAAGTCAACCTAAATTTGTTCGAAACCGGATCCCGGTGACGCAACATTGCCGCCGTCTGTGGGAATCGCTTACGAGAATCCTACAACACTTTTCTAGAAAACTCTCTCATCCTCGCCACCTGAACTAGCCAGAATAGTGAGCATAAGAGCGCAAGCTAGCAAACCTGCTAGAGACGCGACATTTTCCGACCAGGACCACGCTGCTGGTGCCATGGTCAACGAGGCCGTCAACGGGGAGCCAGCACCTTTCTTTCAGCATCTAGTAGAGTATATGCAAAACTCCAATAAGATACTTCAGATGTGCTACTCCCAATAGTAGCATCCACAATTGGGGGCTTCGTCCACTGCAGTCCTCATACCGGCCTCCAGGAGATAAGGTCAAAGGAAGAAGAAGCCAGCCAAAAAGCCCAGAAGGTCGACCTACACCCAAATCCCTAAATCTTCACATGCTCCAAGCCAGATCAGGCTTGATGAGTGCTTAGGAAGCATGTCTCCAGATGAAAGTTCGGAATGGAGGAACCCCCCATACTTTCAGGCAGAGATTAAAAACCCGGTTCAGGAGGGAGCCTCCAGGACCGTCAGATCCACTGGAGGCAGTACCCAGCTGGCTATTGGCCACTCCATGGAAGAAATAGAGTTGAGGAGCTATCTTAATTCCAAGATATCAGCCAACGCTACTCGAGCAGACCCCACGTTGGAGAAGATTTGGAATCATGTGTTTAAGGACGATGAGCACACCATTGATCGGACAAAATTCCTTTCACAAGCGGAGATCCTAAATCGTCTAATGCCCGCCAAATTCAATATGTCTTCCCTTAACTCTTACGATGGGAGCACTAATCCGTATATCATCTTGATCATTTTTTCACCCATCTGATTCTGAAAGGGTTGGAGGATCCGGCGGTATGCCGCTACTTCTTGCTTACGTTGAAGGGAGACGCTCGTATATGGTTCCACCACCTCCCTTCTAACTCGATCAAAAGTTTCAGTGACTGACCTCTTTTTGACCCAATACACTTTTAGTCGCCAAGATGAAAAATAACCGTGGCACCTCTCCCACATCAAATAGAAGTAGGAAGAGAATCCACGGAGGTTTTTGGATCGTTTCATGGCAAAAGTCAAACGGATCCCCAGGCTCACAGAGGAGATGAAGCTGGACAGCTTCATCTCCGCACTGACGTACGGAGATTCCTTCAGGCACTTGGCGCACAAAAACCCACAGATCTTCTGGGAGGCAGAATGTATCACCCGAGCTTATGCTGCGGCAGAAGAGGCCAATGAAACTAAACGTCCAGAACGGACCAAACAACCTCGTTCGTTCCCCAGAGAAGGAAAGAAAAAATTTAACAGTGGAGATCACTCTCGTCGAAAGCACCACTGAACCGGACTACCAGAGCACAAGGACTACGGGCTCACAAGCCTAACGCCCTTAACTGATACTCGTTCGAACTTCCTCATACAGATCTGTGGGGAGAAGTTTCTTAAGTGGCAAAAACCACTTAAGAAGGCAGAGGGAGGAAATTCGACCAAGAACTTAGCGGACGACAAGTAGCAGACTGGGAGGAAGAAGTAGCGCACTGCGGACAATGTCATTAGTTTTAGTGATAGCGACTTGGCATGTGTAATTTTCCACCATGTGAATCCCCTTGTTGTATCTACACTCGTTTCGAATGGTAACGTCAACTACTAATTGAAACGAGTATTGATTGACAATGAAAGTTCTCGCGATTTACTCTATCATGATCGTTTTTCAAACTTGGTTTAAAAAAATTAATTAAAACCTGCCGAAGGCCCACTATATGGCCTTGACAACGAACTAGTACCCATTCAGGGGACGATCCAATTAGAAGTCACATTAGGCATATACCTGAGAACGGTAAGTGGTACACTTACCTTTTTGAGAGTCGACCTGCCCTCCGTATACAACGTTACACTAGACCGACCGTGCCTAATGGTGTTCAGGGCCATCATTTCAATACATCTCAAAATAAAATTTTCAACTCCATTCGGTGTGAACAAAGTGTTCGGTGGCAAAGCCACTGGGCAGATATGTTATATGTCCCAAATTACTCCTAGCGGTAGCACTAGAACGACAGGAGAACTCGACCATCGAGACAAAATAACATTGCAATAAGCGCAATTCGGAGAAGCAACTGACTTTGTCCCACTGAACCCGGAGGATCGAAAAAAGTGCGTGCAAATCGGTGGCTCACTCACTGCTATACTCCGCGACGAACTAATCGCGTTCCTCGGATGGAACGCTGAAATATTCAACGCGCTTCCCATGAGGAAGACGCCAGATTCTCTCTTCCTACCTACTGAAAATTCTAACGGTAACAAAGTGCAAAAAGAAGATAAGTAATATTGAGAGCTGTCACCCACCAGAAAAGGAAGCAATCTCAACAGATTGTACAAGACAAACCTTTCTGCTCAAGAAAGGTCGCCTGACATAATGTAGGAATCCCGCCTTCTTCGTCAAGGAACGTCGTCCTACCCTCTATCTATATAAGCCAACGGAGCCTCCACTCCAGGGCACACTAACTTTGAAGTATATAAACGCTCACTGCAATAATCCTACACTCAACTTTCAAACTCTAGAGGCACCTCTCTCTCTAATATCTGTCATAATATCTCGACAGTGCTTCAAGTTTTCACACTTACAGGACTAGTCTCCCACTCGTTCCCCATGAATACAGAGTTGGAAAAACTGTGGACATCACAAGTCATTAGAACGCCTCTTATATCTGAAAACAAAAACTCCCCTCTCTCTACTATTATTTTTATTTTCCTTCTTAAAAGTCAAAGGCCTATTACTAATTTAAGTGTCAAAATATTTTCAGTGGGATAACATTCCACCGATATCTCACCTCACCCCTTGTTTGTTGTAGAGGTGTGTAGGGTCCAAAGTCGATAAACAGAGTTGGATTCAGGCAATCAAGTCGACCCGAATATGTTCAAAACCTAGATTTAAGGACGCATCAGAACCCCATATTCGGCCATAATGGGAGCATCAACTATTTGCACGTCTTCCTATGAAGACTGATGTAAACAATCAGACTCCTCGTTTTAAAATTTAATAGGGAGTCTCTCTTCAAAATTTAGAATTGGCAACCCCTCTGAGGACCTCAAAGGTGAAAAAACAAAACCTGAATTGATGAATGCACAAATCTTCGACTCTTATCTCAACGCTAACCTCTACAATACAATCTCAAATAATTTTATCAATAACTTTTAAAACCTCATCATTATCTAAAGAAGAAGCTAACAAAGTTGTCGGAAGAATGCAATATAGACAGGAATCTATTCGACCTAAGTTATTAAGTAAACGAGAAAAATTAATACAATTTTTTTAATAAAAGATGATAACCAAGAAAATTTTCATTGAGGCTCTTTGAAGGAATACAATGGCTTTAAAGAGAAATCTTTTTTTCTTTCATCCACCAAACATTGATCATCTTACAAAACATAAAAAAACTCCATCCAGATATTAAAATTAGAAATTCAATTGGAGATAGAATATAAACTGTTCCTTTTATATAGCGAAAAATGAGCTATAAAATGAAGCATTTTGATGTAAAGAAAAATAATTAAAAGGTCAAAAACTATTTTCCAAACTACAGGAAATGAAGTTCAAATTGACATGAACAAACTGTAATAAATTTGTCCTGATTATGATTAAATCGAAAAGAAGCATTTGGAAAACATTTAAGATGGATCACTTGAACTTTTACTCTAAATACTTGAAACAACAATTCAATATCCAAACATGAGAATTGGTGTTGTATATTGTAAAAAATAAGGACAATCCGACTACTTGAGCAAGTAGCTCATAAATAATAAATTTGGAAAGAAGTATGAATGAGCCAAATTATTAAACTCAAGTACAAATAATGAAAGTTAAACTCAAATTAGAAAAAAGGTTTGACCGAATAGCCAAACTTTTCATCTGTTGAACTGTCAAGTAGCCGAATAATTGAGTATTTGAGTAGTTGAATGGAAACAAAGATGGGATGTGATAGTCAAATAACTGGATATTCAGGTAATAAATTGAACAATTAACCATACCGAATGGTTAAATATATTGAAAAATTAGTTTGATCGAGCAGCTAAATTACACAAGTATTTTATACACCTTAACATTCAAGAAAAATAATCATGGTAGCATAAAACCACCTAACTAGAATAGTTGAACTATCTAATTCTCAAATGATATAATCACTAAAATTGTAGTTAATTTTTTAAAAAAATAATTATTAACCGACAATATTATTATAAATATACCTAATTTTTTAAAAAATCAGGATAATAATTAGCATAGTAAGTACACAACTTTAACCTTGTCCGCCACTTGATCGATTACAAATTGTGGAGCCTAATCTTTCACTCTTTACTCTTTTAACATTCTTATTTTCATTATAACTTTTCCATTTTTCTAATTTTTTTTTTAAGAAAAACTGATTTAAGAGTCACATGATATATCAAGGAGCGTGTCTTGAACTCTTTAATCTAATGCTTATGTTATAATATGCAAGATCTGAATAAATAGTTAGTTTAATTAGACTCAAATTATTATCTAAATTTTAATTAGGCATTAAAAATTATCAAAGCCTTTCTTAGAAATTAAGCAGAAATGCCTTAATAAACGGAGTAACACCTGGTACACGTGAAATTTTGCCACGTTGGCCGGAAAAGAGGGGGAAAATGCTAAATAAAATTATTTACAGCGTCTCCATCGTTTTTTTTTTTTCCATCGATCCAAAAAGGGGCAAAAATCTATCCTTCCAACGGTGGAGCAAGGTTTAGATCAAGATTGAGCTCCCTTTTGATCCGACGGTCCTTACCATGATTACCGCCGCAATCAACGACGGACGATGAATCCGAATCACTGTGGGCTCCCCCACCGAGCGGTCCACCATGAAACCCTACCCTCGCCGGATCAAACCGGAACCCTTGAGCCCGATAGACGGCATCGCACCTTCCAGCTGCGTCACAAAAGAAAACCGGAAGCACGTGCGGCAGCACCCCAGCAGCCGCAACGGAACATCCCATCAGCGGCGGCGGCCGCTGGTAGAACGGGAATGCAACCCGAAGTCCGCTCCCTCCGCCACCTAGGCGTCGACGAGTGAGGTCAATGCCCAGCGACGGCACTTGAGAGGGCGACTCGACCGAGCTGCTCTGACTGAGACTCCGGCTGCCCCCACAATTGACGTCATTATTGGTATTGCAAATCTTGCGCTTCTTGTTGTCGGCAGCAGCCGTGATGGCGGTGGGGATTTCCGATGGGAAAGAGAAGTTAGTCTTGGCCTTAGATCCACGGAATTGACGGGCGGCGGTGTCGTAGGCGCGGGCAGCCTCTTCGGCAGTGTCGAAAGTGCCAAGCCAGACACGGGTCTTCTTGCCGGGGTCTCGGATCTCGGCGGCGTAACGGCCCCACGGCCTCTTCCTAACTCCTCTGTAGTGAACCTCTTTACCGATGAAGGAGTTATCGATGCCGCGGTTTGCTTTGGGAGCCATTACAGAGTCTTTTCCCCTCAAGATAAAAGAGAAAAGGGCTGCGGAGAGTAAAATCGGCGATCGATAATTTGACGGAGGTTGATGGTTGAATGGGAGGAGATGAAGAAGGGAGGGCATTAAATAGTGCGGAAATTGACTGAGGGCTAAGTTGCGCCGCCCGTGAGAGGGGGTGGGGGAGCGTGGCGAGAAGGAGCGTAATTGGCCGTGCAGGTTGCGTGGCACACGGGAATTTCCAGGTTACCGGTTCTTACGTTGTTTTCGTGTCGGCTTTTTGACGGTCTTATTACGGCTGACCGCTTTTATTTATTTTTTTCCGAACTACTCCTCCACGCTCCTCGCTGGCCAATGCAATAACGCATGCCGTTGTTTTTGTTTTTGGTTTTTCTTTCCTGAGACCTTCTAAATGTCCCTATAAATAATTAAAATAATACTTTAAAATATTAAAAATATATATTTGACTAATAATTTTTTACCGATTCAACAAAATCTGATTTTTCCTCTACCATTTGAAATTTTAATTATGAAAATTTTGAATTTTCAGCATAGTCAGAAATTTCCTTCCCCACCAACCCCACCCCCCCCCCCCCCAAAAAAAAAACCAACGGCGAAGAAAATGAATAAATAAATAAATGATTTAAAGGAAGCAAGGGCGTGAAGGACAGACGCGGAGTGCAGCGCTGGGGAGAATAATAACGTCACGTAAGACTTTGTCAAAAGGTGAGGAGAGGTGAGGTGAGGTAGGCAGGTTAGCTGACAAGTGGTTAAAAGTGTCGTAATCACGTGAGGTGCCGCCGACTAAGTAGGAGAGGGGTGCCTCTCGTTCGGAAGATCGAATCATCCCTTGGGCCGACAGCTATGTAACCTAACCATATAGGCCCAGACGCGTGGCCCTCTCATATCGCGTGACGCGTCCTCTCCAGCGTTCGTGTCGCCAACCTGAGACGCTACCGCTGCCATTACCTTACCTTTGTTCTTAGCTTTGTTCTTCGTCTTTATATAATTATATAATTAATAAAAAAATATTTTTAATAAAAAATTATCTCTAAAATATATTTATTATATTATATTTGAGATCTAATTATAAATAAAATTTAATAAATTAATTATTTTATGAGAATAATATTATATAAAAAACTATTTACATTAACCTTCAATATATATTAGTCATCAACATTATAAATATATATATCTTAACAATAGAATTGTGAATACATTCAATGTGGAAAACAAACTAATAAAATGTTCTATATAATATCGATAACATATTCGAAGGTGAAGAATGATAAAACAAAGCCGTAACATCAATCAAATGGCCAAAACACAATAAAATAATGTAATTCTATTACTATGAGCATAATTCAAATAAGAAGAAAAAGGGGGGAAAATAGGGATAAGATTGAGGAAAGAAATAACAAACGAAAAACAAGGCAAAACAAAAGAAGATGAAGCAGACTCACCGAGTTTTATATCTGTTGCGTTCTGGATCTTCGGGTCCAAGCAACACAAATGAGTTGGGATGATTCAGGGTGAAACGAATGCAAAATGATGAAATGACGAGTTAGAGTAGTAGAGATTGAACACCGGAGTTTTACGTGGAAACCTCCTCTTGAATGAGGAGGGAAAACCACTTATACCGAGCACAGCAAAATTTCACTATGAGCACGTTGGGTTACAAAATCAATACAAGGCCGAGAGCTTTTTCTAAGTTGGCCCCTTCAGGTGTCAGAGTGATTTCTACTTTTTCACAAAGGCGTCGACCACTGAAAAACCAACTGGCTCAAGTCTAGGTAAATTTTAGAATAAGAGAGAAGGGATCAGAAGCCCAGAGAGAGTTTTCTTCGTAGGAGGCTTGAGGTTTTATAGGCATGATAATGCCGTTAACGGTGGGGTGCCAGTGGCCACCGACCTGACCGACACGTGCTCTCGCAACGTCGACGCGCCGGTGTACGGGAGTAAATCTCACTGTTCGATCCGTTCCGTGCCGGGAATGTCGGGACGGCGGTGACAGATCGTGGTGTCAGTGGCGGTGGTAGTCTTAAGGCCGCATGCACGCGTTTACTGCGGGGGTTTGTTAGTTTTTGGTGGCATTCCGGGACGTCCCGGGAGTCCTCGTACCTTGCGAAGATTTTCTTACGTAGGCGAGTCCTTGTACCCTTGCTAGGTCCGCGGATTTCATGGCGCGTGGTCACGCGCCCGGAGAACTAAGCTTCATTGCCTTTGCATTTTCGCGCCTCGAGGTGTTCTCGGACTCTTTTCGACGTCCGAGCGCTCATATTCCGGGGCCACTTGGGCCAAGTATTTTCCCACCCGATTGGGGACCACAGGTCTGGACCCAACACTAGCCCCCATGCCAAAGGGTCCGAGATCCTCGACCGTTTGGCATGTTCTTCTAATCCTCTGGCCGAGGCGACTTGGAGTTAGAAATTCTTAGAAAATCATTTTGTCGAGAACTCCTGTTTTGGGCGAGTGGTTTCGTCTGGGGGACTCCTCTCTTGTCGTTTTGATCTTTGGAGCATTAAACGCGGAGGTGAGGCGTTAAATCGATGCCTTGGGAAGGTAAAGATCATCATTTCGTCGGAGCGAACGGATGGGCCGACACGTGGCGGGCCATTAATCCCTTGGACGGGCGTTCGGGCGTCACGTGGCGAAGTCATCATTTCATTTCGGGACTCTTGCCGAGCGACACGTGGAATTGCAGCTTTTCCTTAAACGAATGGCTGAGCGACGCGTGGCCTGGTCATGATGCGTTTTTTTTCAAATTTTTGCCTATAAAAGGCGCCTTCCTGCCGTTTCAAAACTCTTCTGCTGTCTTCCTTCTTGTCTTCCTCTGCGAAAGTCTTCCGTTTTCCAAACCTTCGTTCCTCTGCCTTGCATTCCTCAGGAGCCCTTCTTTCTCTTGTGTTCTCAAGTCCCAAAAATGGTGGCTCCCGGAGTTAGAGATATTGCGTCGTCGGCGACCAACGAGGCTCGAGGAACTACGGGCTCAGATGAGATCCCCGGTGACATGGCCATGGTTGTGCCGAGGCCGACCGATGTGGCCTCACGCCCTCCGGATGGTTTCATCACGATCTCACGAGATCCACCAAGAGCGGGCTGCGGTTTCCGGTTCCTTTGGAGGTACGAGATCACGAGGGACCCAGGGAGTCCCACCGGCAGACTCGGTAGAACGCCATGAGGTATCTCGTCTCCTTATGCGTTTTCTACGTTGCAAAGAGAAGTCATTGAACGTTACGGTAGTCAAGGTCATGTTTAGGTTCACGATAACCTTGATCGATTATCATGACCCCTCGGTCGGACTTTGCCACGCCAGTGGTGGGAATCCCGATTCCACCAAGAGGTGGAAAGACAAGTTCTTCTTCCTCGCTGTCCCAACGTCATGGGCCATTCCCAACAAATGGGGGAAGGTGGTCCCGAATCATTGTCATGCGAGCCTTCCCTTAATGATAAAGGAAGCTCGAAGGAGATCACGGATCTCATCAAGGAAAATCTCGGGGGCTTCCATTTGGACAAACGAAACATCTGGTTGCAGCCCGAGAACCTCATGGAGGCCAAGTGGGCCGAGTCTACTCCCGAGAAGTCCAAGAAGAAGAAGAAGAAGTTGAAGAAGAGGACAGGGACTTTGGTAATCCAAAGTTCGCCCGTCCGAGTGGAGCCAAGCAGGCCGTCCGAGAGATCACATCGCTCGGACGTTGAGGGTTCAAAGCGTCCTCGGAGTGTTATGGAGCTGCCCTCTTTAGGGGGTATCATTTCTGACGAGGACGATCTTGAGGACGAGGACGTCGTCGCTCCTCTGTTCGAGAGAAGGAAATCCTCATTTCCGAGGGCCCTGGGGGTTGAGGACTCTACATGCCTTTATTTCTCCAGTCTCCCCGGAGGATCCTCGCTGAGGATTGATGAAGTGATTGAGCTCCCGGAAGTCCAAACGATTGAGAGTTCTCGCCTCGAAGCTTCTCCCGATCTTCTGGAGAACCGTCCACTTCGCAGGCATCCATCCGAGATCTTCGAGGTCGAGGGCTCTCCAAGGCGTCGAAGATGAGGTCGTCGCCGAGCTCCCGCCATCCCAGCCAGCGGATGAGGGCGAGCGCCACGATGAGGTTCACGATGAGGGGTCCCCGAGCGTTCATGGCCTCGGGCCTTTGGAGATGGAGGTGGAAGCACCTATTGTCGAGCCTCCAGCCGTTGCTCCTTCTGTGGATACTCCTATTCTTGAGGCTGGGGTCGAGGCGTCCGCTGTCGAGCCCCCAGCCGCTGTTCCTTCTGAAGTGACTTCTACTCCTGAGGCTGGGGTTGGAGTTTCTGTGGTGCCTTCCGTTGAGGCTCCGGCTCCGAGGACAATTGGAGAGGCCTCTTTAAGTAGCGACCTCCTTGCTTCTGAGGTATTTCCGTTTCCTTTCGAGGCTCTCTGTCCTTCCCTTTTACTTTCTTTGTACTAACAATCTCTTTTCTTTGGACGTAGTTCCAAGTTGCGGTCGAGAGGCTCAGCGACATTTCTGGACGGGTCGTTCGGGGTCTCACCCAACTGGAAGAGTTGGAGGCCGTCAGAGAGGCCTGTCGGAAGGCTGAGGCCGAGCTTGCTGGCGCCAGGGAGGAGAATGCTTCCTTGAACGAGGTAGTAAGGCGTCAACAGAGGAAGTTGCGCCTGCTAGACGAGAGGCTGAGAGTATCCCTTAGGCCCGAGGACATTTCACCATTACTGGAGCGCAAGTACTGGGAGGGCATCCAGATGTGCCGCCGAGTGCTTCGCCTCATTCGTCCCTCGTTTCCTTCTGGGATATTCCACCCCATCAACGCCACTGCATTGAGAGCCGAGGACTTATTTGACGTTCGTGGGAGGCCTTTTCCCGCCTCGCTCAGCCGGCTCCGATCCGAAGATCCCCTCTCTCCGGGGCCCTCGGGGCCTCCTGAGCCGTCATGTCCCTCGGGGAGTCAGCCCCCATCCCATTGATGTACTTAGTTTATTTTCTCCTTTGTACATGTATTCTTCGTACACTTATGAAATAAAAAGCCTTTTGCTGAGTCTCTTGTTGCACTTCTTTCTTCTTTGCCTTCGGTTTTTTTTTTTTTTTCGACCTCTTGGGCCGCTCGGTCGATCCCGAGTTTCATTGCGACCTCATGGGTCCGGGCCAGGGGGCCGCTCGGGTTGGCGCCCGAGTTTTGTTGCCTGACCTCATGGGTCCGACCTGCAGGGCCGCTCGGGTTGGCGCCCGAGTTTTGTTGCCTGACCTCTTGGGTCCGGCCGCTGGGGCCGCTCGGGTTGGCGCCCGAGTTTTATGCGACCTCTTGGGTCCGGCCGCCAGGCCGCTCGGGTTGGCGCCCAGTTTTATTGCTGACCTCTTGGGTCCGACTGGGCCGCTCGGGTTGGCGCCCCAGTTTTTATTGACCTCTTGGGTCCGACCATTTGAGACCGCTCGGGTTAGGCGCCCAGAGTTTTATTTTGATTGCCTCGTCCCTCTTGGTAGTACTTTTGAGGTGTCTTTGCATTCCATGTACGAGGGATTAGCCCACCTTCTTGGGTTCGTAGCTTGTGACGCCCCATTTTGAAATCTTCTTGAGACCGGAAGGGTCCTTCCCACCGGAGAGAGCTTATTTCGCCCGGCATTCTTTCCCATTTGCCGCGATGCTTCTTAACACCAAGTCTCCGATTTGAACCGCCGCGCTTTTACCTTCTTGTTGTAATAGCGGGCCACTCGGGCTTTGGTACATCGCCACACAAAGTTGTGCCTTGTTTCGGGCTTCCTCCAAGAAGTCTAGGTGCTCTCGGGAGGCGGTGGGTGGCGCTCGGGTCGAAGTGTTCTACTCGGAGGCTTGGGAGGCCCACTTCTAGTGGTATGATACCTCGACCCATGCACGAGGCTGACGCGGTCTCTCTCGTAGGCTCCCTCGCCGTTGTCTGTACGCCCGAGGATGGATGGCGGCTCGTCCACCCACGAGCCCCGAGAGTCTAGCAGCTTTGGTCTTGAGCCCATGCAAGATGGTCTGTTCGTGACTTCTACCTGGCCGTTGGCACGAGGATATGCCACGAGATGTATGAATTAAATTGATTCTAAGGCTAGCACAAGACAGTAAAGCGCCTTAGGTGAATCTGCGTCCCATTATCTCGTGATGATGCTCTCGGGCACCCCAAACACGCAAACGATACTGCTGCGAACCTGAACTCGGTCGCGTTCCGCTCAGTTATCCTTGCCAGTGGCGTTGCTTCTACCCACTTGGTGAAGTAGTCTATCCCAACGATGAGGAACTTTCTCTGAGCGGGCGCAATGGGAAATGGTCCGAGGATGTCGAGTCCCCATCGTGCAAACGGCCAAGGAGATTGTAATGCTTGAAGCTCCACGTGAGGCCAGGTGGCTTACACCGCCGTGGACACAGCAATTTTCACACTTGCGCACAAAGTCCATGGCATCACTCCTCATCGTTGGCCAATAATACCCTTGCCGCATAATCTTGAATGCTAGGTTCTTGCCCCCAATGTGAGATCCACAGATTCCTAGATGCACCTCTTGAAGTGCGTACTCTGCCTCCTCGGGGGTAAGGCACTTCAAATAGGGGGCCGAGTACCCCCGACGGTATAGTCGGTCGTCTATGACGGTGTACCAGCCCGCGGACTTCCTCACCTTTCCGGCTGCGGAGTCCTCGGGCAAAACACCACTGGTGAGGTATCTCAAGTAGGCGGTCATCCAAGTGTCATTCCCGGACACTTGCATGACCTCGGCCTCTGGCTCTTCTATGGAGGGTCGCTCCAGAATTTCTCTCATTCCTTTGTCGTACTGCCTTAGGTCTCGGGCCGCTGCTGCCTTTGCCAACGTGTCTGCCTTCTCGTTTTCTTCCCTTAGAATGTGCACAAATTTGATCTTCTCGAAACGCGAGGCCAACTCCCTTGCTTTTTGCGAGGTACTTGGAAAGCTGAGTGTTGCTTGACTTCAAGTTTCCAAGGACTTGGTTGACAACAAGCTCGAGTCACTATAGACTACTGTGCTCTTGCCGAGCACTCCTTTGCCAACCGCATGATCCCGTGAGCAGGGCCTCGTACTGCGCTCGTTGTTTGTGGCCGGGAACCCCAAGGTCACCGAGTACTTTATCTCGAGATCCCATGGGAGTTCGTAGGATGACTCCGGCCCATGACCATCCTTCATGGAGGATCCGTCCACGTCATAGTCCATCTTTGGAATGAATCTCGCTTCTTGACCCCCCGCCGCCGGCGATGTCCTCGTCTTGATGTCTTTGTTGTTTCTACCATAAAGTCCGCAGAGGCCTGGCCTTTGGCGGCCGGCCGGCCTGGACTCGATATCGACCACCGAGCTCGATAGCCCACTTGATCGATCGCCTGGAGACCTCGGGCTTTTGCAAAATGGTTCTTAGTGGGTGGTCGGTCGACACCACGATCTTGTGAGCACGGAAGTAAGGTCTCGGCTTCTAATTTGAGTACACCGGTGTTAACGCTACCTTCTCGGCATGCGGATACCGGGTCTCTCAATCGGCCCAGGCGTCTTGGCCCCGTAATATACCTTCTTGATCTCCTTGATGTTGCCTCACGGGACCGACCCTAGTGCTCGGTCGGTCACCGACAGTACAAATAGAGTTCCTCTCCTGGTAGTGGGAGGCCGGGAGAGGTGGATTGGCTAAGTACGCCTTGAGCCCGGGCGCTTCTTCGCACTCACTGTTCAGTGAAACCCTTGGGTTTTCGGTCCCGAGTGCCTTGAAAATGGCAGATGCTTCTCGGTGATTTGGCTAGGAAACGGGAGAGGGCGCCACTGGCCCCGTGAGCCTCGGGCGTCCCTCACGGTCCGAGGGGACTTCATGTCCAAGATGGCTTTGGATCTTTTACGGTTCGCCTCGATTCCTCGTTGTGACACTATGAAACCGAGGAACTTCCTGGACGACACCCCAAAGGTGCACTTGCTGGGGTTCGACTTCATTCCGTGCGCTCAGAGCACTCGGAAGGTCTCGCTAGGTCTTGACATGACTTCCACCCGACGGTGCTTTTGGCGAGCATGTCGTCAACGTAGACTTCCACGTTCACCGCCAATCGGCTTTGAAGATCTTGTTGACTAGCGGCCGTATGTTGCGCTGCGTTCTTGAGTCCGGGGGCATCACCTTATAAGATCGTTCCTCAGTCGGGCCATGAACGATGTATGCTCCTCGTCCTGCATGCATCTTGATCGGTTATATCCGAGTACGCGTCCATGAAGCTAAGCAACTCGTGGCCACTGGTCGAGTCCACCGATCAGTCCACCACAGGGAGTGGAAAGTCATCTTTTTCTGGACGAGGCCTTGTTGAGGTCGGTGAAGTCCACGCACACGTCCACTTTCCATTGCTCTTCTTCACCATTACTACGTTGGAGAGCGGTCAAGATCACTTGCATCTCTCGGATGAACCCAAAGCGTCGAGAGCTTCTTCACTTCTTCTCGGATAGCAATCGAAGCTTTTCCGTTGAATAGTTCCTGCGCTTTTTGTCTAACAGGCTTGTGGTGGGGATCCACGCCCGGCTGTGGGTTATGATTTCGGGAAATCCCGACATGTCCGCTGGGACCAAGCAAAGATGTCCCCGTTCTCCCTTAGGAGCGTCGTAAGGGTTTCTCGGACGGACTCGGTGAGAGCTTCCTATCCTGGACGCACCTCTCGTGGTCCTCGGGATCCAATCGGATCCGATCGGTAGGCTCACCACCTGTGCTTGTTGGAGAGTCGTCTCGTCCCCGAGGTCGAGATCTTCCATTAGTTGGGGAAGGGGTTCGTGTGACTGTGATGTAACATGTTCTCCCCACGGACTGCTCGCCCAAGACTTCCCCGACGCCAAATTTAGTTGGAAATTTCATCTTGAGATGCGGGATGGAGGTCACGGCTCCGAAAGTGGTCAGACAGGGACGTCCGAGGATTGCATTATAAACGGACGGGAGGTCCACCACCGAGAAGGTGAGGACTTTTGACGCAGTCCTCGGATACGTCCCCAAGGTGACCTCCTCCACTGTACAATGCCCCTGGCAGGGATCGCGGCTCGTTATCGAAGTCCGTCTGGCCCGGCCCCTCTGGGGCCTTCATTTGGTCTCTTTTTAATCCTAACTTATAGTAGGCGTCGAGATAAAGCAAATTCCTTGAACTTCCATTATCAACAAAAACACGTTTCGGATGGAAGTCGCTCGTCCCATCCGAGACGAGTGCGATTCTAAAACTAAAGGGTCGAGTGGGGTGAAGTTACATGAGACATGTCGCCCTTACTAAAGTAGATGACTTCGTCCTCGGGATCGTCCGAGGTCTCTTTGATGCTCCATGCTCTCTTCCTCCATCTCTCGCCGGCCGTGTGGACACCATGTTTATAACTCCGGCCGCCACCTGTTCCTCGGAGGATCTCGTCGCCTCATTGCCGCCCGGAGGACTGCCTTGATCTCTGCGAAGGAAGCGGTTGAGGTGTCCCCTCTTTATCGTCTTGATCTCCCTTGCGCAGAGATTTGCAGCCTCGTGAGTGTGGCCTCCGCAATGATGGAAATCACAAGATTTCCGTTTGTCTCCACCTCCGGATTCTTCAATGGCACGGGCCATTTCACGAACTTTTCCCTCGAATTTGCATCGGACGTTTGTCCGCATGTCGTTCAAGGGAGTGAGACGTGTTGGGGAACGTCTCTACGTGTGTGCATCTCGGGCTTGTGGTGCTTTTGATGCCTTGCCACGAACGGGGACTGCGATAGTCCCCCCTTCCTCTTCACTACCTCTGTCCTCGGGCGGTAGTCCTCGCTCTTCTTTGGGGGCGTTTTGCTTCGTTAGCCTCCTCTGCGCAATATAGGCCCTTGCTATGGACTCGGCCTCTTGAAAAGTACGGGGCCCTTATGGATAAGGTGCTTGAAGAAGGAACCCTCGAGGCGAGACAGAAGGCGTTGACTTCACGCCATCGAGATAGCTTGGGTATCTGTGCGGCCTCGGACACAAAACACGCCAGAAGCTTCTCGGGCTTTCCTGGCTTCCTGCTTACGCGGGTGAGATGCCACAGGCGCTTCTCTACTGTCTGCTTTGAGGCGAATCGGGACAGAACGCAGCCGCGCCCGATTCGCCCGAAGGTGTTAATGGAGCCGCGGGCATCCCGTAGAACCAAACTCCTGGCGTCCCCTTTCAATGTTAAGGGGAAGCACTGCACATTGCCGTCTCATCAAGCCCCCCGAAGGCTTAAGTGCTCCCGAACATATTCGGGTGGTCCATGGGGTCGGCACTTCCACGTATGCCTCTAGCCGGGCATTTTAAACTTCGAGGGGAGCACCCCACGACTTGACGTTTGCCGTGAATGGAGATCATGGGACGCTTTCGCCCGCCGCTTTCTCCAAAGACTCGATTCCGAGACTTTTTCCAATCTCTCCTCCACATGGGGTGGAGCCGCCGTCCTCCTTGCGTTGAGGAGGTGCCTCGGTTCGTTAGGGCCGGTGGTTTGCAGTCTCTCGGGGTCCTTCGACCCCCCACGCGTGCGTCGCCTCTCGGCGTGATTTTCCCGATGTCCCCGAGACCGGGGGGACCAAGACGATCCTCCCGGGCTCGAGGATCCCGCCACTGAGGCCACCCGGGTTCTTGGTGGCTCTTGCCGGGGCGCCCTAAATTAGCGCTCGCGCCTCCTTCCTCCGTTTCTGATGTTTTACCTGGGAGCCCAAGGCGCCCTCGCTCTCTCGTCTTCCCTTGCGCGCAGGGCAAGACGGCCTTGGATATGTCGTCCATTTTGGTCGCCAAATCCCTTACGACCGATCCGGATGGTTTTCGATGCCCACACGGGGGTTTGGGGCATCCTCCCGCGGTGTCGAGTAGTGGCACAGGGTGGTGCGCTTGCTCGCTCCGGTGCTCACCATGTTATGATGCTTGAAGTAAATCTTTGCGACGTGTGGTTAAACGTGATCTAAGAAGGTGAGAAGTTGACTTTTGTCCCCTTCCCACAGACGGGCGCGCCAATGTTGCGTTCTGGATCTTCGGGTCCAAGCAACACAAATGAGTTGGGATGATTCAGGGTGAAACGAATGCAAAATGATGAAATGACGAGTTAGAGTAGTAGAGATTGAACACCGGAGTTTTACGTGGAAACCTCCTCTTGAATGAGGAGGGAAAACCACGAGGCTGAGCCTGGCAAAATTTCACTATGAGCACGTTGGGTTACAAAATCAATACAAGGCCGAGAGCTTTTTCTAAGTTGGCCCCTTCAGGTGTCCGAGTGATTTCTACTGTTCACAAAGGCGTCGACCACTGAAAAACCAATCTGAAAGCTCAAGTCTAGGTAAATTTTAGAATAAGAGAGAAGGGATCAGAAGCCCAGAGAGAGAGTTTTCTTCGTAGGAGGCTTGAGGTTTTATAGGCAGTGATAATGCCGGGTGCGGTAGGTGCCAGTGGCCACCGATCTGGCCGACACGTGCTCTGAACGTCGGATGCGCCGGTGTACGGAGTGAATCTCGGCCGTTCGATCCGTTCCGTGCAGGGAATGTCGACGGCGGTGACAGATCAGGTGTCAGCCGGGTAATGGTAGTGCGCCGCAGACCATGCGCGTTTCAGCGGGTTTTGTTAGGCGAAGCCGCATTCCGGACGTCCCCGGGAGTCCTCGTACCTTGCGAAGATTTTCTTCAGGCGAGTCCTTGTACCCTTGCTAGGTCCGCGGATTTCATGGCGCGTGGTCACGCGCCCGGAGAACTAAGCTTCTGTTGCCTTTGCATTCTTCGCGCCTCGAGGTGTTCTCGGACTCTTTTCGGGTACGTCCGAGCGCTCATATTCTGGGCCACTTGGGCCAAGTATTTTCCCACCCGATTGGGGACCCTGGGTACTGGACCCAACAATATCTTATAGGAAACAATTGGTCATGTAGTTACATTTGATTCATCCGATATACTTGTAAAATCTATTGATCATACATTTATACTCAGTTGTCTTTGAAATTACGAACCACACGCTTATCAACTACTGTTAACAACTTGTAATAGCTTTTGGCCTCTAAATGAATTGATTTCCTTTGTCGATTTCTTCGTCGGTTATGCTCAACTAATTTTCTTGTATCCATGTACTCGTCTGTTCTGTATCAACTGATTCTATTGTGCCTTTTTATTTTGATGTTGTGTGAATGAAATTATAATGTGTTTTTCTTGATCTGTTCGAGGAATTTGTGCCATCAGATGTAAATGCCCTTCTTTTCTCACTCTGTTGTGGTATTTTCATATATAAAAATAAATTATAAGTATGTTTAATTACATAAACTATATATTTATTTGTATATTTAACCTTAATATGGGTTCCTTTTTATACCTATATGCTGATCTTAATATATTTTTTTATTAGTTTAGCCTCTCTTTTTCTGATAAAAAGTTGGGAAAGAAAAAGATAAGTCTATTTCTGTTTGAGAACAAAATCAAAATGGGCATGCATTGATTATTTATATTTAAAATTGATATATGACTATTAGAAATTGTTGCGTTCTGAATCCGCGGCGTCCAGTCAGATCCGTGGTTAGCTGGCGTACTGAATCCACGAGGTCCAATTGGATCTGTAGTTTTCAGGCAACACAAGTAAATATGGTGTTGGACACAAGAGAAAGATTGAGACCGGATCTCTTGCGTGGAAAACCTCCTCTTAAATGGGGAGAAAAAATTACGAGGCTCAAGGCCTTGAAAGTGTTTCACTATTTGGGTTGAAGTCTTTACAAGGTACAAGCATTGGGGTTAGACCCTTCCTTGTCTGTTGTTTTGCGTTTCTTTTTTAGAAGGCTATGCTTGCTGGGAGTCTTTGCCACTCTTGTCGGGGATTTTTTTTTTGCTTTGCCTTTTTGGGGAAAAAGAGTCTAGTCCCCTTAAAAGGGACTTTGCTGGGTATTTATAGGGGAGACCAGTCTGTTGGGGAGGCGACGCGTGTCAGCCATCAGATGGCCTAAATGCTGTGTAGTGCCCCACTGACCTCATTAATGTTGCTGACGTGCGTGGTAAGGCACGCGTCTAGCGCTGCTGGCAGTCTAGATGTGTCAGTTTTGATTTGACCAAGCATGCTCTGTTCAGATGGAGACTGGCAGTGGTTGCAGGTTTCCTTGAGAATCAGTGAAATTGCTTAGCTGGCATCCTTGACTGAATATAGGGTAGTCCTCGTCCCTGAGTGGAGTTCCTCGTGAGTTCGCGGACTCGTAAGAAGAGACTGCTCTTGGAGGATCTTTTGGGGAAAGTCCGGGAGCTTCTTCTCGACCTCTTGGACGATTCCGAGACTCGAAGAGGCTTTCGTAGCTTAAGTCGCTTTTGTATCTGTGTATTCGGATATACTAGCGTTGTCCTCGAGCTACTTATGAAATGCGGACGGGATTTCTGCTCCTGCTTGTAGTCTTAGTCCTCGCTGACCGGCCTCTACTCCTGATTTACGTTTGAAACTTTCTTCCTAGTGTTTTTATGGGCTTTGTTAGGGCCTAAATAAATAATATTTTTATATTTATTTTTATTAAAATTGTTAAAATTAATGTGAAGAGAGAAAATTGTAAGAGAGATGAATGAGAAAAAAATAAAACTAAAATAAAATTTAATAATTTTAGTATAAATCTATATATAAATAAATATATGCATAATATTTAGTATTTAATGTTGTGGTCATAAGCACATTAAATAAGCCACGTCGTAAGAGATAAAAAAGCAGATTCTCTTTCCATCTCTTCTCCATCTCCATGGGTTTTTCGCGGCGCGGCGTTTTAAAGTCACGGACTCACCGGGAAGATATGGGGCCCACGAAGAATCCGAGTCAGATCGACGTGAAAACGGTGGCCGTCCAAATTTATGAATCTTCAACCGTAGACCGTACGCACATTGGAGTGAAAGTATCGCAAACAGGGCCCACCGCCCACGTGAGGCAGAGGGAAGTGAGAGAAGAGGCCTGCCGCTTTCAGTGGGTCCCGGCGGATTCCGTGGGAGGAAGTTTCGGTATTCTTTGTCGGCATAAGTGACATGTCATTCATTTGGTCGACAGCTGTCGTTTTCTGCTACGCGTTTGTCTGGGCAAGTCTGGTACTGGCTCGGTTCGGGGTTCCTTACCCTTTTAAATAGAATTTTGATACATTATTGTACAAAGTGGAAAATTGAATAAAACTATTGACCAATTTAAAAGACAGCGAATTTATAATATCTCAAATTTTATTTAAATTAATTTAATATTAATTATAATTTTAAATAAATTAAATATGATAAAATTAATTAAATATTAAAAAATTTTAAAAGGATATTTAGATCGATTGGGTTGGTGCCTGGGGTGCGTCCATATTGTCGTCCAAATATTAATTCAAATTTTAGAATAAAAAAATTGAAATAAAATATATAATAATAATAATAATATAAATAAAGAAAAAAAAAGAACATAAAAAAAAGGAGATAAGGGTGGATTTGGGGGGGAGAGAGTGAAGGGGAAGCTAGGGTTTTGGCGCAAAAAAGAGAGGGAAGAAGAGAGGAGGAGGGAGGCAGCCGGAGATGGCGTCGTCTGGCGAGGAGGCGCTGATGCCGGTGGTTGTCGGTGGCGCAGTGGTGGTCGGTGTGGTCGATGGTGTTGTTTCACGAAGAGAAAACAGTCGAGAAGGCCTACGGCGTTTGTCGGCAGCATTCTTAACGGCGGCGCGCAGAGGTAGCGTTGCGACGGTGGTCGACGGCGTTTGCTGGTAGACGTCGGCGACCGGCGATCGCCGTGGGTGTTCGGCAAAGTGCGCAGAAGTTGCACAACGAAGAAGAGAGAAGCGCATGGGTGAGAGGTGCCACTCAGTGTAAGACAGAGGAAGGAGCGGCGGTGTTCGGAGATGGTCAACGGCGGCCGATGGTGGCACGTCGGCAATCGACGGTGGCCGTGGGTGTCCGATGGTGTGTGCATGTAACGACCCGAACTCGAATCCCCGAACCTCACCCGGACCATCACGGTGACTGTGATGTCCCACATCGGATGGAAAAGGGAACGAAGCGTGCCTTATAAGGTTGTGGATACCTCTCCCTTGTGGATGAGTTCTGGGGGCGGTGGACTCCGTCTGCTAGGAACAAAACTGTGCGGGTCGCGTGTTGGTTTAAGACGCCTTGAAGTTCTCCCGATCCAAAGCGAACATTATCTACAGGCGGGTGACCCGGGGACGTTACAGTGCAGAAGCTGCACAGAGAGGGGGAGCACGGCAGAGACGGGCGTGAAGAGAGAGAAAGGGAGGAGAGAGAATGGCCGCACGTAGTAGAGAGAGAAAGTAGTGATTCGGACACTTTGAGACATCATTTATTCATATCTGCAAAGTATTAGATTTAGACAAGTATCTGTAGACCCCCTCTTTGATCTAATTTAATTTTTAATATATTTTGAATATTATTTTAAATTTTTACTAACATGCATGCATTTTTGTACACCCATTTAATTTATTCTGGACATACATGTGTAGTTCATTCAATGTTTTAGAGGGTTGTTGGATTGGGTTTTATGATTTTAAAGAGTTTAATATTTTTCTGAAAGTCCGAATAATTTATTGGACATTGTATATTTTTATATTAATATATTTGTACAAAAAAATGAGTATGAAACTTTGCATTAGTCATGCAGTCACATGCACGTACCTGATTGTGGTCACTATATTTGTATTTGAAAATTGGACACTCTGGTTAGCTCTCGACGGGGAGATTTATCTGAAAATTTTTTTTCGCCGGCAGGAAAGGTTTGAAGTAGTGATCCTTTTCATTTGGATAATTTGACTTGACCTTAGAATATATTTTGATATCCTAATTTATCTGACAAGTTTAAAAATTTTACCCAAAGTCGCGGGTAGTAAAACATAGTGAACAACCTTATCTAAGGGTATACAGTACATGAATTTTAGTCTAAAGTTATCGGGATTATATATAACCTTTTCTCAAATTAGTCTTTAAATAATTAGAACTCAAATTTGGTACATAATTTATATTTTTGCATTAATTGATATTGGATTTTGATTTGGATATGGATTTTTGGATTTGGATTTGAGTTTTGCCGATTTTTGCCTATAATTGGGCTTGGTATGTCTCGTACAAATAATTTTGATTATATGTTTTGATCCGAACCTTTGAAATATCTATCGCGGTACTGTTTTGATCTCTGCGCACGCTATTGGATCATTCGGCTATCGAATTTAGTCCTAAATAACAAGCTGATTAGACATTGGATTTGGATTTGGACTCAGACTTGGATTTGGATGCGGATTAATAACGGCTTTGGAATTGCTTCAGACCACTTCTGTTTTGGTTAGATATTTATTTATATATATATACGTCCCGACGAGTACTATTTTTAAAATTTGGACAATTATTTGGATTTAGATATTTGATTTGAGTATGAGAGTACCATTGGATTTTAAAATTTGGATCTTGGATTTCAGTTAAATTTGTCTTATCGGCGATTTGGATTTATTTTAAAATTTGATTAGATTTTTATCCATTTGACATTTCCTCTGATTTATTGGACTCCCTTTGATTAAATATGATACTTGCTGGGTATTAAGCTCATTTTTTTAATTTTGTCCCTTCAGAGTAGAATGTTCAAATACAGTACAGGAGGAAAAACATGATCGGTCAGATATTCGTCCGATTTGCTGAGTTTTAATTTTATTATGGTTTATATTGATATTTGATATATTTGGATTATAAAATTGGCCGGATATGAACTTATTGTTATATTTTGGGAATAGTTTGAATATTATGTTATATTTGATTATGATTTTTGGGTCGAATTATTACCTTCCTTACAATGATTGTAGAGCAGATCGTATTTATATTATCCGGATGGTTGTTCGATGAGGTCCTGTGAGAATTTTAATTTTATTGAGTATATATTTTGGTTTGTCACACCCAAATTTTAGGATTTAGTATTATTTGTTTAAAATTATTTAAAATTTTAGATTTTAAAAATTATAATTAATTATTTAAATTGACCTACTTAATTTGGATTCGTGATAGGATTTAATTTTTGTAAATAAAAATACTAATCATACGTATCATAATAACTTAACAAAAAGTTAAAAAAAATATAAGAATTACTCCCTAATATATTTTTTAATATTTAAACTGATAATTTTTTTTAAAAAAAAATAGAAATATATAGAAAGAAAGAGAATGAAAAAAGGATAGGCATAGAACTTTTCGTGAGTATGAAGAGCTGAACTCCACTTGGATTGTGCTCATTATAAATACTTGTATGTTAAAATATGATATGTTCAATTCTTAGGTGGAGATATGTATTTATAACTTAAACTCTCATAATGTGTCTATTCAGAATTTTCGCCCATAATCAAAGGTGTTATGCTACATTAAACACTAGCTATTATCATAGTCATATAATTGCTATTTGTATTTGCTTAGTAATAGTCTAGTTGTTAATATCCAGCCTTTATTAAGCCACCACAGTATTAGGCAGTTACAGCTCATTCACGTCTGGCTTATTATCTCTTAGTTAAAGATAACTGTTTATTCAAATTTAATACTTTATTTATTATTTTGTAAGTCATTAACTGATTTGATCTTACACATTCCTCACAAGTTGATCGTTTAGTTGGTTGGCTTAATTCTTAGTGCCTGTATTCAAATTGTTGATATCCGAATCTTGTTTTTCTGTCGAGCCGGCTTGGTCATACTTGGACCATATCCAACAAATTTAAATTTAATTTCTTAATTTTAATTATTTAATTAATATTAAATAATTAAAAATTTTATAACAATAAATAATTTTTTAATAAAAAATTATAATTATTTAATTAATATTGAATGACTATAATTAAAAAAAGATTAGGTCAATATTTTTATTGGAGGAGTAGAGTCTCCAAAGATAGTGCCCACTTGGTGCAATTATACTGCACTAATTTATTTATTAACGTGTAATTATTGTTAATCATAATTTATGTGTTTTCAATAATTAAGTATGCATTAAATTTAATTGCAAGTCACAGAGCTTATATATTTTTTTTTCAAATGTGATGGGTCCATCAATCCACTATAATAGTAGATAACATTAATTAACATGTCAAAAATATATAAATAACATAATTTTATTATATCAAAAAATAATCCTCCACGTCATAAAATCATCAAACCACATGAAATTAGCTATTTAAATAAGAGAAGAAGTATTAAATTAAATAAAAAGAAATAATATGAGAAAAAGCAGAGATTGATCTTCAACATCTATTTGTAAAATCTAAAACTGAACTAAATTATATTCCTAATATATAGCTGATAAATTTAGCAAATAAATAAGCATGGATGGAGGATGAGAACACATAATCTATATAAAATCCTACAAATTTTACATCATAATTATTTTTAGGATTTATTATTATAGATATTAAGATCTTAGTTTATAGGACTTATTGACATAGATGGAACCTAAAATTCAATCACGACGACAAATACGATGAATTGTTCTCAGTTTCAAATAATTAATATATATATGTGTATTAACTAATTAATTTTAATTTTTATTAAAAGTAAGTAAATTATAAATGCCTATGATCAAATAAAAGATTGAGAGTTGGGTCAAGTCTAATCGATATGGGCGGACAAAAATGGGGCTTTGAGTTCGGGTACTGGCCCTTCAATGATCCTCATTAAAGGCAATGAGTTTTGTCTGATTGGGCCTTCGAAAGGATCCAACTGGAACTAGTCTCTATCAACATACTACCCGTACGTCTATTAGTGTAGAGATGAATATATTTCTTATAAGAATATATCACGTCAGTCTCTCAATCAAAGCTGCCCATTTAAAATGGACCATTATTAATTAACTATTATTAAAATATAAAAATTAATAAATTTTGATGCGTCTTTAAATTTAAACTTTAAATAGATTCGGATGATCCTTTATCGTGGTTCCGACTCCATTCCCTGAGTTGGATCCTGCACATCACTAAACAGAATAGGAGGTCAGTGTGTCGACGAAAAATTATCCCACCGAAAATACTCCGATGTTCAAGTTAATAAAATAATTTTCGAAAGAATAAAACTGAAATTGAGAAAAAGAGAGAGACCGAGTGCGTTTCCCAGATGTAAGAGGGACGAGGATGCCATCTTAAATGTGGGAGGTGGGAAGCAGTAAACGGCCGTGAGAGCGCGGCTTGTTTGCTGCTTAAGGTTCTTGTGAATGTGTTTGCGTAGCGACGTTAACGCTAAAACGCTGGAGTTTGATGGTAGAGAAAGCGGTTTTCCGAGAAGACTTATTTTGCGCGTTACTGAGCGTATGCGTAAGGAATCGAAATCGTGCCTTGAATGATAATTTAAGGGCTTATTTATGGTTGAGAGGACGATCTTCCTTCTTTGAAATGAGTAATTCCCTGTATAATTCTTGGCTGGTTTGCCTTTCGGAGCAGATGCCAGTTTTAAGGCCGAGGCGCTTTTCATACGGCGGCCAGCTTTTCCAAGACGGTCACCTTTCTTCTGTGTATGTTACCGTTGAAGAGCCTAAATTGGTAAGGATTTGAAAAAATTTGGCGCCTTCCTTATGCGAAAGACGCCAATATTGTCAATATCTACTTTGGGAGCCTGCCAAGATCGTGGAGATTGCTTGGAGAGCTGTTGCTGGCCGTCTGATGGATCATGGACTCGAAAGGATTAGGCCAATTACTGTAGAAAAGCCTCTTTTGAGCCTAACGTGCAGTGCGCAAACGATCAACGTTTGAGTTGACCGCCTGTGTGCTCGTTGGCCGCCTGATGGTTAACACCAGCGTTAACCGTCCTGGGCCTTTTAGCTCTTGGGTCCGTTTTCCTTCTTGGCCGTTAAAGTGTTGACCGTCATTTTGGGGTTCCGTTGACTTTTTGGGGCCAGCCCATTTTCAATATACCGATCAAATTTTTAAAAAAACTAAATTACAGTTGTTATATTAAAAATAAATGGTCAATTTTTTTTTTTAAAAAAGAACTATATTAAAAAAAATATGTAGCTCATCGAAATCCTCTTATCAGTTATTTTTAAAATTCTACAAATAAGTTATTAGGGTGACGTACAAGCACCCTGCATGTTTGTTCCATTGCGCGCATTCTTCCTCCAAGCCCGTCAAAGTTGCAATCAATCCATTCCGCTCGCGCCGAAGCATGCAACTTGTGGGCAAGTAAATCCCGTAGGGCCCATTCATGGACTTCTCGTTTGATTCTTGGTTGTCAGATACAGCAAGTACTATCTATCTCCATGGGCTAGTGAAATTGACGAGACAATATTTTGGTTCAATTATTTGTGACGAATTTAATTCATGTTGCTGCATATTCCAAGCATACTTGATATATGTTTGTTGTGTATGGTTTAAATAAGAACACTCTAACTCAATATAAATCAAAGTTGATTAACAAGATACGAAATCAATTCAAATGACGGCCTCACCTAATATTCAGTTGATTGTCCGAGCAATCAGGTGACTAAATGTATAAAAGATCGAGGCAATTAACGGCTCAATAAAGTAAGTAGTAAGATATTTGTTCCTGAAAATGGTTAAATGTAACTAATTGATGATTAATCATATTAAAATAAATAATAATGACCCCATAGGTGTCAAGAATTAACTGTTGAATCATTATACAACCAAAACAATGATTGGAAATCAATGCAACGTATTACTTTGGATAATAGCTGCACTAATTTTAGATAAATAGGACGATTGGTATCCAAGTTATAAACACAAATCCTTGATTTAGGAGAGGGGCATTGAATACAGTGGCAAACAATTGCCTATTGTCAATATAATCAGATCAATAGAGCCCAATCCTCCTAATATGTTGAATTCCACACTAATCCCCCTTTTTTCTCATTTTTTTTTAATTTTTAAATTTTACTAGAAAGATTACTAATTTAAACGTCAAATGATATACTAGAGAATGAATTTTGTATGTTTTTACCTCTTATTGAATTATTGTTATGCGTAAGATTTAAATTTGTAGTTATGAAGATCCAACTTACGTTTTTTTGCGTCAATTTGATGATATTATCTAACTTTCTAACTCGTATAGTATTCTAAATCCTAGGTACAAATTAATGCTATTTGTAGTCGAAATTATATACTTGAATTTTAATCCAATTTTATAAATAAATTGGAGTTATATACAAAAAGGGGAAAAAGATGGCCCGCCAGTCTGTTAGAAAATATGAGAGCATATTCAAGTTTATGTCACAGGGGTATGGACTAATGGAGCATGGGTCCCATGTCCCATAAGTACTATGTCATTTCCCTTCATGAGTTTTTGTCAGAACACTCGTTTTGTTTTGTGGTTGGAGGGGTTGTGATAATTGCATATCACGTCAATTCTTTATAAACACCTAAGTTATAATTATTTAAATAATATTAGAAAATTAGTCAAGTCATGCCATTTTTAAGATTTCTCCAACTAAGTGTGCTTTGATTTCCCTGCATACGTTTCTAACAACTCATGCTGTGTGTTTAGGTAGATAGAGCCATGCAAGTGTAAGTTATTCTTATCATAAAAAATGTAGGTAGAGATATTTAATAATACTTATATATATATATATATATATATATATATATATATATTTGACTGTAATACAAGATAAATTTGTCACTGATACACTTAATAATAACTGTAAGCAAATAATCTATTATTTTGGTGACACCAACTTCTAATTTTATCCTTTCAAACTTTCTCTACATCCATTTAAAAACCTAAATTGGAACATTTGAATTGATGGGCTTGAACTTATATTGGTCATGTAGGTCATGCCTGTGGGGCACCCTCACATTAAATTGGGATGTGGAACCTCACCGTGCATGATGCATGCACGCATAGGTAACAGCAGCATGGGCTATTCCTCCCTCTCCACACTATTCCGTTGTGAATCCTGCAACATTAGTAATGGCCACCTACCCCACAACCTTTCAACATCCAATAGAATATTAATATATTTATATCCCAAACACAGCCTTATGGTCTCTTCCCTGCCATCCCCGGTGTCCTTTATAGGTAGGGTAGCCCTCCTAGGAAACACCTTCATATCCATTCGTTATAAATACGTATTCATTGAATCATGCCCCCCCTCCCTTTGTTAGTTCTCTATTGTTGCTTGTTTTGCCTCTTATCTTCACGGCAATACCCGTAACAGTACTCGTGCATCCATGCTACCAAGTGGGCACTAACTATGTCACCTTGCTTAAAATGATATAGCATTTATCTAATTTTTTATTTTTATATGAGCTCGATATTATGAAGATAGGTAAAATATTATATTATTTAAAATTATCTTTATAATATCACATCTATTGAAAGTTAAAGTAACCTCATTATAAATTATCCCTAATATAACTTTCTTTATTTTTTAAATTGGTACATTTTTAACTTAATTATTTATTGTTTATATTCATATCTATCATTTAATTTATGTATGCATTTTAATAAATTTATGACTATAACTAATCAATGTAACGCCTCTCAACTTGTAAATTCAATGTAATAATATTCAATTTGGTGAATTATTCTCCGTTTGTCTTATTAATTAGTTAGGCATCACCTCGGTAAGCAATCATTGCCAGTTCATACATGATATCTGGATAGCAATTGATTGCCTTTTCGGGTATAAGGTAGTCCGGTTAGCATATAATCTGAATAAACTTATATTCAACGTAGATTGGACTCTCATATCATTCTCATTATTATTGATCTTTGAAATAAAAAAATTGAGTAAATAGGAATTCATTTTGACTATTCATCTACATTTCCTCACCCATAAGTAAACCAACCAAATATAGCTCAAATTTTGACAATTTATTTAAAAATAAATAACTAAATATATCTCAAATTTTGGCAGTCAGTTAAAAAATAAACAGCTAATTTTTTTTAATTTAATTTAATTCAAACTAATTAAAGCTTAAAGCATGGCTACAATTCCCCCTCTTTGAGACAAGCTGCTTCGCGCCATGCCATGCCATACCACGTCGTGTGAGGAAGTCTCCATACGTTGCCACTTTATCCCATCAGCCAGTGTGTAGAAAAGAAATCAAACACATCACTGTATCTCATATAAAATTATTTTTTTAAAAATAATATTGATGGGTATTGCTATCAAAGGTCGAAGAGAAAGATTTCGCCCATGAATTTGGACCATTAAGTATAGAGGTCTAGTTGGCCCATACAACCCAAATCAATGTATGCACTCGAAGGCTTATCTTAGAAGTTAGCTCTTTGAATGATAACGGAACCAATGGCTGAAACAATTCCCCCTTTCTTATCTTAAGTAACCCCCTCGAACATCAGTTAAAACCACCAAACTGAGCAAAATCTTATTTGCCCTATTAGAATATGGCAAGTAAATATATAGGGTGTATATATGCATAGGAAATATTGTATATTTTCTTTTTTTTTACTTTTTCCCGTTGTATTTCCTTTTTCTCCTTTTTGTATTTTCCTTTTTGGTTTCGGCTGATCCTCCATATTTGAGGCGCCTTTTCAGCAATATTCAATTCGACTTTTAACCACAATGAAGAGCATGACTCAAGGTCCGTCTCCCTCTTCCTTCGTCTCCTTCGTCTCCTTCATCCTAGCTTTCGATCCGTAACTTTACATGGTATCGAGATGGAACCTCCATCTACGTTACTTGGAAACCGCATCAAATCCAGCCAAATCACCTACCCTCCACTCAAAACACATGCATCCTCAAACCTCACCGATCTTACAAATCCCTAGTTTTTTACCCTCCACCGATTGCTTAACAACTAACATGGTCTAGGGCCATGCGCGCGCGCTTTGAGAGCTAAAAACAAGCTCCAGCCATCGAGGCACCATCCATAAACCGAGTGACCCAAAAGACCCATTTTTGAGATCTCGGGGCGCACGATACATGGTCGCTCCACTCGATCCAAAACTTTAGCCCATCAATTAAATCGACTGTTGTCTTCGTTGAGGATGCATTCGAGATCCGAATGAGCTTCAGGGACCGCTTCACTCCCTACCATTTTTTCAATTAAGAAATCGTTGGCAAGCCTCGCTTCAAGAACACGATCCAAAGAAGCATCTATTATGGTAAGCTTAAAAACTTTATGGGATTTTTGATTTATGATCCCCTTCCAAATCGCAATTGTGGCGAGATGAAAATATTTGCGCCAAATACCAACGTGATTGTGTTATACAATTTTGGGATTAAATGATTCCTACTCAAATGCCCGACCAAATCATGATGATGGATCCCCTTCCTCTCAACTCGGGTATTTTCTTTATTCAAAAAGAAGAGCAACAAATCAAATGCCGTCTCCTTCAATCTAAACTCAATGGCTTTAACCGCAAAAAGGCAACCCCGCCCCTTTAAAGGTCATACAAAAATAAATCATCATGCCAAGAAAGAGAGGTTGTTCTTGTTTCATTGTAAGATTAAATTCAAAAATATTTAAAATTGGAAATTCGATGCACTGTGTGTACGCATCGTAACAAGATCGGGCATGTTGTTGAGAAATGCTACCTCTTACATGGATTTCCTCCCAATCACAAGTTTCATGGCAACCGGGAATACAAATCCTCAAATCTGTCCAGCTTTTAAACCTCGTACCGAGAATGAAGGAAACCATGATGACAGAATTGGCCTGACTAAAAGCCAATTCAAACGGCTCCTGGATCTGATTCAACCAAAAGACGCTGCTCAACCCGTGTTCGACCCAATGATTGAGCAGCCCAAGGCTGCCAACATGACTGGTAATATCCTTACTGTTTCTTCCTTATATAAGCATCGCAAAAATAATCAGTATGTATGGATTCTGGACACCGGGGCCACCGATCATATGATATGTGATCCCTCGTTATACTGTGATTATACGGTTCAGATTTCATGCTCGCGAAACTTCCCCGATGGAAGTAGAGCATCTCGCCACATATTGGAAATATTAAACTCACTTGATAAGTTGATATTGCAAAATGCCCTCTGCGTCCCTTCATTTACCTTTAATTTGATTTACAAACGCCTAACCGATACACTTAATTGCCAGTATGTTTTTCTTCCTAACGCTTGCTTGATTCGTGACCTCGCTACTTGGACGACGGAATGGGTAAAGAAAAAATGGACTCGTATTGTTTGATGGATGAGACATTGATTCCACCTGCCAGAGCCTTCTCCTCAAATATAGCAAGGGACCCTCCGTTAATTTTGCTTCGTTTTCTTCATTTATGGCATTCTAGACTAGGTCATACTGCCCGTACTCTAGGATGAAATTAATAAACGACCCTCTTGTAAAAGGTGCCGTATATTCTATTAATAATAATCCACTTTCGCCACACGGCCAAGCAACGTCGCTTCCCCTTTTCCCAAGACTCATAAGTCACACACCTTATTCGACGTGGTGCATTGTGACTTATGGGGACCTTGTTCGAGGTATCCTATGATGGATATAAATATTTTTGACTATTGTTGATGATGCATCCAATACCGGATTTACCTGCCGAAACAAAATCGGATACAAAATTGTGCCTGAAGCCTTTTATAATCTGTTGCCGCACAATTTAATGTCAAAATCAAAGTAATTGAGCGATAATGGAAACAATTCAAATCGGGAGATTTTTACAAAAACCGGTGTTATTCACCAACGTAGTTGTGTGGAAACACCACAAAGAAACGGTGTTGTTGAACGCCACCAACATTTATTAAATGTCGCTGGGCCATTAGATTTCAATCGGGACTTTCAAATTCTCGGAGTGATTGTGTTCTTACCGCACACATCATCAATAGGATTCCCACTCCTATACTTGAAAACAAGACTCCATATGAAATTTTATTTAGAGTCAAACCCAACTATGCCAACCTCCGTGTCTTTGGTTGCCAGGTTACGCCACCACCATCTCCCAAGGCCATACCAAGTTCGATCCTTAAGTAGAAAATGTGCCTTCTTAGGTTACCCTTTTGGTGTCAAGGGCTACAAACTAATCGACTTAGATAGCCACACTACCTTTATTCAAGAGACGTGATTTTCCATGAAAATATATTCCCTTTTCAAAATGACGGCCTTGACCAAAGTCCCAACACTCAACCCGACGCACTCTCATTAGAACCATCTCCTACCTATCACGAACAATTATGGCCTACACAACCGCTGCCATCTAACCCTGAAGTTGAACCTATGACTGCTGATGATGAAGATATTCCTATGGTCTCCATTCACAATCAAGACCAGGAACGCCTCATGAATAATCACTCCGAACAAAATGAACTAAATGATACACAAACTACTGTCATTAGTCAAATACCTGTTCGGAGAACCACTCGGGTTCGCAAGGCACCCGAATACCTGAAAGAATTTCACTGTCACCAAGTATCTCAAACTCCACACACCAAATCGAACATACAAACTCTTCCTGGAAGATCGTATCCCATTGAAAATCACATATCATACCAAAATTATCTCCTCATTTGGTCACTTTTCTCGCAACTATAACATCCCACGTGAAACTACGAACGTATGCTCAAGCCATTCGTGATAAAATTGGTGTGACGCCATCCAAAAGGAATCGCACGCATTAGAACAAAACAAGACCTGGATTCTCACTGACTTACCCATCGGTAAGAAGACCATAGGCTTCTATGTCTTTAAATTGAAATTCAACAGTTGATGGAAGTATTGAGAGATATAAATGTAGATTAGTCGCCAAAGGATATACGCAAAAGAAGGGATTGACTATCATGAAACATTTTCTCCTCGTTGCCAAACCAACTACAACGATGTCTCTTAGCCATAGCAACTATCCAAGGATGGCACCCGTATCATTTGACGTTAATAATGCCTTTCTTCATGGTAGTTTAACCAAGAGGTCTATATCGTAAAACCCCGGATATACCAAAGGAAAACCGAACTAAGTTTGTAGACTTTTAAAAGCATCTATGGTCTTAAACAAGCCTCTAGACAAGTACTCCAGTGTCGACATCCTTGATCACCTTTGGCTTCACTCAATCTAAAGCCGACATATTTTTTACCAAACAAGATGATCAATCCTTTCCTAACTTCTTGTGTATGTTGATGATATCATCGTAGCTAGTAGAACTTCTATTCACTCGTTAAGTCATATCTCAATCATGCTTTCAAAATTAAAGATCTCGTGTTTTGGATACTTTCTTGGAATAGAAGTCATCGCGCTCATCAATATCCATATATGTCAACGAAAATATGCCCTGATATTTTAGCCGATTCCTGATCCCTTGGTTCTAAACCTCTTAAGCTTCCAATGGATCAATGTAAAACTCGAAGACATCGCTTTTACAAGATCCTAGTGTTTACCGCAGACTTGCATACTTTTATCTCACCGTTACTAGACTCGATCTCTCACAAAGTCAATTCATGACTCAACCCACCTCTAGTCATCCTGGCAGCAGCCTCATCAAGTCTTCGCTACCTCAAACAATCCGGCAAGGTATATTATTCTCTTCCACTTCTAACATTCAACTTCGAGCTTTTTGTGAAATTCCCGTCCGACACTTCTATCACCAGCATTATTGGCAACTCCCTTATCTCCCGAAATGCAAGAAACAATATATTTCCGTTCGCCGCCAAGAATATCGATCCATGGCTACTACTTGCGAACTCACTTGGCTTGTTATATCTTACGCGATTTGCGGATCCTTCACTCTCACGCTCGATCTCTACGCTGACAAATCGGGCGCCCGCATTCGTCGGAATCCAGGTTTTCCACGAAAGGACCAAGCACATCAACTGGGATCACATCCGGTTCTGATAAGATTCAAGATGGGAGTGTTCGAACTCATTACGTGACCACTCAAAATCAACTTGCCGATATGTTCACCAAGATTTTACCGCCCACCGGTTACACCTTCACTTATCCAAGCCGGGCATCCTAAATATATATGCTCCACTCTTGGGGGGTATTAGAATATGGCAAGTAAATATATAGGTGTATATATGCATAGGAAATATTGTATATTTTCTTTTTTACTTTTTCCCGTTGTATTTCCTTTTTCTCCTTTTTGTATTTTCCTTTTTGGTTTTGGCTGATCCTCCATATATGAGGCGCCCCTTTCAAAGAATATTCAATTCGGACTTTTAACCACAATGAAGAGCATGAAAGGTCCGTCTCCCTCTTCCTTCGTCTCCTTCATCCTAGCTTTCGATCCGTAACTTTACATGCCCGATAGTTTCTTGGATAGTAGATGAAAAAAGTCGTATTTTGTATTGTATAATATTCAGATTAAATGACATATGAAGATCGGACCCACTCCAAACTCGACGGACACAACTTGACTCCCGAATCCGTACTATAATATGAATTCTCGCATACATCAAATATTATAAAATAAATAATTTTAATTAGTTTTTAAATTTTAATAAATAGCTAAATATTATATATATATATATATAGCACTCTCGATCAATTTCTCATTACAACAACTCTAATTCTTTTTGTTAGGTGACTATATAATTTTACCTCCGTCCTACATTTTTATTAGATAAAAATGTGATTAAATTTAATAATATATTTTATTCAATTCTATAAGCTGAAAAATCTTTTAAATTTTATATTGAAATTTTGGAAAACTATTTTCAAGACAGATAATTTATTAAAAAAAATACGTACCAATAATTTATATTTTTTAAAAAAATGACCAAAGCTAAATTTATTGTTTCAAAATTAATTAAAAATATTTATCAGTATGAATAGTGATGAGTATATCAAAAATGGGCTGGACCCAAAAAGTTAACAAAGGCCAAAGACGATGGTCAACACATTAACGGCCCAATTGGAGATTAGGCCCAAAAGCTGAAAAGCCAAGGACGATCAACGTTGGCGTTGACCGTCCGGGCGGCCAACTCTCTAGCAGACGGTCAACTCAAACGTTGACCGTCTTCATTATGCGCATTGGGCCCAAAGAGGCTTTTCTACAAGAAAGCTCGCTCGAAGTCCATCAAAGCCTCCGGACATCGTCCACGAGGGCGATCAACACGCATGCGTTTTTATCAACTCAAACGCTGATCGTCCGTTGGAACATCGAAGAAGCCTTTCAGAAGAACCGCCTAGTCCCAGGCCCACGAATCATCAAAAAGGCCAACAACGACTTTTCGAGGGTTTTTCATTATCTCAGTTGGCACCAAAAAGGACATTGGCAATATTGGCGCCTCCCATATAAGGAAGGCGCCAGATTTTTTCTAAATCTTTGCAAGCCCGGGCTTTCCAACGGTAACATGCACAGAAGAAAAGCGCTTGATTTGGAAAGTCGTTAATGAAACAATCTTGCGCATGATTTAGAATCTGGCCTTGGCTCTCCCAATGAAAAGCCCGGCCAAGAGATCACAGAGAGGCATCCCTTCCTTCCAAAGAAGGAGGATCGCCCTCTCCACCATAAAAAAAACCCTGGATTCACCATCCAGGGTATGCCTTCTTCAACGCTTCTAATCGCACATGCTTCCTTCAACACTTTCAACTGCATACGCTCTCTGCAATACGAACAAGTGCTCTCAAAGATTTGCCTTCTCTGCCACCCACATTCTCCAAAAATCCTAAGGCAACAAGCGAGCCCTCACGGCCGTTCTTGCCTTCCCACCTTCCAAATTCAAGAAGACCTCACGTCTCTCTTACATTTGGAATAAACACTCTTTCTATATCTCTCTCTCTCAATTTCAGTTTCTTCCTTTCAAAGTTTGTTTGACTGACTTGAGTGTCGGAGTGTTTTTGGTGGGACAACTTTCCGCCGAACACGCTGCCCTCCTATTCTGTTTAGTGGTGTGTAGGATCCAACTCAGGGAACGAAACCGGAGCCAAGATAAGAGGATCATCTGAATCTGTTCAAAGTTCAAATTTAGAGACGCATCAAATAGAGAGAGTATTTTTCTTCTTCTTACCTAACTATTATGTAATCAATGACGTGGGGAAATAAAATTCCAGAATGATGTACGACCCGCTGTTTTGGACAAATGTGTCAGACTAATAATATAATAGTTGTATAGCATTAATATATTTGAACAATAATTAAAAAAGGAGCATCGTTCATTTTAAAGATAATACTTAATCGGGCACAAAAATTACAATTGTCGAAGACATATATATATATATAGATATATACACTACTCATATAACTAAATATTTTTATTAAACATTAAGTAACAAAGAATATATATTTTTTTTAACATTTTCATTCCCGAAACTATAGTGGTACATGTTAGGCTTCCAACAATAAAACTTTTCTTACAAATTTGAGAACTTATCTCTATAATAATCATTTTTAAATTATTTATTTAAATTTGTAAAAAAATAATATGATAATATATAACGTAAAATAATAATATTAAATGATAATATATAATATTTTATATAAAAAATTATTTGAAAATTAAAAAAATCATGTGATTACAAATTTTAAAAATACCCACTACAAAATAAGTTTTATTTATAAAAATATTCAACAGACACAATAATACAACGCCTTATAATAATAAAATCAAATAATAGAGAACACTAAAACAATTAAAAGAAAATTACTAATAAAATATTTTTATCATAATAAAAATAACGTACCTAAGATCATTAAATAGTAAAATATAATTAAAATCACAAATAGATAAGTAAATTTTCATACTCTATTTTTTATATTTCTCTTATTTTTTTACTTTGTTAACGCTTAATGACTCAAAAAATCAAATTTGTTAACCTTAATACAATGTGTATGAGCTTTTATATTAAATATTAGCACATATATATCCCTCATGTACACTAGGCATGACCACTTGTTGGACGATTGACACGGGTGGTCTTCACGTGCCAGTCCTATAAGAATTAGTGCATCGGCATCTATTGTGTATTTTTTGGTCACATATTTTTCTAATTTGTTAAGAATGACTTTTATCAGATTATCGCTCGAATGAACTATGCATTAAAAGAATGACTTTTAATGACTCAAAAAATCAAATTTGTTAACCTTAATACAATGTGTGTGAGCTTTTATATTAAATATTAGCACATATATATCCCTCATGTACACTAGGCATGACCACTTGTTGGACAATTGACACGGGTGGTCTTCACGTGCCAGTCCTATAAGAATTAGTGCATCGGCATCTATTGTGTATTTTTTGGTCACATATTTTTCTAATTTGTTAAGAATGACTTTTATCAGATTATCGCTCGAATAAACTATGCATAAATCTTCGGTGAATTATATTATTTAGTTGACTATTGACTGATGCATGCACACATACACAAATATATATATATATATATATATATATATATATATGCAGTTCCCAGAAGCATCTTCCATCAACATTTTCATATACTCAAATAATAAAAGTGGAAGAAGAAAAAGATGAAAAAGACAACCAAAGTGCTTCCAAGAAGGCTCGCTCCCATGCAGAGTCGTTTTAACAAACCACTGTCACGGCAATCAATCATTTATTTTATTCATACTTTTTGGGTTAAAAAAAATAAGTCCGCATATAAAAATGTTGAGACAGAATCCACTCGGCCATTCTTTTACAGCCAAGACAGTCTTAATTTTCTTTGTTAGATTGAAATGCAATTAACAAAATTTTGTTTTAAAAAATACTAAAAATATATAAAAATAGCATAATATTAGTTAATAGATATTTTAATATTTTTTAAAAAAATTAAATAAAAATACTTATATATTATATTATTTCAAAATATTAAATAATAATCAATAGATATATATTCTTATACGGTTCCATGCAATTCGCCACATCAGTTACCCTTCTGCATGTAAACCACGTGTCCTACCAAGCACAGCCCACGTGTCCTACCAAGCATAGCCCTTCTCGAACGTGCATTTGCCAGCTGGAATAATCGGATTTATGAAGACGTTTAACACGTAATTTTCGCGATCATAAACATTGACTTAGAAGATTATGAGTAATTTGTTGCGTTCCAAAATATTCAGCTCCCCTGGTAGGAATCGAGAGAGACAAATCACATCAGATTATTACACGTCATCATTAATCTCTTCAAACCTCGTCTAAATTTGTTGCCACATCACACGTCATTAATCCACTTAATCAACAAAACCACTTGAAGTTTAAAGTTTAATCGGCATTTTCTGCCATCTATTTTATTTACAGTAGCAGTAATCCAGAGATGACTTGAAGGGAAAGTTAACTGGCGTACATGGCAAGGGAGAAAACCACTTCCAAGAAAAGATCATACCGCTTTATTATTTTTCATTGATTTCTCGTACATTTCATACATAAAAAGATGGACAAAACTCCCTACCGATCATATCTTAATGACTCAAAAAATCAAAAGAGAGGAATACATAAACCAACGAATCCATGATCTCTTCTTTACTTCCCATCAGCCCCAAATCACCCAAGCATTATATGCTCAGGAAATACATAATATTAATGCTTGTGCATGCGGAAAGCTCTCTATTTACACACTCGTTGATTTTGGTCCTTTTTAACTTCCATCAAAATCATAATCATCGATCGATCCATCCATCCGTGTCGTCGTCATAGCAATCTTCATGGTCATCACAGATGCTAATCATGATCAACTACATGAGGAGGTCATCAACCCACCCCAGATCAGGGCCAGACAATCCTTTGTCATTGCACTTATCATCGAAGTTGATAGCAATGTTGTTGTTTGAACAAGAATCACAAGAGTTAGCAGTAAAACTGGAAAATTTCCTAGTAGACCCAGAAGTATTCGGAGTTGAAGGGGAGAGAACAAATTGCTGATGATCGTCACCATCGTAATTGAACAGATCATTAACCCAAGAAAAATCATTCAAATTTACACCATCGAAAGATTCCATTAATTCATTAAGAGCGTCCTTGTAGCTTAATCCCCTCAAAGCTAATTCATCCAAAACAGGAGCACTACAACCAGTTACCGCACCGCATAAACCCTCCCTTGCGATCCAATCTCCCATTCGAGAAATAGACAAGGACCCACTTAGCTCTTTCGCAGCCTTCACAGGCGTCACTGGCGGGGAGAGCGATGGCGGCGAAAAGTGAGACATGCCCAGTAGAGTAGAGGTAGGAGAGCATGAACAATACCCACAACAATGATCTATAATATTTTTTATAGTAGAATTCTTGTACCGGCTCCCTTCACGACTTTCAGAATCTCTTTGTGAAAGAAAAATTCTCAACTCACGAGAAGAGTGTGCAAAAAAACACACCTTACGCTTACAGTTTTTTCCATCTTTACACATCTCAGTACGGTACCTAGTCGGATGAAGCCAACATTCAAACACCCCGTGTGCATACTCGCAATCATCACCGCGGCCACAGCCGCCATGGCGGTACTCCGGGCAGACGGTGCTGGAGTAGTGATATTTCCTGGGATCCCTCCTGCGGGCCTTCTCGCCGGGGTGGGCAAAGGGACAGTCTGTCCAATCGTGGCTGCGGCTACGAGCACAACGCCGGACCTTGAACTCAAACATTCGAAATTGGTCGGAGGAGTACCGGTCGAACACATCTTCGCGGTTGGAGTCGCCGTTGCACGGGAGGATTTTCTGCATTGGAGCGCTGGTTTTGTCGGCTGCCTGTTTAGGAAGCAAAGAATCGGAGGAGAAATCGGCCAAGGCGGTATCGGAGGAGACGGTGCCACAGTAGGAGAGTTTTCTGGGAGGGATGTTGAGGCCATAGAGGTGGTGGTGGATCTTGTTAGAGGCGGAGAGGTGGTGGAATTTGTGGTGGTTGTGGCGGTGGCTTTGTTCATCACAAAAGCTGCCCATTTCTTTAGGAACTGGAATCCGAAGAAGAGGAGAAGAAATTATACAGAAGAATTACAGAGCAAGAAGAGTAATTTAAGTAGCGTTGAAGTGGAGGACGAAATACGGGAGCAGGGTTTTATAGAGAAGGGTTTATGAGAGAGGAGGGAGAAGGTGGGTGGGGAATAAGAATGACGAGGATGGATGGAAGGGGAAGGTATGGGGGAAGGGATGCGTGTCTCCGTACCGTAGCATACCACGGGTTAAGTGTCGCATGCAGACACAGTATGTGGCAGCAGCGTAAGGCTTCATTCGTTGCACGCAAACGCAAAATTTAATATAAAAATATTTAAATTATTTGAATTGTTATCAAAATATTTTATAATTTTTAATTTAGAAAACTTCTTTTTAAAAAGCTCATATTATTCAGAGATTTTTTTAAACGTATTATAGTGATATATTACCCAGTAGAACTTTTACGCAATTTTAATTCAATCAAATAAAAAAATAATAATAACAATTATACGAATAAAACAACGGATCAGGGATACTGTATCCCCTTACGAGATGTACACTATATATTCTTTTCATTTCTTGAATGAAAAAAAAAATTAATACGTAATATTTAAAACACAATAGAAATTTTTAAATAGTTATATTTAAGTTTATTGAATGTTATATTAAATATTTAATTCATAAAATATTATGGATATTTTTGATAATATATTTATTTATATAAATGTTAATGGATTCGATTCTGGCAAAACTTGTGGGATGTGAATCGCGTTTTAATGTTGGATCTTTATAAATTGTGACTGCCATATTAAATATTTAATTTATAAAATATTATGAAAATTTTTTATAATATATTTATTTATATAAATGTTAATGGATTCAATTTTGGCAAGACTTGTGGGATGTGAATCATATTTTTAATGATGGATGTTTATAAATTTGTAACTACCTTATGATATGATAACAAAAATATCACCGGTAAATAATATCATAGATAATGTGGTGCGTGTAAAGTCTCTGTATGAATTGTATGGGTAATAAAAATATATGTATGGCGAATAACTTATGATCACATCGAGGTCAAATGCGAGTGGATCTCAAGGCACAATCTTTAATAATAATAACAGAATTAGACTTGTAGGGCATTTTGATATCTCATATTTTTATATTCTCATATTGAATTTGATTTTTATAACAATAAATTTTTATGACTTTGGTGTTATGGATACTTTAAACTCTCCGTATATTGACTAAGGTTTATTGAAACTTAAAATCTTCTTTTAAAAAAGGGGAAATACAATTGATATTATGGTTGTTTAGAAACTTATTATTATTGGGATGTTTATAACTTCGGTGATGTAGTTTCTTAATTTTTTAAAAATAATTCTCTTGAGGATCTATTGTATAGATTGTTGAAGTTTATTTTAAGTCCGAAGTTCTCTAAATAATTTATTTTTCTGCTCTGGGAGTTGGTATTTATAGAGAATTATTTTATTAATTTTTTGACTCACTTTTATAATTTATTTTTCAAATATAGTAGGTTAGATCTGGATAATTCGGAATTAAATATAGCTAAATATTTAGGTGATATTTGAGCCTAATCTGAGAAGATAAAATTTGTTTTATATTCTAGAGATATTTTTAATATATAAAAATATTTAAGCATATTTTAGTTATATTTTATAATTTATAATTTTGACACACTGATGATTTATTATATGGTTAGTTTCAAGCGAGACCTGGTCAATGTTCAAATTTATGTTAACATTTTAAAAATTTTATAATTTTTTATCTTATATATTTTACAATTGATTTTGAATTCAAAGATAAAAATGAAACATGTAATAAAATATATATGTCGTAAAACACTCAGAGGAATTATCACTTATTAAAATTATAAATATGCAATTTGAATAATAATAACTTTGTAATATAGATTTGTAGGGCATTTTGATATCTCATATTTTTATATTCTCATAAAGAATTAGATTTTAATAAAAATAAATTTTTATCATTTATCACGGTAATTATGGATAATTTAAACTATCAACATATTGATTAAGGTTTATTTTCTTTTCTAATTATTGTCTTAAAATATGGAGATAAATAACAATTTTTTATTTAAAAGATTGTTTAAATATTTATATTTATTTGATTGAAAATAAGTTATATTGTTCTTGATATTATTTATTAATTTTTGAGGAATAATAATTATTTTTTATATATTGTATAGATTGTTGAAGTTTATTTTAAGAGATGAGTTCTCTAAATAATTTATTTTTCTGCTATTATTAACATTTATCATAATTATTTATTAATTTTTTGACTCATTTTTATAATTTATTTTTTCAAATATAGTAGGTTAGATATGGATAATTCTAGAATTAAATAGAGCTAAATATTTAGGTGATTTTTGAGTCTAATCAGAGAAGATAAAATTTATTTTATACTCAAGAGATATTTTTAATATATAAGAATATTTAAACATTAATAGTTATATTTTATAATTTATAATTTTGACACACTGATGATTTATTATATGGTTAGATTCGGCGAGACCTGGTCAATGTCACCACAATTTATGTTAACATTTTTTAAAAAAATTATATAATTTTTTATCTTATATTTTTACAATTGATTTTGAATTCAAAGATAAAAATGAAACATGTATATAGTACATCGATAAGGTACGGCCCCCAAACACTCAGAGGATCAGCACTGCTGTAATAATAAATTTTCAAATTTGAATTTTCTCCACTTTTGTAATATAAATTAATGAAAACTAAGAATTAAAAAAATTATATCACTTATCCATCCAAAGAATTAACTGTTAATTAAAAATAATTATTATCATTGCTATCACGGTAATTGTCTTTAATTTAGAAATAAACAACATTTTTGTAGTACTTATTATTTTCTTTTTCTTTTATTGTCATAATTATTGTTTATAAATAACTATTTTTTATTTAAAAGTTTAACTAAATAATATAATATTTATTTGACTGAAAATAAGCTCTAGATTAAGTTTCCATAGTCCAGCAAAATGGCATGACACCATATAACTTTATAAGGATGAATTTTGATAAGCTTAAGGCTAACCATGGACCAATATAAAAATTCCAATGATAAAATTTGGGATTAAATTAAAAATTTTAAAACTAATTAATTCCCATTTTAACAACTACATCATATATAAATTAATATTCCAATTCTAAATTTTATTTAGTTAAATTAAAAATTACTATAAGATAATCTTTTATAATGTTTAAAAAAATTAAGCATAACCAACTCAACCTGAAACAAACCACTGTAATATGTTTTGATCCAAAATAAATAAATAAATAAATAGATAAAAAGATATTATATCATATATAAGTGTCCTTATAACATTCTCCATAACACAAAAATGGCCACATTTTTTTTTTTATTATGACTTACAAGACATTACATATTACACCAACCTAACATGTCATTAGAGATAAAGAAGCAAAGACTTTATTTTAGCATATGCCATGGAAAAAAAATACATTTTGAACTAACACGATTAAAAAGTGATAAAGAAATGCTAGAAGAATATCTTCCTCACATTATTCTTCCTAACTAGAGTTGCCATATTCATCTCAATATCCACTCAACGATCAGGATTAAAATTTTAGTAGATTAATGATAAAAATTAAAAATTATTTAAAGTATTTAACTTAATATTTATTATTCATTAACTAATTTCTAATCCTAATATTTAGATAAATATGAAAACCTCCCCACTCTAAAAAACGTAAGGACAATCTGTACATTGATATGTGAGCTGATTGCCACTCAGATTGATGCCCTTTTTTATTTTTTTCATATTTTTCATTTTTTTTTTTATTTCAGATTGATATGTACTAATTTTATATTTTTTATTTTTTTTTAAATATGAGAAACATAGGCCGTTGATTTTAAAATCCAATAGCCCACGTGACGTTGTAGGCACTGCAATGCCCGTACAACATCAGACGTCGCAGCGCCCTGTCCTCTTCACCCAAACTGCAGCTTTAGCCTTCATTTTGCCATTTCTGGTGAGTCTTCTAGAGTGGAAGTTTTCGTCCTAATCTCCCCTCATCTGCTTACTCTATAGCTTGTTCCCCTGCATCTTTTTCAGAACTTATGCCACAGAAAATGACCCATTCCCTTCTTATCTCCCTCTGTGACCAACGGGAGAGGGAGGGGAAAAACCAAGGGAGAGAGAAAAGCAGATGCTCGTGGAATTCAACATATTTTTATTCAGTAAGTCGTATTTATATCAGGATTTAGTTTCGCATTGCAGCAACACATACATCTGACGAGACAAACAAGTTTTACATCCAAAATATACGATCCACGATAAACAAGTAGCTTTGGTTCTCTTGCTGCAGCTAACAAATGAGACAGGAAAGCATAGATTTTGTGAAGAACGAGCCATTTGAAACTTACCGTAAACAAGATGTCTCTAATTTTCTTAAAAACAGCCTCCTCTATCGAACCTCACAACTATGCATGATATGTCGTCCTTGCTTTTCCTGGAAACAGCCTCCTCCGTCAAACACTTTGCTGCTGATCGAGCATCCCTAATGGACTTGATCAGATCAACAGCTTCTTGGTTAGTCATCACCTGCATAGATTTCCGAGTTATGAGAAGAAACAAATAGCATAAGAATGTGGGTTGATCTGCAGATTGATGAAGATGAATTTGCCCAATAAATAAAGATCATCTTAAAGCCCACCTTCCATAAACCATCACTTGCCAGGATGAGAAAGTCTGTATCATCATCTATGTTCTGACTTCTCACATCCGGCTCTGAACTCAGATGTCGCTTCAAGCTCTTGTCTCCAAATGCCCTAGCCACAGCAAGCAGTCCATCCACACGAGGGACATCACCTAGGGGCATCGCCAATACCCTTTTTTGTTAAATTTCACAGTCAGCCCTAAGGGTATGTGTAGTCATATAAAAGTTTGAAGGAAAGCAAATAATGAGACAAAAATAGAAAAAGATAAAAGAATATGAAAGAAAAATCAAATTTCTCAAATATAAATATGCCAATACATATTTTTCCATCATATATATTTTTTTTCCTTCTGATTTTTCATAAAATCTAAACATGGAAAAGTATCTTCCTTCAAACTTTTAAGAACCAACCATACAACAAATACACTTTTTCTGTGAAAAAAAAGGTGAGGAATAAAAATCTCCACCAGCAAATTGTTGGGGTTCACCCCTGTGTGGAAATCCTAATGGTCCGAGGACTTCAAGAATGCACAAGGACCTTGTGAGGCTAAAGTCCACGAATATATGCACTGAAGGTTCGCGAACTGTGAAAAGGTTCGAGAATGCACGAGGACCTTATGAGGCTAAGATCCACGGACATATGTACTAAATGTTCGCGGACTGTAAAAAGTGTCTTTGGCGCGAGAAATCTTGGTCAACGTCGGTGTTGAAGGACGTCATTTACAGTGGACGTACAATTGACCTACCACTTTGGGTAGTTGAAGAACGTCATCTTCTGGAAGCTTGCATGCGCCGCCTGCAGAACAGGGGATATGCCCGCTGCTGCAGGCCTTGAGGTTGTGCTCCAACCACCATACAGCCAGGGTGGTTGGCTGTTTTCTTGCCTATATATATATATATATATATATATATGCATACTTAAGAAGAGGTGTGTGTGAACTTTTGTATGAGATAGAGTAGAGGAAAAGTGGAAGAAAAGAAAGCTGTGAGAGAAAACACAAAGAGTGTTGTGCGTGCTCTATTCTTCATTTTCACCCCCATGTGGTTTGTGTAACCAAAATCTCATACTTAGTAATTTATTTGTGGACTTAGTATCCCGTGATTTTTCCCTTATTTTAGAAGGGTTTTCCACGTAAAATATTTGATGTTCACTTTTCTTCTTCTTCTTCCTTTTCTTTTTTGTGTGTGCGTGACTGTGTGTTTGTGGTCTGGCCAGCCGGCCATCCTGACGCCAACACAAATAAACCAGCGAGACTGTTCTTTCTACAAGATTTAAGGATACCTGGAATGTTCGATACAAAACCACCACGGCTCTCAATATCCTCTTTTTCACTGCTTGGTTCATGATCAACAGATAGCTGCTTGGCTGCTCCATTTTTGCAGATTACAGCTCGAGAATCACCGATGTTTGCAACAACCAACTTCTGACCATTTATAAGAATAGCTGTTACGGCAGTTGAGCCACCTCGTCCCAAATCACGTGATTTATCCAATATTTCATTATCAGTGATGTGATATGCTCTTGTGATTGCCTTCTCTGGATTAGTCCAAAAGTCATGCTGCTTTCACAAGGAACAACCGAACAAGTAATTGATCAAAGACAGCAGGAACGAAACCAAAACAAAAGACGTATAAAAACTTGGGAGCTCTTGGCACAGGGAAATGGAAGAAAGAATAAAAATTGCAAGTCTAGAGACTTGGAAAGCAGTAAATGGATTCAAGCAATATGTAAATTAATATATTTAGGAGAAGAAATGCAATGCTTACCTCTTTTAATATATTGTCAAATAGATGGGATCGCAAATAACTTGCAACATCACGGCCCATATGACCATCAAAAATAGCAAACAAGCCTAGCTCACTGTCCTCTACCTGCTTAAATTCGGAAACTAGATAATCTTCCATGGGATGATTAGATTTTCCTTTCACCAAGTGAAAACCATGAGTAATATGCTTTGACATTTTGCTTTTCCCTTTGCCGGTGTCAGGTAATGATGAACTAAGCCCAGCTTTCACCTATACATGACAGTGAAACAAGACAGTTTAGATGTACTACAACACTAGTAATAGCAAGAAGCATTCCAAAGTAAGCGTAGCAACTAACTCCTTGAAAGAAATTCCCATATAATAGAAGGAGGTTCTTATTCCTTATTCAATAAGCCTTATGACACTGATAGAACTATTTTCCCTTTTCTCTATGTAGGGAAACACAGCAAGTAATACCGTAGTTCTTGTACTTAGAAACTTTCAAAAAGAACGCTAGGCACGCACATCCTCTTCAATACCGTGAGTTATTTTCCAAAAGCGCTGTTGATATCTAATAAATACCCTTGTGGAACCCAAATTTCACTCATACTTATTTCCATTCCAATTGGAGATCAAATGGGAAAAATTAAAACATCAGTGCTTGCCCATAGTTCAGTGTCATCACAAGTTGAACATGATCCAGCTTGAATCTCAACACGCTTCAGTTTTTGAATAATTATGAAATCAAGGTCTTCAGAGCTGAACACAACATCATTTAGAAAGGGAGCTCTCATTCCAATAAAAAAGACCAAGACATTGCCTTCACCAGGATTAAAGTCAGCCCGGCCAAGGGAAAAGGGAGCAAAAAAGATTGAGCATTAAATCCCCATAAGCATACACCGATGAGAAATTTATTAAGTTCTGATCATTCCCTTATGGGTGCCACAACAAATGGAGGGTCATCCAAACGATAAAAGATACCAAAAAGTCACAAGATATTCATGAGAAGATCGACCAAGGATCGATTGAAGTTCAGCAAAGTAGCACATGATAGGTACCCGATTCACGTCTTTATGTCGGTTCCAGATTGGGGGTTGCCCGAGGCACACCCAAGAGGGCACTCGTGCACCGATTCCAATGGGTGTACACTCGAACACCACCTCTGATATAAAATCATGCCTAATATGATTTTAGGATAATCTGAAATCATTTCTCACATAAGAAGCACTGCAGAGAGAGAAAGAAGAGAAAAAGAGAGAAGAGGAAGAGGTTTGATATCCGGTTAGAGCCCGATTTGAATTCTATTCTTCTCCAAGGTCGTGTATGTTATTTTAGAGTGAATTTCTAAGGCGTATTTCGTTTGGTTACTCTTATTTCTTATTATATTTTTTTTTGTTGGTTGTTAGGTGTGTTAAGGAAATTGTAATCAACCATTCTTTACTCAGGATTATAGTGAAGGGATTTTAAAAAGAATTATGTATAACCGGCACTATTATTATAGTGAATTTGTTTAAAATTTATCCCGTAATTTTTTTATTAGTTGAAAAAGATTTTTCACGTTAAAAACATTAGACATTAGTGTATTTCTTGTACTTACGAGTTTAATGGTTGACATTTGACGAGGGGCTTGAATTTTATTCCGCTGCGGGAGTTATCTGTGCCCTAATTGAATCCCAACAAAAAAGATCAGGTATTAAATCCCCATAAGGATTACTATCCCGATTTTCCATGCCAAAGGCCCCTCCGTTGACAGTAATATCATCCTAGAGCATACACCGATCAGAAATCTTCAATGTTGAAGAACAATTCCTAGGACAGAAAAAACAACTAATGCTCGAAAGCACACTCATAAAATATCAATTTTCCCTGTAGAACAGTGCATCTTCAGCCTACTCGTTTTAATTGAGCGTCGTGAACAGAAATTAGAAGCATAAGTAGAAAATCCTAAAACCTGAAAACTGAAATTAGGTATACAGCCCATAGTTCAATTAAACAGCCAATTATTCAAATCTCAGAAAATATTCAATCCAACACCAAACACTGTACTACGAACGACAAAGAAAATCGGAGAAACAGAATACTGACTTTCATTTTTTGAAGCATCTCTTTGCCCGACATGATATCAGCCAACCAAATATTAGGATTACACAAAAATTCTCAAGAAATAAAGAAGTAAGGTTGAATTTGGTCGGGAGAGGGGACAGAGGTAAAGCAGAAGAGCGTAGTGATTGATTGGAGAAATTTCAAAAATGGGTTGACGGACTGCAGAGAAACCTCTGCATATCCATTTACGCGTTTTAGCCAATAAATTGGAGAATTTACACGGGCTTCGACGCGTGAGGAGTACATCCTGAAAATGCCAAAAGAAAAAATTAAAAAATTAAAAATTAAAATTTTACGTGGATATATTCTAAAACATAAATAAATAAATAAATATATATATATATATATATATATATAAATATCAAATTTTTTTGCAGAATTTTAATTACGCATCTCATCCCATTAAAATTCACCTATTAGTTTCTCTCCATATGTGATATTTCTTTTATTTATTTAGTTTTATTTTGTTTTAATAATTTAAATCATATTTTTAAAATTACAGTAGAATAATTTTATCAATATACTAATATCGACGATATCAAGGCTCAAATCTTGTTAAAACAAACACAACCATGCTATCTCTCTGCTTCATACCCATTTTGTACAAAAAATTTGCATTAAACTTTGAGATTTACAATTATTTTTACAGACAGTGAAATTATTATATTATTTTATAATAAATAATATAAAATTAAATAATAATTATAAATCCAAACTCATATTTTAATTTTTTTTTAAATTTTGAAATTAATTTTTCTTTTCTATTTTTTTTTTCTCTTACATAATGAGAATTACAACAAATTCGACATTGAAAAACTAAGCCAATTTCTTTTCATTTAAAAACTGAATGCGGTAGGTGCTCAAAGTAAATGCAGTTTGAAAATTTCCCTCTTATTTTATAAATCGAAAAAAAAAACTATCCATTATATTAATTTAAATGATGGGACAAAGCTATTGATAATAGGCTGCGGCAACTTGACTTTTCAACTATTTAAACATTATTTTTTATTAAAAAATTAAATCTGATATTTTTTAGGTATTTAAATTATCATACAAATTAAGAAGTCAAAATTTTTTTGACAGGTAGTTGGGTCCAATCTTCGTGTTCTCAAACTCTTATCTTTTACATCATAACAAATTTAATAAAAGGTAAGAGGTATACGAAACTCGCTCCCCAATATAATCTTTGACACTCAAATCCATAATATTTTTTCTTAAATTAAAAGATATGGAATGAAAGTAGATACTGAACATTAAAATTGAAAGATGATAAGAATAAATATGAATCAAAAAGATTTTACTTCATTTTGATACAATTGTTTAGCTGTACGTCTTTTTCTCTAAATTTTTTTTCTCTCCAGTTTGGGAGGGATTGTATTTATAATTGGAGTTTTCATCCGTCTGATCAACCCTTAAAACCGTTGCTTGTATTAAAAAGCATTTTAGGACAGTTATTAGGAGACGTGATTCTTGGTGTATAATCGTTGCTTAAATTTAATAAAAAAATCATTTAGTGGTTAATTGCAAGGACCGTTTTGGCTATTTTTAAATCAGATAATTTATTGACTCATTATTATCCTTCAATTTTCGGTAACTATTTGTCAAAATTAAATATCCTAATTAATATCCTATAAAACCGTTATTCGGTTATCTCATTTTGTTTTGTGTTTCATCGCTTGGGCAGCTGATATTAGGGGTTTGATTCAATTTTAAGTTGGACCGATTTATTTTGGGTCAAATTTAATAAAATATATTAAAAATAATTTTTTATAAATTATAATTTTAATTATTTTATAAAATAAAAAATATATATATAACCATTTGACACCGTCAGCTTGGTCTGATGCCTTTGTCAGGAAGGATGGTCCTCTCTGTAACTTCCACGCAATGGTTCTTTTCTCTACGCTACGGTCTAACCAATAAAATTTATCTTCAATCAAAAAATTAAAAAAATATAAAAATATTTTTTCAATAAGTTTTTCATATTTAAAATATTTAATATTTTTTAACAAATAATAAAAATATAATTTTTATATTATATATATATATTTATTTATTTAAAATATAGTATCATTAAAATTTTTATGGATTTAACGAATAATATATATATAATATATAATACTCTCTACGACCGCGTAGCAGCCTTCTTGCCCCGTAAACACTCAAATCCAACTCAAAAGTCTTATAAAATTTGTATTTATTAAGGATTTTTCATGTATTTTGACCGAAAATACATGAAAAATGATAAGCTTTCACTATCACAAATGATAAGTGAGTAGAGCATTTTTCTTTTAGTAGAAAAGATAAGTAGGTATGATAAATGGGTACGAGAGCAGGGCCAAATCCAAACCCGACCCGCTACTTTTAATTTGTTAACTTAAACCCAGAGAATAACACTCCGGGTCAAACAAAAATTTAAAAATTTGGATTATGCATAAACCTAAGCTAAACCCTAAGCTATTTTTCTTGTTTTCTTGTAATGAATAATTATAATGTCAACAATAATAGCATAGTTTTTAGTTAATTTTGAGTAAAAAGTATAATTTTTTGATAAATATTTAACATGACAAACTATTAACAAAATTTATTCTTTAAATATTTAAAATTAAAACCTTCATTAGTCAAATAATAATATAGATATTATGAATTTGAAATTCATGAGTCAACTAAAATCATCACGACTCAATCAATTATTAAGTAACTCATTAAATATACGTCACTTTAAAGTTAAAATATACATAAAGTAAAATATAATATAAAACTTAGGTTTTGTTGGGTCCAACTTGGAGGTGGGTCAAGAGCAACAAGGCACAATCGAATGGACACCAGCCCAATCGAGGAACAAGGTCTAAACCCCTCTGTGAAGGCTAGCAATCCAAGCGTGCGGCTCACGTGACGCCTCAGACCTACAGCCAATCAGCACACATTCGCAGTCTGCTAAGGCAACTGTAGGTGGCGGGAATTAGTGTAGGAGACGCCAGTCAATGGAGAGATAGGTCAAAGCTGCAAGCAACAACTCACATCATCCTTTCAAGTCGCTCGACCAATCCTCGCATAGACGGTAGATCAGGCGTGGTTCACACCCAACGATGGTCTCTTTGTCCCTGCAAAATGACAACTGACGCTGCTAACCACTACCAGCGGGCAATGGTCGACGAATTCCAGCAAAGCTCCTGTCAAGAGCCCCCAACTCCTAAAACCTCCCAAAGGAAGCCTATAAATACATTCTCCGCTAAAGAAAAGGGCCTCCCTGGGTTTGCCCTTGATTCCCAAGGGCTTAATCCCTAATCAACAAGACACCATTGATCCAAAAGCCTCCACGGAACATCTTTAGTGGGCCACTTTCCGCAGTGCAAACCAAAGAGTCTGATTTCAAGTAAAAACGATGATCAGAGATCTAGTATTCGACCCTTCACCCTCCATTCTTGAGAGGTAGGAACCAGCTCTCTCCCATTGAGCCTCCGTTGCCTCATGATGGAACTAGTAAGCTGCCCCTCAATTGGGCGCACCCTTGAAACTTAATCCTCCATCTAATAAGCTGTCCCTCAGTCGAGCACACTCTTGGAGCTCAATTCTCATCTAGTGAGCCGCCCCTCAGTCGAGCGTACCCTTAAAGCTCAATCCTCCATCTAGTAAGCCGCCCCTTAGTCGAGCACACCATTGAAATTTAGTCTTCCATCTAATGAGCCACCCATCAACCGGGCGCACCCGTGGAACTTAATCCTCCATTTAGTGAGTTGTCCCTCAGTCGAGCATACCCTTGGAGCTCAATCCTCCATCTAATAAGCCGCCTTTTAGCCAAGCACACCTTTGAAGCTCAATCTTCCATCTAGTGAGTCACTCCTCAGTCGAACGCACTATTGGAGTTTAATCCTCCGTCTAATGAGCCACTCCTTAGCCGGGTGCACCTATAAAACCTTACCCTCCAAATACATCCCACTCATGCTCCTCTCATCACTGTATCCTTGCACTCCTGTCACACTTACCTTTAAGCGCACACTTCTCCGTTTATTGCCAAAGGTATCTAACTTGAGTGTCAAAATATTTGCGATAGAATAATCTCCTACCGCCCTCTAATCTATTGTTTATAATTTGTAGTGTGTAGGTTCTAGGTTAATTGTAACAGAGATCGGACCTGATCTAAATTGACCCACAGTGAGAGATAAAAAGGCTCTCTAATTTGTACCACAATTAAAAACTAAGGACTTATTAGGTTTATATTAAATTAAATTAATATTTACATATTGCTATATGTAAGGGTCGGTGTGGGGTTGATGCATAGAAAATCCTAGCCAACCCAAAACTGATTACGAGTTTTGAGTTTCATCCAAATTCAATTAACCCCATCAAAATGAGAAAAAATTGATTAATTTATGTCGAAATGCATCGGTTTTAATTTTCTTACCATCCCTAACAATCGGTGTCTATCCTTCCAAGTGGCTAGCTAGCAAGGGAGATGGATGAGAATGATCACTGAGTGCAACCGGTGCTGTATGAGACCTCGACGGCCGGATCCATGCTTCACTTTCCGGTAATATCATCAGCATGGGAGGCAACTATTCCGGCCGTGTACTTGAGGATATTTTGAATGCATCAACAGACCCTTGAGCCGGAGCCGCCGCCACCGCCACTGCCACCGCTTGCTGCTATTCTGTTCAAGTGCTCAAGCTGAAGCTTCTCTTATGTGCTTTTTCATCAAATTCCCGTAAAACTCTATGATACTTGTAATTATTTTACCATACAATTTATTTTATGATTTAATAATATAAATATTAAATATTCCTGATATATTTAAATTTGTACTAAGTATTTTTTTAAAAAAAACACGTAGAATTAATTTGTTTCTAATAACCCTCATCTCTTTAAAAATAATATTTTTAATAAAATATAATAAAATTTATGATAGTATAATTTTTAATTTTTTTAAATAAATTAATAAATATCTATAATAAGTTTGTTGTTTTTATTTATTAAAAATGGTATTGGATATGGTCCAAAAATGACCGGCCCCCTCCAACCGAAAAACAAGATTTGGATATCAACAACCTGAATATGAGCACCAAGGATTAAGTTGATCGACCAAACAATTGAATGACGATGAACAAACAAGACCAAGGCTGCTAGTGGCTTGGCTAAGTGATTAATAAGGTGTAGAATCTCAATGAAAGGTTACGCATAACCAAGTAATAACATGTCGCACGTAAACAAACAGTAACGCCTAATAAATGTCAAATATTATTGACTCGACGGTTATTAAACCAACACAAATAACGATTATATAACTATTGTAAGGGCTGACATTTAATATAGTGTAACGCTTTCCATTAAAATAAACAATTCCAAGTAAAACACACCAGTCAAAACCCAGGCTACAAATACAGATCTCTAACCAGGAATGGGGACAGGGGTTGCTCTGGCATACAAGCATCGATAACAAGTACAATTCAAATGGAACATAATCTTCCAAACTCACAAAATTTCACATTTATCATCTTTCCTCTATATATATATATATATATATATATTTTTTTTTATTTAAGAAAGATTATTAATTTAAATATTGAAAGATATACCAAGTATCAAATCTTATATATTTTTAATTTCTCATTAAATTATTATTGTGCACATGATTAATATTTTTAATTACAAAAATTAAATCCGTTATCTCTTGAATTAACCGAAAGTTCTGTCGAACTATCTAGTTCATATAATAACCCTATATAAAATTTCATAAATCCCTTACTTGTCTTATGTGTATTCAAATCTAGTCGAGATCTTAATATAATGCCCCATTTTAATCTCAAAAGTTATGATTAGAAAAGGAAAGAAAGTTGATAAGCAGATGAGCAGTTACATTATAAGCATTATTCTCTTGGAAAGATAATGTAAAACACTACAGAACTTATAATTATTTTTTTGAATTATTAAATTATTATATTATTTTATAATATAATAATATAAAATTAAATATTAATATTATACATTTAAATTTACATTTAGGATTTATTTCTCAAAAAATTCAAAATTAATTTCTCCCTATTTGTTATTTTTTTAATGAGAGGTTATATATTTTTGTGTAAAATACTATAAATATTATTTCTAGATGAAAAACACTTAAAATCAGAATGAATAGAATGTTAACAAAACTTTTATTATTTAAATTTGAGAACTGTACTCATGCTAATCTAAAAAAAAAAAAAATCAAACATGAAATAATACTCTTAATAATTTTTAATTGATTTTTGTTAAAATATTAAAATTAATATTTAAAAAAATTAATATTTTAAATAACTAATTTAAATATTTTTATTATTAAAATTTTGACTTTTAAATTTTAATTTTAATAATCTTAATTCGGAAAAATAGGATCATGGCTGAATCCCATTTGGCGACAAAATCATTGCGACACAGTACGAATTTGGAAGACAGATGTTCGAAGCTTATTGGACTTCATACCCCTTACAGTGGTGAAAAGTAAATTGCCCAATGGAACTGGGTAAGTAGAATAAAAATATTTTAAAATTAAAAATATATATATTTTACATATTTTTAATTAATAAAATAAAGACCGTTAAGTTTTAATGACAACTTGGCGGCTCCATTTCAAATGGTGAGATTTTTCGTAAGCGACTAGCAGACATTTATTGTGACCATACTACCACACCTCTGCTCTGGCCACACAAAGCAAATCGTTCTTCAGACTAATTGAAGAGCCATTCCTCTATAAAGCTTCCTCCGGCGAATACGCCGGAATCCGAAACATCAGAGGAAAATCATGAAATCTTTTAAACTGGAATGTCGGGCACCGGTGTCACTTTCCGAACCCCTTGGTTTTATGAATATGGTGAGTTCAAGAATGATGGAAGATAAATGTTCAAGTATGATGAGAGATGTGAGACATTAATATATCTAGACAATACTTTGTTAAAATTAACCAAAACTCATTAAATATGTTAATAAATAATTAAAAATGATTAAATTTTAACATTTAATTCAATTTTAATATGGTTATAAAAAAAGAAAAAATTACGCTTACAACGTTTGATACCGATAATATGTTGCTTCGTACAGCTGATATGGAGACCGAGTGATATTTTTCATGCATGCTACTGATAAAAGGCCAATATTGACTTCCACAATTTCAATGTCACTGCATGCCTATGATCCAATAAGACGAAGCATTTATAAGCCCTCCGCTGTGAGATACCACGAGACGAGAGACCATATGCATGGATGCATGACCACGATACAACTAGATCTATTCTCCGAGAGAGTTCCTTTTGGTCTCGGTATCTTCGGCCTACTTCACGGATCAACAAACTGAGATGGCCAATTCTTGTGATGCATACATGGCGATGGATGGAGCCACTTTTCATCATGGGAACCATTCGGCTCCTTTCCCACCAATAATTCAACTGTGTCAGCTTCCAATGATGTTTGTAGATCAGCATACTGCATGCAAAATACGATTACTAATACAAAGACCATTGGATTAAACAGTAATTAGTCTCCTCCCACACCCCCCCCCCCAACACACCCAAAATATATAAATAAATAAATACAAGAAAAAGGCAAGGGGGAAAAGTCAGAAGATAGAGCACTGCATCAACATCCTTCCATGAAGCCTTCAGAGCTGACAATAGATCAGGATTTGGCAAGTGTAATATAAGGACCATACCCAAAAGTATTTACCACTCGAAATACCAAATTTAGAGAATGATAACTCTCACTTGTACTTATTTGTGAACATATCACAACTCCAATCCTTAATTCCAACAACCAATACCATACGCAAGTTTTATACTTTCTTTAGTAATCATTATTTCTCCAATCCTAACCCCATTACTATTTTGAACGGATGGGGGCTGTCTCACCTCTGAGGTGAAGGTTGCTGCGCCTTACTATGTAGACCGTTAGATATGAATCCAACGGTACAAGTACAATGTTACAAAAACTGAATTGAAAACTATTTTTTCTCAAAAAAAGAAAAAAAAAAAGAAAACCCACAACCGTTATATTTATATCCAATGGTCTCTTGAAGTGTGGCGAACTCTTACTATTTTACTCTACAGTCCAAATAGCCTCTACAATAAGGTTGCATAGACATGCAAACACTTATCATGAGTATGTGTATTATGTAGTTGGGAATCAAGGATTTCCAATGATTTAAGTCGTATACTTGCTCATAGTCTTGGACATATGTCAACCCAGATGCTTCATGTGATAAGTCATAGAAAATGCCTTAAAAGCCTCCAAAATATTACAATAAGAAGAGAACAATGAAAGTATAAAATTGTGATGAAATTTTATGTCCCTTTTACAATCAGGGAACAAATTCTTGAATTCAGTTTTGTCTGGAAAAATGGTTGCCGAGAGAGAAATCTCATGTAACACAGGTGTCTAACTGATAAGCTTGGCCGACAGAAAATATATGACAGCCGCAAGCTTTCGCATTGTTTGTCAACAGAATTTCCAACTGCAACCAAATAATAGGGATTCATTGCAAGGGATCAGGACATACTTATGAACACCATAGTTGCTTAAATCATAAAGTTCCCAACATCGAACGATAAAACTTTAGAGAAACATAAGCTCAGATAAATACAATTTACACCTTCCCAATCCCACTAGATTCAAACAAGATAAAAAGGAAAGAAACAACAGACATTCAAATGAGATGCAAATTCCAGAGTTCATTCATGGTATATACTATGCAGGACTAAAATATCAAGTATGAGTGTGATGTGATTCCATACCTCATCATTCTCTTCTAAACTCCGGAGAAAATCAACTAACTTGGCTAAACGGATGCTCTTAGAACTATTACTAATTCCACAATTGCCACTGCCATGTCGAGTACTACTCCGAGCACCGCCACAGCCCCAAGAAAATATTTCTTTGTTCCACATAAAACCAGGGGATAACCCTTGGCCTATTCTGTTCTGTTTTGAATTATTCTCAGAGCAGAATAAAGATGAATCTGCAGCCAATGAATGAGGGTGAGAGGATCCAGAACCCAACCTTCTCTTTCTCTTTTTCAGCTGGAGATGCTCATCTGAAGAAGATAATTGTCTCCCCTCAATGTCATTATCAGCATCTTCAGTATCATCTAATTGCCGAAGCTCAGGTGCCCCACTTCGTCGTCTTCTTGTCATGGCATTTTGACAATTTTGTTGTGATCCAGTTTCAGTTGGACCTGCAGTGTCTTTGTATGCAGGACGTTTCTTGCCACGTGCTTCTGACTGTCGCTCAGCAATTTGGGCAATTGATGCTTGAATCTATAAAACAAGGCCTTCATTCAGTACATAATTTTCGAAAAGAATACACGAATGTAAAGCACGTTCACTGATATACTGTAATTTACAGTATCCCTGGTTATGACAGAGGAAATTCATTGAATTATTTATTTATTGCATATGATTCAAATAGGAAAATAAGAGACATTGTCGAGAATGGATTCATTATATAATCACGGCAACCTTTTTGATGCATGTTTTGATAAAAAGCTTATTAACAATAGAGTTAATTTTGATGCAGTTGTATTATTTCCGATACCAGTTGAGATTGCTAGTGAAACACCCGAGGAAGGCGTAAGGTCAGCACACCCAAAGAGGACTAGAGGGCAGCATTCATTTGACCGTGCACAGAGAAAAAAATCAAATTAGGTGGTTACAGAGACAGCCTGTAAAAAAATTCACCTGATATGATGGGAACTGGCATGCATTTTCAAGGGCTAGGTTCAAACGAGAAAAGGCAAGTAGATACTTATTTGGAAAAGAATATTGTCTTCCAGAAATGTATGAGATCAGGTAGATAGTTCAATGAAAGAATAGATCAGCCAGATATATCTTTGGAACTTTATAAACCACTCTATTCAATATCTTCTGTATCTTAAGAATTTTTTGAAGTATGTGGTGATAGAGATGGAACTCCAGTTCCTTCGAAAATGTCAAGATCTTTGGCACAGCCCTCAGGTTTACCACTCAACCATAACACCTAAACAATGTAAAATAGATGAAAATCTTACCTGAACCTCCACGAATCTAATCAATTATTATTCGCTCTTCGTAAGCAATAGATATAGTTAAATGGTAAAATTTCTTTGCCAATGAGAAGTCGGAAGTGTTGGGTAGTGCTAACACTATACAGGACAGAGAACATTATAGCACTCTGCTCTAACTTAAGTGATTTGGAATAGAAGCGTATGCCATGTGCCCACTCTCTATTCCATTTTCGTATTATTTGCTTGTTGATTTTTCAACAAACGAAAATAAAATAAAATAAAAATTAAAATCCACAAGTAGTGGTCCATGTTTTGCGATTTTGGGGTATCCGCTCTCTCACCAACTTCCCTCTTTAAATGGTCACTACCTTTAAAGATGTTTTGATGAAAAATGTCTTTATATAAGTGGGGCTTTGGTTTTAGATATCTAAATCTAATACCCTAATTATATACCATCACTGAGAAGCATCAAAGCTTAGAAGATCCAAACAAATGGGACAAGAGGTTAGTTTTTGATCCTTAATTTATTTCCACATTTGATCTTCTATTGATGAATATTTAACATGGAAGATCGATTTTTAATTTATTTCCGCATTTGATCTTCTATTGATGAATCTTTAACATGGAAGATTGATTTTAATCTAACATTGCTGAGACTAATTGTCTGGCATCCAAAATAAGCAGCAGAGACACAATTGAAGTACTTAGACTCAAAGGGCCAGGATTAGGCATCCTATCTGTCATGCATCTATGCCAGAAAGCAACCATCAGCAATAAATCCAGTTAGCATCCAGCAGCAGGCAGCCATGCTTATGTGACAGTTCTTAAAAACTTTCACTGACCATGGGCCATCTCTGATGAAAACCTTTTTCAGAAATAACCAGAATTAGGATTGATGGGAATGCTTGCATCTGACCTGCAAATTGCGTTCCTTCTCCTCCTCGTGAAAAGCCAGCTCCTTTAAGAAAAGAGATCAAAATTTATGATTGATAATTTAGCAGGAGGAAAACAGTTGTGATTTTTGAATCGCAAATTTTCAAAATTAGGGGAACAATTCACACCCACCTCCTCCTCATACGTTCCTATATCTGGAAACAAAGATGCAATCATCGCATCAAATCTGGGATCATCTCTTAGAGATCGACGGCTGGGACAATGAGTACGGCAAGCAGGACACTCATTATTCCTGCACCAAATAACAACACAGAAGAATGTGCTCATCTAACCGTTAGAAAATCAACTGCAAACAACTAGGAAGTTGTAAAGATTAGCCTAGCAACCAGATCAGTACATCACAAAGCCAGACTCTGGCCAAACTTTTTGCCTAAACCAGATAAGAGGAACAAAATGAAGTGTCTGTGTTACTGACCCTAGTCGCATTGATTTGTCAATACATTCCCTGCAAAAGCGGTGCATGCATTCCATCATGGTTCGCGTTTTTTTAATAATACCTATACAGAGAAAGATAAATTCCGTATCACCTCTGATGCATTAGGAGGGAAGGCAAGCCAGCAAACAGTTAGAGTTAATTTATAGGTCTCTCCATATCTTGACAAAACCCCAAAGTTGAAGGTGATGGTTCTCTCTTCCTCTTTTACAGCCACATTAAGAGGGAGAACTAGAAACAAGAGAGGAAGAGGATTCTTTTGGTCTTGCTTCACCATATGAAATATGGATGCAGGGAGCAGTTCTCCAATCGTCAAGCAGGGGGACATCGCATAAAGTCAATGCAGACAAGAGATCAACATCTTAAAACGTACCAAGACATATTGGACATTGTACATTTTTCCGTATTTCCTGAAGATTGATGTGGACATATCTGCAATGATGACCAGGATCAAATTTATTACATTGTTGAGAAATGCAAGTTCTTTATTTATGACAATAACCAGGGATAATAAAAAAACACATAGATGCATGACTTGATCAGACAATATGAATCTTACAAGAGAAATGCATACTCATATGTCTCTGCTATCCCCATCAGAACCTTGACAGAAAACCAGCACACATAAAATCATTCTAGCTACACTTCATTTTACTATTTGCACGCATAACTGATTTTATGTTGATCATCCTGTACACATGATGACACTAAGTCAAACAAGCCGTGTTTACAAAAGTTGGATCTCCTTCATTCTTATGTGTACATCTTGATGATCAAAAAGACATTATATGAGGCATCAACACAGTAAGAAAACCAAGCCATGAGAAAAATATCTTCCCTGAAATTTAGTGCACCATCTTGTAAGACAGTTCAGTGAAGTACATAATTCAGCATGTCTTTTCACGATAATTTTGACAGAGCAAGGGACACAAATACTTCTAAAACTTTTACCATTTAGAAGTACTATTAGATTATTGCCTGTATTTAGAAAAGATATCAATTCACCAGCATGGTCAAATTCCTAGTTAGAGACACATGATCCATCTGTGTTGATGATAATCTCTTTAAGGCAACTGCAGATAAGTCGGACTAATACCTTTTTATATAAAAATATGTGTCTGTTGAACATCATGTATGTTGCCAAATTGGCATTGACATCCTAATGCAAAAGGAATACTACCCGCGAAGTTGGACAGCCAAAAAAGACAAGGACATATGTCCAGGCTAATCCTTTTGCAGATTAGCCGCACTTACAAATTCTTTCAGGTTAATAACTAGTCCAAAAGGAGTAATACTGTAAGTACAGAAAGAAATATCTAAAACATCCCAAAATAACACGCCATTAATGTGGTTCTTCCCAAAATTTAGTGGCAGGTTGGTCAACGCCACATCACATTGGAATAATTTTGGAGTCTTTTTGATGTATAGAATTATCCCTCCAAATAGATTATTTCTTATTAGGATCTTTGTGGCCATGTTATATCATCATAAGAAACTTGAGTCCTCTCCTCTCCGTATTTCTGTACATAACTTTCACAATACGGATAAAGTTTTGTTATAAACACTCTGAGAAATTAAGTTTCTTTCATGTACTAAGCCAGACAGCAAACTACTTTACTTCGTGAGACACCAAGAGCCAATCAATCTGTCACAGAAACAAGTCCAAAACACATTCTATTATGACGTCTGCAGCCACAATGAAGAAAGAATGAGAAGTTCGTATCCTCGTCCGACTCCCAACCCATCAACAAAAAGGTCCTTACTGACATATCAGGGAAGTGGATTCGGTCTTACATACTAAATCACTGAGCCAGCGGGCATCGGATATGAGCTTCAGTGAGGATTGCAGTCAATAGATGTACAGTTGTATCCAAGTCGCCATCATTCTATTCCTCAGAAATCGGAGCCTATGTTAAGCACCGGGACAATCAAACAAGACGTCGATCGAATTATTTTAAGTTTCCGAAGTTTACATAGCCAAGACGGTGACATGCAAACGTGATGAAGCTCTCAGAATCAAGATCACACAAACAAGACGCAAACCGAATACGCATAATACACATCTAGCCCCTTCAGTGATCTGGCAAGTAACCAGGCCAAAGTGCGCCTGATGCTTCACAGTACTACGGAATTGCACATTATAACTTCTCCTTAAACACTGCATAGTGAGTTAAAGCAGAGGCATTCTAGACAAGAAAAATCAAGAAACGATAAACAGCAAAAGTACGAAGCTCAAGACCAAAAAAGCACGAAGAATATAGACAGAGAGAGCAAAGAGAGTACCCTGAAGAGTGTTCGGCATCCGACGCATCGGAATCTGAGTGACAGAAATCAGTAAAACAGATCGATCGTCAGAGCGAATACCGAAATTGGTTCATTGCAAAGCAAAATGAATATAAGAAACAACACGTTTTTCATTTTAAGATACAAGACCCTCTCGAACGACGCCGTCTTTCTGTTGCTGTGGAGGCGATGGCGGTGGTAGTTGTGACTGCCGTCCTTCTCCGTCATCATCGTCCCCATCATGCCGGTGCTGCTTGTGCGGGTAGTGCAACTGAGTGTGGTTGCTTTGGCTCTCCGGCGACCGCTTCTGCGTCGGCATTTGATCGCACACCTTTCAAACTCTGCTTCAATGAGGAAGAGAAGCAGAGAAAATATAGGTTCGAATGAGCGAAGAGGGAGAGAAGAGTTGAATTTTCGCTGTCCCTCTCTCCCTACGTTGCGGTTTGGCTTTTGGGCACGAAGGTGGAGATGGGAGATTTTTGCTGGTTTGTCAGTTGAGAGAACAGCGTTTATAATTTTCTTTTATTAAACTTTCTCCACTTTTTTCCATTCTCGTCGTGTGGAGAATTTGCGGAGGAATCAAATCTTACAGCAACGGCGGAGATCGCGTCAGCAGGATGGACGGCTAGTCGTCAGCCAACGAGGACGCCCCTATGTGAATCAGATGCACCAGATCTCTATCCTTTTTTTTATTTTTTTTTCGTTTTTCTTTTTTATTTTATCTGAACTAGTCTCCCCCAAATCCTAACCGTTGGGCCCAGATCAATCCAGCAAATTATTTTGTTCTTCAAATTTTTTCCACTTTTTATTTTTAAGATTTTTTTAATAAAAATATATTTATATTTATTAAAAAATAAAATTTTAACAAGTTAATATTATTAGTAATTGTTATTTTATTCCTAAAAGACTAACATTAGCTAGTTAAAGCTTTTATATATTGTAACGAAAGAATACGGGGTAGGCCCCGGTAAAAAAATTAGTAAAATGTTAATAATTACGTAAATTGTTCAAATAATTCCAATTTGCCCCTTTTACCAGGGCCTTTGTAAAATTGTAAGACTATTTATAAAGTTTAATATCCACAAATATCACAAGGTTGAGAACAATGGTTGAAATAATAAATATCAGATTTATTTAAACTTGACTCAATAAATCTAATAATTTAAATCAAGCATAGTCTATGAACTTATTTAAATTACGTCAACTTTCTAATAATATATTATTTGATGTGTTAAATTATAATAAACTAATTAATTTAACTTAATTTATAATACTATGAACTATAGTTCCTAAGCTTACAAAATCCTTATGTTACAGATCATATCCTAAAATTTATTATTAATCTAATCATAACATAATATTTTTTAATTATCAATTTTATTAATAAATACATCATAAATTAATTGAACGTGAGCTTTACCTATTAATATTCCAATCAACTGTATATAAATAACAAATCAACATATACAGGATTCAGATATATTGTTATTTCATCTGTGACTCTGACACTAATCCAAATAATATAATGTTAGATTTTTATTAATTAAAATTGTCTGTCAAATTAATCATATATTAATCTGCTGACGCAATAAATATACCTAAATTTGTTCATCAAAAATTACAATCATTACTGAAATACACTATTTATTACATATGTCAACTACCATACATAATTAACATACAATTGATACTAAACTATACAATATCATATTAGGCATCAAAAACTGTTCAAAACTTCACATTAATTTCATCATAATTTACAACTAAATTCAAACTAGAACTAACAATAATACAGAATATATTATCTAAAAATGCTAGGTTAGCAAAAATAATAACTTTATATATGTAGACTAAATTCTTTAATTTTTACTCCTACTTATAGGCAGAAACTTATGTAAGTCATCCAAAAGGTTAGTAAAATAGTAAGGAGTGGGTCAAATACTTAGTAAAGTACTATACATAACAAATATATATATATATATATATACATACTTTATTTTAAAATCATATCATAGGAGGTAGGAATCGTATCAAATGAAATAACATAAATATAAATGCAATATCCTGATTTCTTATCTTATCTTTTTATTACTATTAGCTATCAAAACATATTTCTTATTCTTTCTTATTATTATTTATTAAAATATATTAAAAATTTATTTATCTTTAGAAATCATGGTCAATAGGTATTATCAACTAAATGAGTGGTTAATCGAACCCCGGATTGTGTTTTTTTTTTTACATAATCATAGGCTTAACCTCCTATTCAATGACTCGAAAATGGATCATTTACATATTATCTCCCTATAAATGGGACCAAAATCGCATTGCGGTACTTACTTATCAGATAACGATCTTCTACTGTAATATACTAAAGTATGTCAGAATATATTATTTGTTGATTAATCCTTAATTCAATTTCTTAACTTCTTAACTTAAAGAAAACTCTATACTTTACTACTTAATTTTTAGTTCTCACCATTTTGATGAACGATTTATACTTTTATTAATAGAATTGTAGAGTCTCTTCTTTCTTTTCATAATGTTAGATATAATTTTATCATGTTAATGTCATAAATATAAAATTTGGACAAAAATACATGCAGCAAAAACCTACAAATTTTTTTTACAAATTTAATAAATATGCATCACATAATTAAATATGTAATATATTTTTATCATATACAAATTGTATATAATATTTTAAAATTTATAACTATAGAGTACAAGCATGTAAAAATTATTTTTATACATCTTAACATGAAAAAAATTTTAAAATAATACACATAATTATGATACAGATAATTATATATGAGTTCTTGATAAATTTTACTGTAAAATTATTGTAGACCGATAAATATGTAAATTTTTTATATTTTTATTTCAAAATATTAGTTTGGAGAAATATTAGAATAATAATATTAAAAAAGAATGAAAATGAATCACAATAAAGAAAAACGGGAGATAAAGGTGCACCCGTCTCCGCCTGATATATCGAAATTTTTTGTCCGAACGTCCTGAATTCAGCTACCTGAAAGATTTTTTCCTTTTTTCTCTTTTCTTCTTTTTCCTTTGGCCCTTCTCTCTCAGTTCTCTCTTTTATTGATCAGTTCTATCGCTTGAAATGCGATGGACTGAATTCTTGGCCAACTTTTATAACAAACTCAGGCTCCAACATGGCTCGGGCACGAGGTGGGCGTTGGAGTTTCTAGAATCCGCGTTTGTTAGGGTGCTTGGGCATGGGGCAAGCACTATAGTGTCAACCCAGGGCCAAATGCACAATTCGTTCGGTTTGTAATTTTTTTTTATTTGACATTATTTTTCATATCAATTGATGTCAATTTTAATTATATTAGTTTAATTAATCATTATTAGTATAATTTAAAAACTCGACCTTTACACCTTATGCATTGCATTTTAATATATCTCAAATCAAATATAATTTTTAATTATAATTTATGTATAGCAATAATTATCAGTGTTTTGCATATTAAACTATATATATATATATATATATATATATATATATATATATATATATATATATATATATATATCAAATGTTAAACAAGTAACTATGACTCAATTAAACACGACTCATTTTGTTTAAGCTAAATCCATTAACCTAATATTTAAATATTGAATTTAATTTTAGGATTGTTAATGAACCGAGTTTAAGTCAAGTAGTAATTAATTTAATTATATATATATATAGGGAGAGAGAGAGAGAGGATATTATTTTAAATAACAATAATTTTTAAACTATTATAAAATCATTCGTGCAATTTTATAATTATATTAATAATATATAAATTATTGATAATTTATAAAGCTGCTGATACGTGCTCAAGTGGTGACAGCATCGGCAAGGGTGGAATGATAGCAAAAACAGAGCAGAAAACAGAGGAAGGGGAGATCAGCAGAGGAGAACTGGAAGAAAAGAGGGGAAAGGATGCGTGCGGCTTCGCTGAGATGAGGGTTCACTGTCGTTGTCTGCAATTGAAGGGAGCAGGCAGAATTTGTGAGGGACAAGGGAAATGGAGAGAGAGTGCAATATCAACAGAGAGTGAGGGAGAGGATTGTGACCAAGGTCTCCGAAACTGAAGGAGAGGTAGATAACCGAGGTGCGAAATGCCGAGGTTCCCAAGACCAAGATGCAGGGAGAAAGAGAGAGAAAAGCATGAAAAGATAGGGAGAGAAAGGGAGAGGGGAAGAAGTAGAGAGGGAGAGAAGAAACAAGGGAGACGGGAAGAAGGAAAATAGAGAGAGAAAATATATATTTTTTTTCCATCAACCAAGCAGTGATGGCTTTATATAGGAGGGGGTTGCGGCACCATAGCCTAGCAACATAACAGAAAATAAATAACAATCCACGTGCAGGGGTAGATAAAACTAACAGAAAGAAAAATAAATAGAATGGAAAACAAATAGAAAACCAGGGAAGGTAAAAATAACAGCAGGCTCGTAACATTGCCGTCCCCATAAAAAAAAACCTTGTCTTCAAGGTTGAACGGGAAAAAAAGTTTGATGAAGTGATACCACCGTTAAACTGCCGAGCCCCCTCATCAGCAGAAGCTCATCCAGAAGCATGCATTCAATGTAGATTTTCCTTCCACTGGATCTCCTTGCATGAGTGAAAACCCAAGGAGATGGGCTTGAGCTTGTTGTAAGACTTGACATGGCTATCCCGCTAGTCAAATGTATATCATCGTCCTTCACAAGTGCACGATCTGATGGAAGCCCAATCATGCGTGACATACCAGCTGGAGACAACCACGACTTCTCTAGGCGTATTTTGATGTAAAAATGATCAAACACAGTTGGATTTTCGAAACCTTTACTTCCCAATGTATGAGCTCCAGACAATGCAACAAGCTCTTGTTTAGTGAAGGCTTCTCTTTTAGAGCATGGCATTCGTCCAGATGCCTAAAAAGATTCTTCAAGTTTTCTCCTTCACGGTCCGGAAGTCTTTGAATCAAGCCTTCCCAAATGAATTTGAATATTATGGCCTTCACCCATTGAGACAGCTCCTGTAGGAAAACACCTAAATGAATATGATTGCCATTCCTCACGTCTAGGTAAACCATGGGAAGAGATTGGGCAATGCCAATCAGAAACTGAAGGAACAGTCCTAAACACTTTATGAGTGTCACTTTATTTGGGAAGGATTTCATTAGAGGAATGTTCATTATCTGAATGCACAGACACCTTTGGAAAGTCTCTTGTAGACAAACACCTTTCGAGTTGACAAATCGCAACAGCTATTTCGATGACATCAATCAATCACTGAATTACTTCACACTGACCCACTTCTAATTTAGTTTGTAATTGCTGCCATTCTAGCTGAAACTTTTCATTTTCTTTCTGAAGTGCTTCCTTAAAGGAGTAATTTGGGTAAGAACAAAAAAGAGTTTTCTTCAGTACTGTAGCATCATTTTCAATTTGCTCAGGAATCTGGATCACAATTTGAGCCTTTCTGAACTGGTGCACAGAGTCCCACCCCATTGCAAGCGAGTATAGATAGCTTCTATCTTGGCAACAATACACTAAAATATAAGACTCTTGAGAGCATCCCTGAGCTGCTCCCAAGGCTCCCGCTTTTCCTGAGACTTCTCAGGTTCTGAAGTCTTCAGCTGCTCTAGCAAGGTTCCTATGTAAGTCTTCTTGGGCATGCCGGCCATGGAAGCTGCCCGCAACATCAAGCCAATCAACTTCACGGCATCAAGTCCCGTTAGCTGAGCGGTATTTGCAACCTCTCCAATGTTATCCCTAGCAAATACTGATGCAACACCACCCAAGAAAGTCATTTCACCTGCCAACGATGCTGTTAGCCAATAGCTTGCAGCTGTGCATGGCCAACTTTCACATCTGTGAGCTGTTGGTGGCACTTATCCTTCATCCACCAATTTATCTAACTCTTCCTTCAGCTGCTCGATTTTGGCATCACGAGTCGACAACTTAATAACTCCAGCAATTGTTGAAACTGCCTGGTTTCCCATTGCTGCCTGCTCGAATTCCATAGCCTTGGAATTGAGCAGCTTGGGCCTCGCAAGGATGTAGGGTAGTGAATTAAGGGCCAGGATTGGTCTACCAAATTTGTCCCTCAATGGAGGAATTGATTTCGCTTCTAGGAGCTGGAATTTGTCGAGGTCGAGCAGTTCAAATGGAGGGCCAAGTGTAGTAGAAACGACAATTTGTGCCATCGTCTGCACCGAGTCATCTTCAATGCCTAGCATACATGAGAACTGGAAGGGCGGATGAAACTTGCCAGAGCAAGCCTTAACAACCTTCTGTACAACTATACCACTAAACATGGTAGCTGTAGAATTTACAACAGCTCTGGTGCCCAAGGTGAAGTATTGAAGTTAATTATGGTTAAGCTCTCCAACCCTTCTGTCACCGGAAGTATCATTTAGGCAGGTGGCAGATGAAACCCATTTGCTGCCATCTTCCTCGGTTCCAGCAATAGCATAGCAACCCAACTCCAGTCTAAACTTATCCAAGGCTTGAAATGCCAAATGTAGGAGCGCCGAGTATGCAAATGTAGAAAAGTCACACAACAGAAAATCATTGTAATCTTTCAGTGATTCGGGCAATGCTAAGGATTGCAACACATTCGGCTGCTTCCCTAGCGTGGTACTACCACACCTCTCATATATATCACAATATGTAGTATCTTCCTCAAGAGAAAAAGAGTTGTTGATTGCAAAAGGAGAAATACTCACAGAGTGGTGCAGTTCTGGCAACGTTTGGACAGAGACAATAGCAAGTGTGTTTCCCAAATCATCCTCTGGAAACACAGGTTTGCTGGGCAAGTCTCTCGAGTCCACGAATCCTTCATTGTGTAGTATCCATGATTTCACACCAGTGAGAATAGGGGGTTTGGCAGAGGGCAATGACCTTTCGGTCTTTGGCAGATGAGGATGGGAGGTGAGATGGACATCGGTGTGTACACGAAGCCAAATTGGTGGTGTTTAAGTAGGTTGGGCTAAACTAACAGAGGTTGAAGGCGTGATTTGTGAGGGAGTTGGAGGAACCGAAAGATTTGAGGATGGTACATTCTGTCAGTCAATTTGGTTTAGGGATTGAAGGAGTTGTTCTGTGGTGAAGGCAGAGGTAGTGTTGTTGCCAAGACATCCAGTAGTGAGTTAGAAATTAAGTGATTCATGTGGAAGGGATGGTGGGATGCTAGACCGCGGTTGGGGAATCGCAGAGGGAGTAATGGGGGAAATGTGAAACGTACCCGATGGGGAAGTTACAAACGGTGAAGGATTCAACAGCAACGGCAGATGTGCTGATGAATGATGTTTGCACTCGATCCTGTTAAGCGTTTGAAGGATTTCATCAAAAGAGCACTGGATTTGTGCTTTGGTGGAAGCTTGGGCAACCATGGCGGCTGTGTGTTATTGGACGGTCACCTGCACCGTCTTCAACTTCATCGTCAGCTTAACGATGGAAGCGTTGAGTGCGTCGACTGCTTGTTCGTCAGTTGCGAGCGCCATTTCCTCTGCTATATCTCAATGAGAGCACCAATGATACGTTCTCAAGTGGTGACAGCACCTGCAAGGGTGGAATGACAGCAAAAATAGAGTAGAAAATAGAGGGAGGGGAGATCAGCAGAGGAGAAGTGGAAGAAAAGAGGGGAAAGGATGCGTGCGGCTTCGCTGAGATGAGGGTTCACTGTCGTTGTTTGCAATTGAAGGGAGCAGGCAGAATTTGTGAGAGACAAGGGAAATGGAGAGAGAGTGCAGTCTCAACAGAGAGTGAGGGAGAGGATTGTGACCGAGGTCTCCGAAAGTGAAGGAGAGGTGGATAACCGGGGTGCGAAATGCCGAGGTTCCCAATGTCGAGATGCAGGGAGAGAGAGAGAGAGAAAAGCAGGAAAAGATAGGGAGAGGGGAAGCAGCAGAGAGGGAGAGGGGAAGCAGCAGAGACGGGGAGAAGGAAAATAGAAAGAGCAAATATCTTTTTTTTTTTCATCAACCGAGCAGTGATGGCTTTGTACAGGAGGGGGTTGCGGCACCATAGCCTAGCAATATAACAGAAAACAAATAACAATCCACGTACAGAGGTAGGGAAAACTAACAGAAAGGGAAATAAATAGAATGGAAAACAAATAGAAAACCATGTTAGGAAAAAAATAACAGCAGGCTCGTAACAGCTGCAGAGAAAACATTAGATAAATATTAGTAAGGATAATAATTATGGTCTTATTTCAAGTAATATACCATTCTTATTAATAAAATTAATTATACAAATTTATTAGATAACTACACTTTAGAATGATAAAAATAAATATAAAATTAATTATAAATTTAATTTAAAATGTCCAAACTCGCTGCCATCTTGATTGGGGGCATTAAGGAACGTTAATATGGTGATTGATTTTGCTACCCTTATTTTAAATATTAGTTTTTTTTTATCATTTTAATATTTAAAATTAATTTTTATTATATGAAATATTAACTTATTAAAATATCAGCATAATATTATTTTTATTAATTTTAAAATAATCTTAACTGAGGAAATATAATAAATTCTAATATTTAAAATAATTATAATAAATCTAATAAAAAATATATATTTGTTTTTCCCACAAACATGCTTTCTATTTTAAAAATATGCTAAGAAAAAATTTGTTATTATTATTTTTTTATCAAATAGCTGATATATGTAACATAATTTTACTGGGATAAGAGAGTGTCTAATTTTTAAAAAGATAAGAAAAATTATTATTTAAATTTAGATAATAACTCGCTTTATTTTTTTAAAAGATGGAGTCTTTAACCTTTATTTTTTGGCTTCTAATCTTCAACCACCATTTTATTCAATTTTAACTAAATTCGATTTCTTGAACTGCCTTGGTGTTACATAGGTATACAAAAATATAGATATATAAGTATTAATGATGTAGCCTCTAATCAAATTATTTACGATCAAATGATTGATATTTAATTAAAATAATATAGTATATAAGTATTTTTATTATTTTTTATAAAATATTAAAATGTCTAAATATTAGTATAATAAAAAAATATTTAAAAATATTTTTTTATTTTAAAAATATTTTTTTAATATTAAATTTATCAATCAAATTTAAATTCAATGGGTGTAAGAGATTTATAGGGATTGCAACACCTAAAGACGTGGCAACCCCCTATTCTTACCTTGGTGCTACAACATTGGGTGAAGATAGGTCAAATTGATTTATAAATATAAAACTTTATAATTCTAAATAGTATTTATCGTCAAATAACATTAATTTAAACTCATAAATATAAAATAGGTTGATAAATTTAAAAATTTTAACATGATTTGAATTTGATGCACATCTTATGTGACTCATTCATTCAAAATTTTAATAGAATCATATTTATTATATTTAAAAAAATCAAAAATATATATATAAATAAAAAATAAAGAAAAAAAAATTTTTAGCTTTGATTTAAAAATTAAATTAACGTAAATTTTACTATCTAAATTTCAGGAAGAATATTTTATATTATTGTCCCAATAATTAACCAATGAGGGCTGCAGCAGGTTGTTACTATTTTTAATATTTTGGTTTGTTCAGATATTATAAAAATAAAATAAAAATAAATATAATAAATAAATAAATAGTAAAAAAGATAAATCCAAACGGTATTTATACTGATTTAGTAATGTTTATATTTAATTCCTAAGCAACGTTTAAAAGCTCAGATTTACTTATTTAATCTTCTTCTATTAGCTAAATATCAAACCTTATAATATCAAAAATATTATATTTTAAAAAAGTAATATATTAAGTCTTCTGTTTTTGTTTTGTACAAAATCTACTATAAAACTTTGACTAAGTTTTTTAGATAATATTATTTTTTAGAGTTTTTTTAAATTTAAAACACTTATTATATATAACTAGAAATTTGGTTTTATTAATATGAAACACAATCAAATAAATCCTTTATTAGATCTTAAGATTGATTCACATAATATGTGTTGTTGCCTTTGATAGAAGAATGGGGATACAAATGCAAGAGTTTAGATTAAGTAGCTCTCCTGTTTTTATACAGGATGTTTAAATATGGCATTAAGAAAATTAACTTCAACACGTTTGAGTTATTTTCTCATAGTTTTCTAACACTGTACTTAGTTGTACATATGAAATAATATAAAAATAAAATAATTATTTTTAAAAATTAAATAAAATAATAATAAAATTAAAAATTATTATTATTTTATATAGTTAGTCATTTTAAATAGATAAAATTTAATTAGATATTAATTTTTTAATATTTAGTATATAATAATATAAGAATAATAATTAAAAAATTTATATAAAATAATTTTTTTACCGTATCAAAAGAAAAAATAGTTCAATATATACGAAAATGTTGGTAGAAGTCATCATATTCTACTTCAACTCTACCATCATCCTCATTGTTATCTTTGGCTTCAAAAAACTATACACCCACCTTTTTCGTATTTGACTTCAAATTGTTTCATAATTTTAATCACATTCAACCTCGTAATCTTAATTACAATCATGCTCAAATCCTACTTTCAATTCATAATTACTTATACCATCATCACCAACTTCGTTTTTGCAATAATATTAGTTAAAATTTATTATCTTTTCGCCCTTATAAAGACCAGTATCTTCATTTTTATAATCTTAAAATAGTTCTCTCTTGAGATTTTAATTTTCATAATCATACTACTTATTGAAGGGATTGTCGTTTCTATAGTCATACTGCTCATCAAATGGATATCTGAAGTTGTACCACTCATCAAATTGGCAGCTAAATTGGTATTGCTCATCAAATGAGGGGATGAAGAGAGATTACGGTTTAAGGTAATAGTAAATGAAAAAAATATTTTAGAATGATTATTCTTAAATAATTAAAAATAAAAAAACTAGAGTGTACTATTTTTTTTATTCCTTGTTTATTGTATTATTAAAGAAACCAAACACTGAAAATAAATTAAAAGCCACATTTCTATTCTATCCTCATAGTTATGGGAGCCACATGCAGTGAATCAATCAAAATCTCAAGACGACACACACATCTATCCCTTAAACTTGAAGAAAGAAATTTCTCAGCAAGATGTGAAATCAGAGAGAGGAAGCAGGAGGTTGTCTTTGTCCAATTCCACTGAAAGAGCCACCGAAAACTACACCGCAAGGAGGGAAATCGTAATCATGCCTTTAAAAGCTCAATACTCAGAGCTCCAATGCCTCAGCTCACCCATGAGGCTGCTTTCTGCAGCTTTCATTTCTATCTTTGGTCTGACAAAATGGCCACAAATACAACACAGCCTGTTAAATCACAGTACTCCCTTGGTGCTGTTTATGGTTAACTGTCACTGAGAGAGTGGTTGCTATGATTGAGTTGAAGACTCAAAACTTCTGCCATTGAAATGGAAAGAGCTCCTTACAAAAACCAGAGGATTGTCACTCACTTCCTCCACCATATTTCAAACAAACAGGCAGATGGATTCGCATGGTTTAACTGTCGCCTTAGTCCTCCTCCACCTATCTTCATTGTTCAGCCACCCCGTAGCAAAGCATAGTGATCCGGCAATGCACCACCATTACCGCCATCACCACAGCCACCAATCTTCAGCTTCAAATCCCAGACTCCGCCAAGCTTACCATGCCCTTCAAGCTTGGAAGCTCGTAATCTACTCTGACCCTAACAACTTCACCACCAACTGGGTTGGATCCTCTGTTTGCTCTTACACTGGTGTGTTCTGTGCACCATCGCTCGATGACCCGAAAACCAAAGTCGTGGCCGGCATTGACCTTAATCATGCTGATATAGCCGGTTTCCTACCCGCTGAAATCGGCCTCTTGTCTGACCTTGCGCTTCTTCACCTCAATAGCAACCGCTTCTGTGGAATCCTCCCCACAACCATGGCCAACCTAACCCTTCTGTCTGAACTCGATCTCAGCAACAACAGATTCGTAGGGCCTTTCCCCTTGGTTGTCCTCTCCCTCCCCTCGCTAAGGTACCTCGATCTTCGTTACAACGAATTTGAAGGGTCATTGCCTTCCAAGCTCTTCAACAGAAGTCTTGACGCAATTTTCGTGAACAACAACCGGCTGAATAACGTGATCCCCAGCAATATCGGAGCAGTCTCTGCCTCTGTGGTGGTGTTTGCCAACAACAACTTTGGGGGGTGCCTGCCGCCGACGATTGCTAAATTTGCAAACTCTTTAGAGGAGCTTTTGCTGATCAACACTAACATTTCTGGTTGTTTGCCTCCGGAGATTGGCTCTCTATATAAGCTTAGAGTGCTCGATGTGAGTGTCAACAAACTGGTGGGGCCTCTGCCTTACAGCATCGCAGGATTAGATCACTTGGAGCAGCTAAATTTGGCTCATAATATGATGAGTGGAGATGTGCTGGCGGGTATTTGTATGCTGCCTAATTTGGCAAATTTTACCTTCTCTTATAACTATTTCTGCGAGGAGGAAGGAATCTGCAGTAATCTGACATCACGGGGTGTCGTGTTTGATGACCGGCGGAATTGCCTACCAGAAAAGCCACTTCAAAGGAGCAAGAAAGAATGTGATTCCGTGCTAGAGCATCCTGTGGACTGCTTGAAGTACCAATGTGGTGGCGGCAGCCATGGTGGTGGCGGTGGTGCTGGTGCTGCAACACCTGTGCATTGAGCATTTCGGGCATCACTATCTCACAGATGAATCCCCACCTGTATAATGTTTCTAGATCAGGTGTGAATTAGGGTAACAAAATAAATGGGTGGACGTTAAAATTAAGTGTTTTCCCTGGTCAGATCATATACCTAAGTCTGTACATTATTTAATAGAATGGAATAAGATAGAAATTAAATAAATATTAGTTAAAATAAACTGTAAATAGAATGACGTATGAATAAATATTATATTTTGTCTGTGAATGGAACAAATCCAAGTAGCCGGTAATGTCTGACGGTGGCCAACTATCAATACTCATTCCTTGAATTCTCTTAGAAATGGAAAACACATTATAGTTATTTCCACTTTTATTGATAATAAATATATTTAAAAAAATAATTATTTTTACCTTAAAAATTCTTATTTCATTCTTGTTCTGTCAAACTAAACATCCAACAAAGAATCTCTTCCACGGAATGGCCTCGGAAAATTACTTTTTGTAAAAATCCAGGTATTTGGCTTTTAACTTAAGCTTGTATGTAGACTCTTATAAATTCTTTATTTTTCCAATGAAGATTTGGATCCGGGAAATGCTTCAAATTTTCTTTCTAGCAACAATCTCGACAAGAAGATTAATAGGTCAAGAAAGAGCACAACACTAACCCGGATAATTTAATCATTCAAAATTCAATTGAAGCTATTTTAGGGTAACACAATTAAAACCATAATTGACACAAGCATTATTTGTCATCGCTTCCTACAAATGCAAACAGATCACCTCTAAAATACCTGAACCCCTTTGTTTGATTATGCCACATACTAACAAAATAAATCCCAAAATATTCAGCCAAAGAGTTACCAGTGACTCACATTTAGAAATTATTTCCTATAATAAACAACAAAGAAGAATGATATTATATTTGTGAATAAAACTAGGAATTTCCCCCTTCTGTTCTTTTCTAATCTAGCCACAAATGTCGCTTTTCTGCTATGTTCTTCCAAAATCCAGCCACAAATGTACCTTTTCTCTTCTTATCTTTCAAAATCTAATAACAAATGACGCGTCGGTAAATAGTATAATAAATTGTCAAACCTATTTCAAACTAGCACATTTATTCGTGTCACTTCGAAACAGTCACATTTGTTCACACAAATGATCTCCATTCAAACCAACTAAAAGATCGGATGTTGACCCCACTCAACCGAGAAGTTAGCAAATTATCAATACTAAACTGTTTCATCCTTTCCAATTGTCATGCTTGTTTAGATAGTCAAGTCCCTTCAAACATTTTCCCTTTTGCATTAAAAATATCCAACATTCTCAACCAGAAAATTATCAAAACATTGACAATCTTCTAACCCATGTATAAATTATGGTATCTTACCATTTGAATCACCACATAGTGAAAGTAAGTTATGGCTAATCAAATATGTATGATGGACAAAGTTTTGAATCAATGATTTTATTTGATCAGTAAAACACCAATTCACACATATGTAAAGCACAATTAAAAGCCCAAAAATAATCAACACTATCAACACTAGCATGACCTTATCTCCATACCATTTTCATGATTGCTTCAAAATTCATGGTTTTTAACCCTAAGACCATTTCACACTAAGATAAGTAAACTATGTCAGAAGTACCCCATAATTTTAAAAACTCCAATAGAAATTTGCCATAGGTCCTTTAAGAACATGTTGCTCAACCTCTACACATTCTGGATGTTCAAGAACTATTTTCACATTGGAAGAAAATATAACTAAATGTAATACTTATAATCTAGTATTTTAAGACTAATATAAAATCAAGCGTTAAATTGAAATTTTATCATTAGTGACTTTAATTTGTAGGCTTAACACCCATTCCACTGGATATTTTAAACATCACATCTCTTACTATTATGTCTATTAAAAGATCTAATCAAATCTTGACTTTGCAAAGCAACAATAATCACAACATAAGCAATCACTGTTCCACATAGCTATGGATTAGTCCTATGTATCAGAATTTGCCATAATACACCAATTTTTTTCTTTTGCTAAGGCCATAAGGCTATTCATATGATAAATCGCTCAACTATTCTACTTTCTTACTAGCAGAAATTAAAGAAACAAAGTTCAATTGTCATTGCAGAGTCAATTATATATGCTTACTTATGAAACCATAAGAATCCCACCCGCACTAATGCTGATTCATCCAATAAGTAATATAAGATTGATGCAATGCATGTCCCAACAGTGAAGCAACCTACTTAAAATACACGGCCGACCCACTTTTGCCCATTAAAGAGATATATTGATAATGTTTATTTATTAGTTAGGTAATAATATTTTAAGTGGGAGATATTCTAATTAATAGTTATCTTTTAAGTAGTAAATTTGTCTTAATTAATTTGGTTAAAAAAATATTGCATTAAGGATGTGTTAGGCTTTTATTTTGACAGTTATGAGATAAATTATATCTTCTATTTAATCCTATTGAGGTTGGAAGTAAATAGCATATTTGAGATTAGAGAAATATAAGTTTAGTAAAACTTGAAGTTCAACTCTTTAATCTATTGTTGTATTTTCAAATTTTCTTTCTCTAAATTTCTATTTATCTTTATCAATTTCTCATTATTTAATATCAAAGCCCGTATTAAAGCTTTTAGAAATATTCTAAATTTTCCATGCCAACAAGTGGAGGTAGAGGAAGACGTAGCAGCTGATCAGAAAGGAATGAAAGAGATGATAAATTTCAAGTACTTCAAAGACAAGTCGAAGAACTAGCTTTATATCTTGAACTCCAAAAGTCTCATCATGGGCATGGGGGCTCAAGCCATGGATCTTCTAGTGAGAAAACTGAAAAGAATCCTTTCGCCTATTAAGGAGGACGTTTAGAGAGGACGTTTTGTCGTGATTTCAACAATATAAAGGTTGACCTAGCATAATCCCAATGTGGCCTTCAACCCAAAGAATTTCTTAAATGGCTTAGCACTATTGAGAAGTTCTTTGATTACAAAGAGACACCGGAAAATAAACGTGTGAAGGTTGTTACTATAAGGCTTCGTGGCTATGCTTTGGCATAGGGTGATAAAATTCAAGAAATATTTCTTCTTGGGAAAAGATGAAATCTAGAATTTGAGAAAAAATTTCTTCTTGTGGATTCCTCTCAAATGGTTTTCTCACAATTTAACAATCTTCATCAAAATACCAGAAGTATGGAGTATACTGAAGAGTTTTATAGACTCATAGGCTATAACAATCTTCACAAAACTGAAGAGCATCTTATGTAAGGTTCATTGGAGGATTACGAAACTCCATATGTGATGAAATAGACATGCACCAATTTAAGAGGGTTCGATAGATACCAACTAGTATCGAAAGTGGAGGTTAGGCTATCTCGTGGAGGCAAAAGTTTGAGAACCGAAGCTCTTAGTTTCCAGAATGTAAATCTTCCTGTTTTCACGTGGAGGTAGTGCTATTAGTTCTCTTGGTATTCCTCAAAAGGTACAAATCCAACACCTAGTGCTTGTGATGGAAATAATTTTACTCATACCAACAACTCCAGTGCTTATTTTAAGTGTGGGCAAATTAACCATTGATTCCATGCTTGTCCCAAAAGGCAAGAGAAGGCTCATGTCAACCTTATTGATGAAGAGGTTTGTGAAGACAATAATGACCCGAGGTAACCCCATATGATGGAGAAGAAGAAATCAAACAAGTGGAGATTGAACCGGAAGGAGAAAGCCTTGTGATATAAAGGGTTCTCTCTACCCCAAAGGCCGAACTAGAGGAAGATTGGTTCCATTCCAACATCTTCAAAACTCGATGCAAGACTTTTGGAAAAGTATGCACCACTTTGATTGATGAAGGAAGTTGCTAGAATATTGCTTCGCAAGATATAGTGAACAAATTCAAGTTCTCAACCAAACCACATCTAGGGCCTTGTCAAATAGCGTGGTTCAAGAAGGACAACGGGATAAAAGTTACTAAACGTTACCTAATTTCATTTTCTATTAAAAAAATTATCAAGATAAAATATGGTAAACGTGGTTCCTATGAATGTAAGCCATATATTCCTATGGAGACCAAGGCAATATGATAGAAGGGCCATACATGATAGCAGCAAGAATACTTATACCTTTATGATGGGAAAAGTTGAGGTTATTATTTTAACATGTCAAGAAGAATAATCTCCCAAATCCCCACAGGAAGAGGGTAGTAATTTTCCTTCCATTTCTAAGTTCATAAACAAAAATGAAGAAAATGAAATTGCTTACTGACCAGCAGCCAAAGAAAAAGAGAAGGCCATTCAAGCTCTATTTGAGCTAGACCCACTTTTGAAAGAGTTCGATGACATTATACCCAAAGAGCTTCCAAGCAAGCTTCCCCATTAAAGGGATATCCAACATCAAATTGACTTCATTCCTAGATCAATTCTTCCAAACAAGGCTAACTACTAAAAGAGCCCAAAAGAGAGTGAAGAGTTGAATCGACAAGTGCTTAACTTGTTAAAAAAGGGTTATACTCAAGAAAGTTTGAGCCCATGTGCCGTTTTAGCTTTGTCATATCCAACGAAGAATGGATCATGGAGAATATGCATTGATAGTCATGCTATCAATCATATTATAATCAAATATTGATTTCTCATTCCACGGATTGATGATATGTTCACTATGCTCACAAGTGTAAAAGTGTTCTCTGAGATTGATCTTAGAAGAGGTTATCACCAAATTCTAGTTAAAGCAAGAGATGAGTGGAAGACCTCTTTCAAAGCACGGAAGAGCTTGAATGAGTGGCTTCTTATGCCATTTGTCTTACCAATGTCCTTCATCCTTTCAACGGTAAATTTATTGCCATGTATTTTAATAATAATCTTGTTTATAGCCGTGACAAAATAAGCATATTGAACAACTTAGGGCTATTTTAACCTCTTTGGGAAGTGAAAAATTATAAGTAAATTTCAAAATGTGCTCCTTTATGACCCATAGCCTACCTTACACAAGCTAAGAAGTTTTTGTGCATTAGCTTCACTCTACCGCCGATTTATTAGAAATTTCAATGTCATCACAGTCCCTACAAAATGCATGAGGAATGGTGACTTCAAATGGACCAAAGAGGTCGGGGAGAGATTCCATCTTACCAATGACAAATTATTCGATGCTCCTAGCCTTAACTTACCGAATATTGAAAAGATTTTTTGTCATGAATTGCAATACCTCCCATATAGGCATTGGTAGAATTCTTAGCCAAGAAGGCCATCCCTTTGCCTTCTTTAGCAAAAACTTAATGAAACCAAGAAAAGGTGTTCCACTTATGACATGTAGCTTTACGCAATCGTCCAAGTTCTCAAACTTGATGTTCTTATTTTATTCAAAGGGAGTTTATCTTAAAATCGAACCATGAAGCACTTAAGCACATCAACCAACGTGTTAACTTTAATCAACAACATGTCAAGTGGGTTTCTTTCTTACACGAGCACACATTTATCCTAAAACACAAGAGTGGGAGCTCTAAAGCGTTCAATGCCCTTAATAGGTGCATGACTCTTCTTATTTACATGCACATTCAACTTGATGGCTTTGGAACAATCAAAGGCATGTATGATGGTGATGAAGACTTCGGAAAAATTTAAAAATTTTGCCAAGAAGATCCCCACAACAATTATTCTCTACAAGGAGCTTTACTCTTCAAAGAAAGTTGCTTATATATTCCCATGTGCTCTTTTAGAGAATATTTTATTAAAGAATTGCATGCAAGAGATTTGGAAAGACACTACGAAAAAGACAAAACCGTCTTAATAATTAGAGAAAAATATTTTCGACTGACTATTATCTAAGACTTGATTTATTTTATAAAAAGATGCTAGATATATCAAATATGCAAGGGCTAAACACAAAACACTGGTGTTTACACACCTCTACCCATCTTGGAGGCCCCATGGGAGGACGCTATCTTGGATTTCGTGGTCGGATTACCAAGAATTCAAAAGGGTAATGATTAATCTTTGTTGTTATTGATCGTTTTTCTAAAATGGTTTATTTTATTCCTGCAAGAAGACTATGGGTGCTTGGTACATGGCTTGTCTCTATTTCAATGAAGTTGTGAGACTTCATGGTATCTCCATGACCATTATCTCGGATAGTGATACCAAGTTTTTTAGCCACTTTTAGAGATGTTTATGGAAGAGGATCGGTACAACTTTGTACTATAGTAGTACTTATTATCTTCAAACGGATAGGCAAACTGAAACAGCAAATCAGATTTTGGAAAATTTACTTTGTCATTGCCTTTCAAACGACCCAAACAATGGGATTTGACTTCTATAGGCAGAGTTTTTTTATAATTATGTCGTTAATCGCTCCACCAGAATGCATCTACTTGAAGTAATATAAGGTAAATTGTCACTATATCATCTAGATCTTGCTCCTGTAATTGTCTAAAAAGGCTGAAGATTTTGTATCATCCATGGCCAAAATTATTCAAGAGGTGCGAAAGAAGCTTGAAGAGAGCAAGATATGGATGGTGGCCAATGTTCATCAACGGGTTACGATCTTTCAAGAAGGAGATTTTGTGTGGGTCCTTCTAAAGAAACAGCAGTTTCCCTCAAGTAATCACAACATACTCAAGGAGAATAAGATTGATCACTGCCGAATTTTCAAGAAAATTAATAACAATATTTATGAGATTGAGCTTCCTTCATACATCAACACGTACTTAACCTTTAATGTGTAAGATTCAACCAGACACTATGGCAATATGAATGTAAATTCATGGACGAGTTCCTTCTCACCAAGGAAAGATGATGCGATGCATGGTGTATCTTGAAGCATCTCACATAAAATACACGGTCCACCCACTTTTGCCTAATAAGGAGATATTTTGATTATATTTATTTATTAGTTAGTTGATAATATTTTATGTGTGAGATATCCTATTAATAGTTATCTTTTAGATGATAAATTTGTCTTGATTAATTTGGTTAGAAGATGCTTGCATTAAGGATATGTTAGACTTTAATTTAGTGAAACTTAACACTCATCCCCTTTCTTCTCTTGTTGTATTTGTTGGGATTCCCCAGGACAACAATTTGCAACAATACACACACAATCGGTGCAACGAAAACGAACTATGAATCCCTCATCAAACATCACCACCAAATACCATTAGAGTATAAAGAACAAAATTATACAACTTGTTGCGTCTCAGATCCGGGGGGTCCGAAGCAACACGAGTGTCGGTGTAAATGATGTGGAGAAGAGAAGTTGAGACCGGGTTTTTACGTGGAAAACTCCCTCTTGAATGGAGAGGAAAAACCACGAGGCTCTGGGCCTTTGGAAAATACTTCACTATATGCGCGAGTCTTACAAAGTACAGATCTTGGGGAGTATTCTCCCCTTTTCTCTCCATCCGCTGGAAATTCCTCTTTTCTCTCTCTTCTTGGTGCCTCAAAGAGCTAGAAGAAGGGATCTGGAAGAAGATCCTGAGGCAAGAGCCTCTCATTGGGTATTTATAGGAAAATGTGCTAGCAGATGACATGTGGCAGCCATCGTGTGGCCGGAGACCGCCCCTTAAAAATCTTCCCTCGCTGGTATCGTGACACTGTCACCAACCCATTGGATGGGCGTCTGCTTCAAGGTAAATATAATCCTTCATGATGGCGCGTGCTTCTTGGTAATGGTGAGGTTTTAGCTAGCATTCTTGGGCCGTATATGAGAGTGTCCTCGTCTCGAATGGGTTCGCGGACTCGTTGAAAGAAGGGCCGCTGTCTTTCGATCGTTGTCCTTCGGAGGATCGGGGTCCTTCAGGAGGGCCTTTCCTTGGTCCTCGTACTGGATGGCATCTGGCATTTGCCGTGTCCTCGAGCTTTTGGAACTTCTCGGACCTTTGTCGTAGCCTCGGCCTTCGGGATGCTGGCCTGCGCCTTGGGCTTCTTGGGCCGTCCAACCCTCTTGGTTAGTAGACAAATTTCTAGGCTTCTCACTTGGGTCTTTCCTTGGGCCGTGTTTTATGGGCCCTTATATTGGGACCCAACACAACTAAATATACAAAGTTACATAATAATATTTAATATAAAAAAATCCTTCTCAATTAAGGAAAAAATTATAAGATAAACATAAAAAAAATCAATTATAAAAATATCCAATTATAAAAATAACCCCTCCGAAATTCCTCTACAATACCCTGCGTAAATTATCGGTTAAATACAACCCCAACACACCTAACAACTCATTAGAAAAAAATGTACTAAGAAAAAAGAGTAACCAAATTATAGTACGTCTTAAAAATAATACTTATACAACATATCCAAATTTGGCAAAAAATAGAATTTGAATTGAAACTCAACTGGATGATGAATATCTTCCTATTCTCTCTTTTTCTCTTCGTACAATGCCCTTTTGTATCAAAATGATGTCAAAATTTTTTTTTTTTTTTTGCACGGTATCTTTTATAATAGTGTCAGCACACATGTGCCCTTCGAGCATGCATCATGTGCAAAAAGCAATTCGTGTCACGTACAAACATCGTTCATGTACGCATCATACACAAGTAATAGTACAAGCTATGTACCAGCTTCCTTCGTGCATACATCAGACGCCTTTCTATCCAATTACAAGAAACAGCTTTCGTTTGAACAAATATCGCATGAACTTTTAGTAAACAATACTGTTTGAGCAAACCTCATACGAAAATCATTGTAAAATCTTTAACAACTCTAGAAAAAAAAATTTAATGAATATAAAACTTACAACAAAATGATCGAAAATCCAACAACGTGATCCAAAATCCAACAGCTTTTAAGTTTTCTCTCTAAATTTTTATTTCTCTTTATCGATTCCTCATCAAGGGGTTTCAATAATAGTTACATACCATAAATCCATCTATCATCCTAAAATTAAGTGATGTCTACACTGCAATAATTAAAATATTTGAATTCCATCGTTCTTACTTATCTATAGTCAACTGCTTGGTCTATCGTGTGTGTGTGTGTGTGTGTGTGTGTATTAAATCCAACGGCTTTTAAGTTTTCTCTCTAAATTTCTATTTCTCCTTATCATTCCTCACCAAGGAGCTTCAATAATAGTTATATACCATAAATCTATCTATCATCCTAAAATTAAGTGATGTCTACACTACAATAATTAAAATATTTGAATTCCATCATTCTTACTTATCTATAGTCAACTTCTTGGTTTATATATATATATATACTAAGAACCATTATTCCACAAATTTTATTTTTCCTTCCGGGAATCTTTATATTATAGAAACTTGACTTGAACTAGGCCACAAAAGTAATAAATTGCAGTCAATTTCTTTAGCATAGATAAAATACATAATGAAATTTGCTTTTGGAAAATTTTCACCAATTCTCATGATCTTATCCACCTAATTTAGTGCTATAAAAATAATTATCACTTATGTTCTATGAAGCACAGACACTCTCCCGGCCTTAACGTGTCGGACACCAATACTTCCCGGACACATGTCCGACAAGTGTCCACTTTTTTTTTTCCGGACATGTTCCGGATGCATCCCGACACGTATCGGACACGCCCCGAATACGTACCGACATGTTTGGACATATTCCGGATGCGTCAGACATGTTTCGGACATGTTAAATAATTTTATAGGTATTTGGTAAATTTATACTAAAATATTATAAATTTATTTATAATTTTAAATAAATAAGTGTAAATAATGGGTATTTGATAAATAAATTATTTATTTATATATAAATAAGTACTTTAAGTTGATAAATAAATTGTGAAAAGGCATTCCAAGGCTAGGGTTTCGATTTCCCTGCTCACCTTCGACTTCAACTTCTCTTCTTCCTTTGTACTGTAATCGAAGGCCTTTCGAGTTCTACTCTTCCCCTCAAGTTCTCTTCTTCCAGTGTTCACTCGAATCGAAGTCCTAGGGTTTCGATTCTCAACTTATAGATTATACGGCTCAAAGTTTATCGCAGCGTAATACAAGAAAAGTCGAACACGAAAGTAATATTCTCACTTTATCACTTTCAAATACACTATTTTCACCCAACAATGGGATTCGAACCTTAATATTCAAATCCTAGCTTCGTTCTTCTGCTTTCGTTATTCTCACTTTATCATTGTCACTGTTCTTCTTCTTCCTTTCATTTTCAATCTGTTCCTCTTTATTATTTTCTTCTAATAATAATAATTATTATTATTATATTATTATTATATAAGGTAACGGTAATATACTATTACCGTATACAGCAACAATATACAGCATACACTATTGCCGTATGCTGTAACAGTAACTATATTATACAGTATACGGCAACAGCATGCACTATTTCCGTCTATGGTATACTGCAATAGTACATACTGTAGCCGTAATATATTACTATTGCCGTAACCCGTATAATACTGTTAATTATTTGGTTTTTTAAAATATATATATATATATTTAGCTTTTTTAAAAAATACTACGTTAATTATTTGTTTGTTACTTTTATAGGTTGCAAATATGTCATCTTTTGAGGTTGGCACTAATTCACATTCATCTTGTAATGAAGAAGATAATGATAAACCCTTATGGATGTATATTACAAGATATTACAAATTGAATGAATGAGGTGAAAATATATCTTGGCAATACAATTTTTGCCATCAAACGAAGAAAAGTTCCTACATAAGGATTTGTGCTCATTTATTAAAAACACCTGATTTGGGAATTAGTGCTTGCAAAAAGGTGACATCAAATGATATGGCAAAAATGTAAAAATTTGAAGATGATGCAAAGGCAAGAGCATTAAATAATGCACCAAAAGGGTCCAATTGTCCAATCAAGTATCATTGGGCAGTGTAGGATCTTTGCAAACCCAACCTTTAACGACTAGCTTTATTTTAGGAGTGAGTGAACTAAAGAGAAGAAAGACAAATGCAAGTGGAGGTATATATTCTAATCCTATTTCTAAAGCTTTCAACAGTACAACATGTCTTCAATTGCATGCGGAGATTACGAGAATGTTTTACTCTACCGGCTTGTCATTTCACTTAGTAAGAAACCCATATTATGTAAGTTCTTATACATTTGTGACTAGTAACTCACTTGTGGACTATTTGTCACCGAGATATAATATGTTGAGAACTATATTACTTTAACAGGAGAAAGCTAATATTGAAAAATCATTAAAACCTATTCAAGGAATATAAAAGGAAAAATGAGTGAGTATTGTGAGTGATAGTTAGAATGACTCTCAAAGAAGGCCATTAATTAACTTTATAGCTGTTACTGAAGGTGGTCCTATATTTCTTAAGGCAGTTGATTGTCCGAAAAAATTTAATGATAAATACTTTATCTTTAATTTGATGAAGGAAGTCATTAATGAGGTAAGTCCCGATAATGTTGTTCAAGTGATAACTGATAATGCAAAGAATTGTATAGATGCCAGGGCATTAATTCATCAACTTTATCCTTACATCTTTTAGACTCCATGTATAATCTATACACTTAATCTTGCCTTGCAAAATATTTGTGCTGCAAAAAATTTGGAGAACAATCAGGTGGTATTTGATGAGTGTTCTTGGATCATACAAATTTCTAATGATTGTTTGTTTATTAAAAATTTTATCATGAATCACTCCATGCGATTGTCTATGTTTAATGATTTCATTCTTTTGAAATTGCTTTCGGTGGCAACTACTCATTTTGCCTTAATTATTGTTATACTAAAGAAATTTAAACTCATTAAGAAGGCATTTTAAACTTTGATTATCAGTGAAGAATGGGCAACATATAGAGAAGATAATGTGGGAAAAGCTAAACATGCGAAGGAGTTACTCTTAGATGACATTTGGTGGGATAAAATTAATTACGTACTTTCATTTACTACTCCTATATATGACATGTTTAGGACTTGTGACACGGATAAACCTTGTCTTCACTTAATTTATGACACGTGGGATACTATGATTGAAAAAGTGAAGCTTACAATATATAAGTATGAAAAAAAAAGATTGAAGAATTATCCATATTTTATGATGTGGTGTACAACATTCTTATCGATTTATGGAGTAAAAACAACACTCCACTTCATTGCGTGGATCATTCTCTAAATCCAAGATAATTAAAATATTATGATTTATTACTTTTGTATTACCTAGTTGTAGTATTGTACATTTATTAAATAAAAAAATATTTAAATATAACAATTTATTTTTTGTTATTAAATTTGTAAGGTACTATAGCGATCAATGGCTTAGTGAAGGACCAAACAAAATTCCTCTACACAAAGACTTAGAAATTTCTCAAAGAATGATGAAGTGTATAACAATGCAATTTTCTAATTTGGAAGATCAAGCTAAGGCCAACATGGAATTTGCTAATTTTTGTCAATGGCAAATCAACTTGCGGATATTGATTCTCTTAGTGATCGTTATAATATGGATTCAAAAAGTTGGTGGATTGTTTATGGTCCAAGTGCGCCTTTACTTCAATCTTTAGCTTTAAAGCTATTTGTGCAACCATCTTCATCATCATGTTGTTAGAGAAATTGGAGTACTTACTCTTTTATTTATTCATTGAAAAGAAATAGAATGACTACGAAATGTGCTGAAAATTTGGTTTTTATTCACAGTAATCTTCGCCTACTTTCAAGAAGAAGTCCACAATACTCGCAAGGGGAGAGTAAGATGTGCGACATTTGTGGAGATGCATTTGATTCACTCGATGATATTGGAAAGTTAAAAATTGCACAGCTCTCATTGCATGAACCAAAGTTAGAGTGTGTTATTTTTACTTATGATGGTGATGAAAGTGAAAATAATGAAGAAAATATAGTCACGGAATCTTAAAAATGATATACTTTTTATAATTGAGTATTGATATTATATGTTTGTTCTTTTTAAAAGTGGTATCAATATTATTGTCCTTATATGAATATATAATCCTTTTCTTTCTATGATTTTTTTTAATATAAAATTTAAAAAATATATATTTTTATTTCACATTTATTATGAAATAGAAATATTCATCAATTAAAAAAATATAAATTATTATTTTAGTTTACATATTCCAAACGTGTTGTATCCTTGATTTATAAAAAATAACGTGTCGGCGTATCAGTGTCGTGGTCGTATCGTCCGTGTTGGTGTAAATGCTTCTTAGCTTATGTTCATAAATGTGATACAATTGATAACAAAATATTATAATTCAAGTCAATGGATGCCAGAATTTCACACAAGACTAAGTTTGGCGATAGACAGAAAAATAATAAAATCAATATACATGCATCATCATATAAAGTCATATGATCGAATCAAATCTTATAAAATTCTAATATATTGACAAAATTTTTAAAAAGATTAAGAGCGAGCCCACTTACTGTAATCGTGCTCGTGCTGCAAAATATATACTTTCCAAGGAGATTCGAAGATAACCTCTACTCTTGGAATGGAATCCCTGGTAACTAGGGTTTGAATGGTCCGAATCTGGATATACAACCATCATTCGCCCAACAGAGCTCCACGCATGGAAATCTTAGTCATCTTCGCCAACTTTTTCCACTAAATTTATACAAGCTTATGCCATGCTTGATGAAGCCATCTATGGTAACAATCTACCTCAAAGCCATCCATGGAAGATACGCAGTCAACACCGTCCAACTCCATTCCCGCAAAATTATTCAATGCCCACGAGTGATATTACACACTATAAATGAAATTATTATCTCCATCCATCTCTCTCTCTCTCTCTCTCATGCTTCTCTTCCTTTGTTGCGAGGACACAGCAGGCATCCGCCGCTGCTCTTCTCCCCTACCTTCAACCCCAAAACATCACGGATAATCAACATGTGATTGGAATCTGGAAGCGGAGAGCAGGCGAACAATCTTTTCAGGCACAACTCTATGGCAGCACCAAGATCTCATCCTCCCAAAAATCTCAAAATCCTCTCGTTCATTTTCTCCCTCACTCTACGCGCGATTAAGGGGATCAATGACATATTGCAAAAGCCAAAAAGTTGTACGTTGACGGACAGAGGGCAACATCTGGAATTCTATATCAGAGACACAGACAAAATCCTAATTAACTCAGACGTCGACTTGCAGCGCTTGGCTCGGTCTGTACAAGCCTGTCGTTGCGCGCCATTGGTACAAGCTCGTTTCTGGTACTCGACGACCAGAGGAATCGTCGAATTGATAACGAGACAGAGATGCAGAAGGGGCCGAGGAAGAAAAACAGTGAGGGAGAGGACAGGAGAGACACGGGGAGGGGAAGAATCGAGAAATCAGGAGAAAATATCTTTGCTTACTTTTCAATAATCACACAGTACCTTTTATATATATATATATATATATATATAACCAAAACACACCAAAACACCCAGTGGCATTACAATATAACAAAAGAGAAACTAAAAATATAAAAAGCTAACCTAATATTGGTAACTAATAATCAATAGGATAATAAACCAAAAATATATATAGATAACTAAAAATAATAAACAAAATTTTAAATATAATCCTAAAATTTGAACGGTCATTAAGTCAATCATGCACTCCGTCGGAAATACCAACGAATCGGTTGGCATTGTGGTATCCAAACCTGTAACATTGCCGCAGTCATCAAAAGAAACCTTGTTCTCAAGGTTGAATGAGGAAAAAGTTTGATGAAATGTTGCCACTATTAAACTGCCAAACACTAACTTCAGTGTAAGTTTATCCAGAATCCCACATTCGACGTAGCATCTCCTCCCACCGAATCTCCTTACAAGTAGAAGAGCAATTTCTCCGATTGAGTTTTCAGCATCGCATTGAGCTCCGCTCAAAATTAAAAGCTCACATACGCACCCAATAAGATTAAGAGCAATTTCACCTTTTGCTGCCAGTATAAGTATTTCAATAAGAGCATCTCTGAAATACATCCTTCCAATAAGAAGTCCCTTAACAATATTTGGATAAGAAGTAGCTAGAACCTTAAAGGTAGGGTCAGCATTGAGTGCTAAACCTTCCAGTACAGTAAGTAACCTCAGTATCAATGAGTAATATGCTGGAACATTAAATGGGTACTAAAGAACATTGCCCCCAAACCATCTGCAAGGGTTTTGAAGTTGAGGCCGGTAACAGTTGAATTTAATGCATCATCAAAGAAGTCCCGGAGTATAGGCACAGTGGGAGAAACATTCACACCAGGTGACAGGAAATCCATAGCATAATAATCACGAGCCATAGCTTCATAATCCCGATTAACCATATGGACAACATGTCCAATAATATCAACCCTGGCTTTTTCAGAGGTTTCATTCATCATTCCAAAGTCAAATAATGCCAGCTTTCCCTCTGGTATAGCCAACAGATTACTAGGATGAGGATCAACATGGAAGTATCCATATTCAAGTAATCGTCCAAGGCTAGCTACACTGAGTGCTGGTGTTAACAAGAACCAATACCGTCAAACCTTGTCTCTCAAGTATATCTTTCTCTCTCAATTTAGCACCATCAATCCACTCCATAAATAATACTTTTGCAGTAGTGTAGTCTCGAAAAATATCAGGGACCAAAACATTTTCCTTATCAGCATACAACTTCTTAAACCTCCTAGTCTTCTGCCCCTCCTATATATAATTAAGCTCTTGATAAACCTTTCTTGCAAATTCATCAACCAAACCACAATATCACTTGAGGTTATGTCCACATATTCATTTATGAGAAATCCTACACCTCTAATCAGGTAAAAGTCCAGTCCTATAGCATCTTCAATTCCAGACCATTGCACCTTCACAACATTACCCACAACACCTGAGCACAATGCTCCCAAAAGAAAAACTACAATAATAGTATATGTGGCTGTTGTCCTCCTAATGTCAGAAGATTCTTATTGAGGAGTTGTATGGTGAAAAATATATATATATAAATTCATCAGTGTAAGTGACAATGTCATTTTTGAAATAGTCCCATACTAGATTCTAAAAAACCCTTTAGCTCCATCACGATTGGCATATGATAGCTGGGACATCATAGGAGGTCCTTCATCCTTGGAGAGGACCTGCTTGGCAAGAGATAATGAGAAAGGGAAACTGATAATGATAATGCATATAGAGAAGAGAAACACCATGATGGAAGAAGTACTAACTCCAATATAAAATATAACTCCAATGTTTAGAAGCAAAAGTATAAGAGGAAGGGTGAACATTTACCCTTATAAGGATCTGAAAAATCAATAGAGTGCAACTGTAACCCTAAATAAAAGTATAACAATTGCTCTGAAAGATTTCATGCCAACAGAGCCCTCCTAGTCAAGTAGGCCACAGGATGATTTGTTAACAAGTAGGTGAATTTACTGCAAGGAAAGAAGTATTTGCCCAAATGGAGAAGAGAATTGGCATTGGAAATCATCACTCCGCAACAAAAATGTTTCAGACCATACACCAATAAATTGAGGTGAACCATAAGTACATCAATCAATTTTGTCCTACAACGAAAGGATTGATTCCTCTTTCAGCAACACAAACTCTCATCAGATGTGGAAGACTCGGCCCACAATTCCGTTAAACAAATGCCCACATATAGAAAACCAAGCAAACCCAACTTGGAATCATCAGTTGCAACATCACCAATATCAAACCGTTTGAGGGACTCCAAATGAGATTTCACAACGCCGGTGAACTAAAGTAGACCGGCTTACTTGCACTTGAAGGTTTGGCCAATTAGAAATGTTAGAGGCAATGAGAGCTCTGACTTTCCCAAATTTAAAGGTACCCATCTCTAGATTTGGACCGGGTTCGGTGAGCAAATCACTGGGAGAGTTTAGGTGAGAGATTTTCCTAGTTTAATACCGTCATTTTCCTTCTTGGACTTAGGTGGCAATGGAGGACTCACTCGACTTGCATCCACTTTGACCGCCACCAATTTTGCCATGTCAATGGCTCTCGGTAATATGGGCGGCAAGGTTTGTATGTCTAGTGGCGATGTGAGTACGAGGGGTACGGTTTGGCGGTCAATTTGGTTTTGGGTTTAAGGGGTTTCAATGAGGGGTTTCTGGAATGGTGCTATGGTAGAGGCAAGTTGGTGATGCGGTCGGCCCGTGGTTGTACGAACACAACGAAGGAAGCAATTTCCGATGGAGGTAAGTAAAGATGATGAGCGATTATAGAGTCTGGTGGTGCTGATATCATTCTGGGTGAGGCTTGGGGTGGAGTTGGCAGCGACGGTTGTGGAATCCCAATTAAAGGTGCCATAAACAAATTGGTGGTCGCTGGCAAGAGAGTGTTTCACTCAAATCTGGTAAGTGATTGCTGGATTTTAGTCATGGAAGACTAGATTTGTGCCGCGACAGAAGCCATGGAGGAAGTGTTTGCAACGAGTTTGTCGGTAGCCCGCCGGAAATCCTTCATCGCGTTGGCAAGTTTGACGATAGAAGCTTCGAGTACGTTGAGCGCTTGTTCTTCCGTCGTTAGCACCACGTCCTCTACCTTGTCTCAATGAAAGCACCACTGATGCATGCACTGTCGGCGTCGGCACCTGCAATCGACAACAGTAAACGAAATCGAAGAAGAAGACAGGGAAAGGGGAGTTCAACAGAGAAGAAAATAGAGGAAAAAGAAGAGAAACAATTGAGAGAGAGAATGAGACAGAGATGTAGAAGGGGCCGAGGAAGAAAAACAGTGAGGGAGAGGACAACAGAGACAATAAGGAGGGGAAAAAAAGAGAAATCATGAGAAGTAATATCTTTGCTTACTTTTCAATAACCACACAGTGACTTATATACAAACGAAACAACCAAAGGTATAAAAATATAACAAAAGAGAAACTAGAAGTATAAAAAGCTAACCGAATATAGGTAACTAATAACTAACAGGATAGAGAACCGAAAATACGTATAGGTAACAAAAAATAATAAACAAAATTTTAAATGTAACCCTAAAATTTGAATGGTCGTCAAGTTAACTGTGCATTTTGCCAAGAATGCCAACGAATTGGTTGGCGTTGTAGTATCTGAACCCATGACATCCTCATTGACATTGATGACACCTTAACAAGACTTAAATTAACGACGATCACACTCTCTCTCTTGAGAATGGTCCTAAGTCACATGCGGGGAGGCCAGTTCTGCACATTATCAAACCCCGTCTGCCCGTCGCCGACACCATTCGCCAAACCATCGTCCCTAACCCTTTTGCCTCGCTTGGGCCTGCATTGGGATCTAATCGTTTTGCCCAATTTTTCTTCTCCGTAGGCTCTGCACGCATCATCAAGAGCAATGGGAGGAACAGTATTGCAGATGCTGTTTTCCGGTAATGTCCCAGTCATCGCCTCACAGTGGAACAAACACTCCGACAACAGCAGATCCATTGGGATTTTGGACAATCACTTCGGAGCCATCGATCTGCACAAATTGCAGGGCCGGAATCAATTTAACTGTAGTGATCGAAATCCAAAACGCCTGCGGAGTGACTTGCACTTCGAGAGATGAGATTGGCCAAACTTGCTTGGCTTTTAAACTTGGCCAAATTTGCTTGGCTGTTAAACTTGGCCCCTCATGTCCTCGTTGTTGTGCTAATTGAATCACTTCCACTGAAATATTTCAGCGATTGCCTGATAATTCTGAAACTACGTATACACATTGTTCAGAAAATTAACGTTGAAAACAGATGTTTAAAATCTCAAAACTAATTTTCATAAGGCTACAAAGATACCCACACAATACAAGTAGCCTCTGAAATTCAATAAAACAAACCCCAAAACATCTAACGAAAAACATGAATGTTGACACCTACAAATTTATCTCCATAAGTAAAAATAATATGATATTAGAAAATAAACTCATTAATTTTCCTCTCAATTCTTCTGAAATCCAACCACAAATATGACTTATAAAGCTGCAAAATGAACAAGCACATCTATTTTGAATATTGATGTATATTCAAATCACTTCTAAACATCTACCCACATCACACTTCTGAATAATCGTGTATGTTCTAATCAGTCATCTCATCCAACAGTTACATCTATTTGAATTATTATGTTCGTTTGAATGGCTGCGTCCATTCAAAAGAGAAAGAGCCAATATTCCTGTAAAAAAAGAAGGCATATGACAATTGGGGATGAAAAGATTGTCAACCCTCTTTTTTTATCCCCCACTTTTTACTAGTGATTGTAACCAGAAGGCTATAATACAACAATACATGAACAATGCAGCGAACTGCCGCGCCTTCTGTTTCTACTCTGCCCTCTTTCTGCGTCCGGACTGAAGCTGCCATGTTTTCAGGACCTGGACGGACGAGATGATAGAAATCAATCAACAAAGCAGAGATTCTTGAGCAATTTTAGCAAGGTAACCATCATCTAGCAATTGATCTGGTAATCTGTAACCCAAGGTTTGAACTAGCAAACAAGCTACAGGTTCAGCAGCAGCAGGATGAAGAAATGAAGTAAAATAACGGTTTTTTTTTTTTTTTCCTTATTTTTTTTTTTGTTCTATGATCTTGAGATGAAACATCTATTCATGAGTGATGAACTATGTCAAGTCAAAAAAAGATTAAGACAATACTTGGTGCTTGTCATTTTTCAAAGCTCTAGCTATGGGTCAGGTCATCAGAAAAATCGAATCACTTTAGGTCTCCAGTGAGTCTTACATTACATCATAGCAACTCTATTATTATGATAAAACTTCCTTCCAAATATATGCTAATTGGGTTTTCTCCCAAAGGGGGAAAAAAAAAGAATTTCTATTGATTTTGACGTGTTATTTGGTCATGCCAGGCAAAGGCCTCCTATAGCAATTCTATGAAAGCAGCTCTTGTGAAAAAGGGATATGTAGACCCCAAAAATGTGTGGAGGAGACCACAGCACTTGATCCTGCATATTTGGAGGTAGAAGAGAAAATTGGCTTCAGATAGAGCTCGCGGTGGGGAATCCACGTAGCCGACTCTACTTGTTACAATAAAGCTTATTTTACTATAAAGCCATATTACCTGAATCAGTGGGCCGGAGCAGCAGCTTTGATAATACACAATGAACAATAAGTGGAAAGGATCTTGTCAGGCCGGTGGCAGCGGACGCCGGCAAGTTGGGCATTCCATCTTTATATCCATCCACCTCTGTAAGCAACCAGAATGGAAGAAATGATCGCATGGTGTTACCTGTATTTTTTAAAAAAAAAGGATAAAAACAGTGTCAATTAAACAGTCTCCATTGATAAGATAATCATGGCTCAGAACCAAAAAATGAAACACTGATTACCATGCAATCATTAGAACGTTGGCTGAGATCAACCGCAGCCATACAAATGACGCAGTCGAGTGGTGCGATTTGCCTCCTGATCAAACCGCCTGTAGTAACTATATTTCTCAGGTAGGATCTGCCAAACATCAAGAGGCCAACACCATGCTTCAAAAATTTAAGCAATATTCAAATCAATTTCAAAGAAAAATCAAGCCATACATGGCATGATGATGGTAGTACATGTAACTATCAATAGTAATCTTTCAAAAGTGCAAAATTTTGTAAGCCTAGCAAATCCAACATCCAGTTTTTTGAGAAAAGGAACCGGTCCCAACAAGCGGCAATATGTTGAGGAAAGCCCCCGCTTTCTGCTTGCTGAAGTTATTTCAAGTTATAATTCTAGTTATCTAGCCAATTCCGATTGGAACCAAATTTCTAAAACCTGATTCTTCTCACGGCTTCCGAGTGCTCAACTTTACCTGGTATGCCTGTAGCTGCATGATCTGTAACCGTTTCTTCAAGAATTTCTTGAATCGAGTTCAGAGGTTGTCTAATTCCCTCAGCTCCCCTTCTTCCTAATGGACTACAAGGACACCATGAATTAGGACTCTTAAAAAGATGGATTGCCAAATGGGATGGTCCTGGGAAAAGAGAATGGTCTGAGTCCCTAAATTTCTAGTCGTGTTGGTAATAGGAATGGGCCTTCCACTCTTCCTGACAACAAGAAAAACCCTTTGGCCTGGATAAGATGAAAAGATTGACATCATAATCAAATTCCCACTAGGCACAAAGGTTGAGACAATATCTATCTGGGACAATTGATCTCAACCTGTGAGATAGGAGTCTTGCTTTCGGTACATGCAGCAAACACAACTTTAGTCAGACACTGTAGCACCAGTTGAAGTGTTCTGCAAAAATATGCTTCCAATAGACAAAAGACACGGTCCTAGCAGTACAAACAGAAAATGGCCTTCACAGACAGTGTAGCACCAGTTGAATGTGTCTAGGCATTCTTTAGTGCAGTTTTCAGGTTCAAGCAAAATTAAAACAATAAAACACATACAAATTCCCAAGCTTTAGTATGAAGAACATTATTGATAAGATGCTACAAGTGACGTGCAAAGACTGTCACAGTTTGAAACAGTGCTCTACTCCAGGAGCTGAATTTGGGCTCAATGTGATTTCTGTCAACAATGGCTTTTGACTTCTACAAAAGATGAACAAACTCTTGCAAGGCTTTCAGCATAATCTACAATTCGAAGCTTCCATTAAAAGCTTATAGGAATATGAACCTACGTCATCTCTCTTTTCCACCAAAGAGGAATTTTCACCAACTCTTGTAGAACATAAAAGCAAACTGATTTCTCCTCAAAAAACTGACAGGTTTCTCTCTTCATCTGCCTGCCAACACATGACACCTGAAGGATCTTCAACAAATCCAAACTCTCTTATTTCCAAATCAATGCATCAACTCAGCTGTTGTTATTCACACAATCCGCTCAGATTAATTCAATACAGCAGTTCTGCTTTCGAACTTAAATCCAACAAAATAATGAAAGGTAGGGGGTGGGGAGATATCTTTAACGTTACCTTCTAAGGAGATGGCAAAAAGGGCACATGCAAATAAGAGGTTAATAGTACAAATCTACAGATTACCACTGCTGACTTTGTGGTACCGCAGTAATAAAACTATAATCAAGAGATCAACAAGGTTTATGCCCATATGCATAGGCTTATAGGCTTTCACATACAGACTCAATGGTTATGAAACGCACGACAGCAAGTAGTCAAGAAGATCATGCAGGAACCAGAACAATTGACGTCATACAAACCTGACGAGGTATAAAACACCGAGATCCAAGGTAGTGCTGTAGAAGCAGGATCAAAGATTGGCATCCCATAAACACACCCAGACATATACACCACCTCCTATCAGGTTGAATGCGCATAAAGTTGTGAGGGCATCCGAAGACATATAATGGAATAGCAAGCCGAGTGATAGTCATGCCTAAGATGTAATGGGGGTGCAGTGGTTTTCTTGAATCGCGAATAATATTAGTAGTTATTTGAGGAATCCAAAATGAGTACATAAGAAGAAGAATGGGTCGCAGAAAATTGTGAAACTCGTACACAACCAGGATGCCTCCCAAAAGGATGCCATCTGCAGATAAGAATAAGAAACATAATCAAAAAGACTTTATTCACTTCCAAAATTTTACAAAAGTAAAACTTCAGGGCAGAGATAGGAGCTTATCTATTGCAGGATGTGGTTCTAAACTTTAAAAAATGCCACAGTGAAAAAAGAGCCTGCCATCAGGCATTTCCAACCCTCCTACCCCCCCCAAAAACTCAAAACAGTAATCACTACCAAAACCCGTATGTGTATGCAAATTCTTTTGGAGCCTTAAGTCTTGATAAGCTAGAACAAACTATAGAATGACTGATATCAACCAACTTTACAAAAGGGGGAGAGAGAGAGAGAGAGAGAGAGAGAAGGACGAAAAAAGTAATGTAAAAGAGGACTTCCAATTCTCTGTTCACCACCGGACACATTTTGTTCAGAGTTACTAGCAAGGAACTATGAAAGAAGGATTCACAAAAAAAGCACAATATGGCATGCCTCTTTTGCACAAGGAGATGGAAAATTCAAATAATTTATATGTGGAAGAAGGTACTCACAGAAACGGCTATAAAGAACTGAAAGTTCACGTCTCATGGTCTCCCAACCTTCACCACTATTGGCAGGCCTACTTGCCTTCCATATAGCTAAAAGGTATCGCATTTCAAATATTGAGAAGACCACAAACTTGAAAAAGGCAGCAGTTGCAAAAGCATTAAATAGGGATTCTGCATAAACGGAAGCAACAGTACAATTAAGTAAAACAGGATATTCATAGTATCCACACCAATCATACAAAAAGGAAAGAGAAAATTTAGCTCCATGGTAAAACAATGAAGGGATTCATACTGAAACACGGAATGCTATAATTCAACAGCAAGGACATACATCATAATTACAGCAGTATGAAATCAATGTACTATCAATAGATTGGAACAAAACGTGTTGAGCTTGTGTTTGTCGCTTCTGTATGCAAATGATGTATCATCAACAGATCAGAATGAAATATGTGTCGAACTTGTGTGCATGTGTGCACCAGTATCACCTTCAAGAAGTATAAGAATCACTATAAATGTTAACCTTTGCCAGAAAATGATCCAACCCATGCATTCGGAAAGATGATTTGCTGGTTAATTTAAAACTTCTTATTCCACGACATCGATGAAAGAACAAGAAAAGGCAAAAGGAAAAGGTGCATCCATATACAGCTAAGGTAACAAAATTCTGAGCAAGGTCATACTACAATTTCCATGAACAATCATCAGTGTGAACAAGGTCAATATAGAGAAGGCTGACAGTCTGCATCCTGGAAATTATTATGGCAACTGTGACAACAGATTGGGATTTGTGGCTGATGGAGAAGATGACCTGAATTCAGCATTGTTATGGCAGTTCTCAATATGGAAAACCAGCTGGTGTTTCTCCCAGTCCAAGAGAGCACAGGAAGGAGAAGAACTCCTCCATTGGTCATTTAGTTGTTCAAGGACACTTCAAATTGGAGGAAACTGATTGTGCAAACCTGATGGGTGGTTCTTTGGTTAGTTTTTTAAGAGGGTCAACTGATGTACGCTGTATCTTACTACCTTCCATACTTGTCATTGGGAATAGTCATGCAGGACAATTATTAACACCATGGGACAAACCAGCTACAAAATCCCAATTGCATTCAACACAACAAATGAACAACTGAATTTATTAAAAATTGTTCATCCTAGTTTCCTAATTCAACGTAAACTATCAATCAACAAAAGATATCTAAATCTCAACTTTCCTAATCGTAAATAAGAATAAAATAATTACCTACAATTTGCCTAAAAACAATCAAATATTACATAACTGTGGACTATGATAAATAAAAAATGATTATTTCACTAATTTCTAACATGATAATATTGCAATTCTTTCCTTGTTGCATCATAGTGACTCTCATATTCATTGCAAGGCCGATGCTTAGATATTCAGACTGATATGGCATACTCCATTATGTATGAGGATGTGTCAGAGTAGAATTTCAGTTTGGCCAACAGTGCACTCGTTGCAGTTGACAAGATTAAGTAGAAATATACTCATCAGGTCTTTGTTCTGGGGTGGGTGCAATCTGACCCCCTTTTCCTGGCAAGCTCATGTCCAGAAATTTGGAGCCCTAAGGTGCATTCTCTGATATGGAAATGCGTCAACTTTCTGTCAGATCTGGGAGGAGATTACTATTGCAATTATATTAAGGTCATTGGTTGTGGCCCTGGTGGGGTGGTATCTCATGGGATGATTATTACTTCAGCCTTCCTTTAGGAGCAAGAAAGCAGTCCAGGATGCAACTAAGGAAATATTTTAAGAACAAGTACATTTTAGGCTGTTTTGCTTTTTATCTGTTTTCTTGGATGTTTTGTGGTGTTCCACAGGAGGTGCATTAACATTAATTAACAGCACTGACCTAGTCTTTCAATTATTCAATGTCAATGGCAGCTGTGAGAATTGGTGAGGCCACAAAACTGTTTATTACCACTTCTTTGAGAAGATACGATATGAATCTCTATCTACATAAAATGCTCATGACTCTAAGGTTATAATCCGTGTAAACCACCTTTGGGACCGGGCTGATAAAGTTCAGCATGTAAAACGGAAAACTATGGTGGAGATAGTGAAATGGACTGATGGGTTAGAGCCTAGAGCGGTAGATTCTCTGCAGACGACTGGAGTGCAGAAATCAATTGTGAAGATTTGTATAGCTTCCACAGGCTATATAAGGATATGTCGTGAAGAACCTTTGAAATAACATTTGGTGCAGGAATGGACCTTTGAAAAGCAATTTCCACAACAATACATGATAAAGAAGCTTGGATAAGTGTGCTTCTAACCAGGTTACAGCAGAAAGCAACAAAAATCTGCTGTGATGGAGAATTCACAATTTGCAGACTCTACAAGGATTTCGAACAGAAATACACTCTCTACAGTGGAAAGGTAAGTTGCATATGCCTGATTTTCCACAGAGCCAGCAATGGAAAAACATCATGACTATTGGCCACCCTTTTTTACAAGGCCTTTTGAAGTAGGGTGTCATATACCATTTCCACTTGAATATGTTTGTGATTAAAGATGTTTTCGCATAGGAGGCCGTAAGGGGAAAAAAAAAAGCTTAAATGTCTATGTAAAATAAATTCATCTTGAATGCATGTTCCTGTAAAGAGGACACAGCAAATCAACTCATTATTTTGGTGGTAATTTATCCTTTGCTTTGGACAGGTGGGTAGCCCACCATCAAGCTATCCTTTGTTTCCCAACCATCTTGGCACTACCCTTTTACTATGCTAGAACTCATTAATACTCCATTGATCAAGGATGTCCTTGTTACTTGGAAGTGCTAAATTCAAGGAATAATAAGAGGGCAACGCATAGAAAATGGCTTCATTTGCTTTATGTGGTACATAAGAAAGGAATGGTCAAATTTTGAAGAAAACAGAGGAATGAGAGCGTGTCCAAATTAATCAAAAGCTGTGAAAACTATACATACGTGTGGCATGTGGTAATTTTGTGACTTTGTATTGGACAACGTGCAGAGTTTAGGCTAGCACATACTTTGTACGTTCAACAACAAAATTCTGCATTAGGAAGAGGTTAACACTTGAATTAAGTTAGACATTACCAGCATGGACAATTAAATGTCAAAGGGTGAATATTTATGAATTGAGGCAAGTGATTGTTGTACAAGATGCAAAGTATAGCACCCTTTCTCCCAATAAAAAAATTTTAGCTAATGATTCAACTAGTATCATAGTAACAAGGTGATCAGTTGCATTACAGTAAAAAGAGCCTGAGTCTCAAATTCTTTGGCTTGGTATACAGTAAGAAATGAATTTAAAGAAACTGATTCTCACAAAGTAAATGCAGGAAAAATCTTAATAGTTTAAGCCAAAGCCAACTGTCAGTCAGGCTTTCAGTATGGCTGATCTTGGACATAGAAAACATTCACATCCTTCAAAAAAGTAGATCATTGAGGAAAACATTCATTAGTGAAATAAAATGAAGTTCCTACACATAAGATAGGAATAGGCAGTTAGATGGATGGACCCTCCGAGTCCAACCAAACAATGGAATTGTAATTCCTAAGTCATCCAGATAAAAAAAATATAAGAAACGTTTAAACTAAAAGCATTCCATGCACAAAGGAAAGAAATAGCCAGGATCAATAATTCCTACTCATCCAGATAAATAAATGAATAAATGGATTTTTCTCAGAAAATTTGAAGCCATTTCCTCCACTCTCAAAAGATAGATTATCTCAAGCATTGCTAGAACAACATCCAATCAGACTTACCAACTAGTATTCCTGCAGTCAGATGTAGAAGGCAAAGATAAGCATCCATGATAGTTTGCTGTCCAATCATTACTATTGAAACTTTGGCAGCCCCCTAACAACACCGACATGCAAAAATTTTTAGTCGTAGCAAAAATTACAGTCATGTGTCAAAAGTACAAATTAGTAAGACTTACAGATTGAGTGTTGCTATGCTCCATTTGCCGAATCAACAGCAGAACTTGAAGAAAAGAGACCTGATTTACAATAATGTGAAGGACTCCAACCAAACTACTTACAACTATTATCAGAAGTATGATATTTAATAAAGGATACAAAGGTAACCATCAGGGTATAATTCACAGCTTTGTTGTAGTAGACCTCAATATTGACAGAGGTGGCATTTAGCAGCAATGGAGAAAGGCAATCTCCATCATCGTCTGCTGAAGGAGACTCCATTGATCCATCTAAATAATAACGATCATGTCCTCCGTCTAGAAACCATTAATTGAACATTTCAGAAGCTCATACTTCATGAAATTTTTAAAAAAAAATGATTAAATCATTATCCAACATAGTTCAAAAATTTTTCCATTCACAAAGCGAAATAGAAATTTAGCACACACTCCAATATTGCATTAAATCAGAGACAAAAATCAACCTACTAGTGAATACAAACAAGGTCCTATATACCATGCAATAAGACATTAATTTCTGAAATGTAATACTCTCTTTTATTTTTATACTTTAAGGAACCAGCTTTTGCAACACAGTTTCACTTACATGGCTGATTCATAGTCTTTTTTCTTCTCTCTCTCTCTGAATTCTCTCTTAAAAAAACAAAAAACCAGAACACACACTACAATTTTTTTCTAATATAGGAGTATTTTCAACTGATCCACTTACCATTCTGTAAGGATGAAACACGTGAAACTTGAGCAGCAATTTCAATGTTACAATGTTTCTCCATGTTATAAATCGGTGCTGCCAAAAGAAAGGCTTAAAATGAATAACATTTCGACATAACAGCAAAAGAAAGAATGGAGTTAAGAAGCTATTTAATCAATCAAATTACAGTTCTTTTTCTTCCAAATCTTATCTCGAGGGGACTCTTGGAAAACTTGTGATGAGAAAACTCCAAGCTGCCCAGTAAAGTTGCAGAGATACAAGTTAGTGTCAGAACCCACTTTAACAAAGGCATCCCACATATATGCAATTACATGTTCATTTGATTTCATCCATCACAAGGTCATGCCAACTGACAGACTCTTCCCCCTAGTACAAGCCACATCATACTTCCACATAGGTATTGTCAACCTTTAACTAATATTTCCAGCAAGATTGATAGTTTTACTAGTAAGACGAAGTGCCGTATCAAACTATCAGAAATTTTGTTCAAGTTTCGTATGCGTGGTTCTAACCCACGCAGGTTGAATTATAACACTCAGCCCATGGCAGATTAATCATTTAACTCATGCCACGGCTTCTATTTCTTGAAGTTACAAAAGTCATCCACAGTGTACTGTTCAACCAAACATATACCTCCATTAGGAACAAAATACTAATTAAAACATAATGGCAAAGGAAATAAACAAGGAAAAAGGTTCTGATAAACAAATCAGACACTGGATTTTTCAGCGAGGCAATTACATACATGGTATGAGGAGGGGGAATCAAACCTCAGATCACTTGTTCTCAGGGCCATATATATCCTTAAAATTGGACTACGGCATCATTGTAAATCAGATCATGAATATATAGTAACATTAGTAGAATCCTGCAAGACAGCTTGACTAATCTATTCATCCCATGCAGAACAAATGATGTGCTGCATGGCTAAAATTAGTATATAAATAGCACATGCACAAACCACATACATCTTCCTGCCCTGTTTGCCTATATATAATTTCCATAATAGAATGTGGTCTGAAAATGAATCACAGGTTCAAATTTTGGACAACAAATTACAAAAGATGAAGGAAGGCAGATCATCCAAAAGTATTATTCATCACCAACACATGCAGACAGAAATGGGCTGAGCAGACATGGTTACCAAGTGATATGGATTGGATAAGAAGTAATCTTCTTCTTGGTCAAGCTCACCCTCTTTGCCACTGCACATAAAGCCATTTCAAAAATCAAAATTAACCTTTAAGAAAGAGCTGATTTACTCGGGTGACTTTATACAGGGACAGGTCAAATGTAACATCAACAAAAGATACAGGGTATGGAGAAACGTGTAAAAAGAAATGAGCTATGGAATCTAGTGAACAGATAAAAGAATAATGAATTCACAGGCAGAAACCTGTTGGCCACCAATCGGAGTTGCCTAAAAGGCCATATATATACACCTTCAACCCGGATTTGAGCACCACCAACTTCATTTTCATTGTCAAACACATCATGGAAAATAATTACACCCTGAGTTGAAGCAAGAACAAGAAAATGGAAAATTATGAGTGAGAATATGACCAGCACAAGATAAAAAACACATCAACAAAAATTGAGGAATGGAAATAATGACATACAATGATGAGTCACGGATAGTCAACTTTTTACTATTTTGCTCTTTTCTAAGACTATTTTCACTATGACCCGACCTGGCAGAAAGAAAACAGAGGGTGCCATCCATGTACCTTAGGAAGATTCAAATGCATATACATATAACATACCATGTGGCTCTACAGCTCTACCTCCTCTGTAACTATATGATATAAAAGGAATTGCTAAGGTGGATAATTGGGGAGCTTCAGCTCCTCCATGCACATCCATTTCTCCAAGGTTGACAGATTTTCCTCACGCACTTTATCATTGTTTGTCACAGTTAATATGCAAGTGACCACGCTATACGTACAGCCTACAGGGTAGCTCTGCCTCTTACCTCCTAAATAGCTACTAGTTATCAAGAGCTAAAAAAAGAGGGTTATAAATTCCCATATTTTTTAGAGAGGAGGATGTAGGGGACGTTCTTGGGTCTTGTAGTTGACAGATATTCCTCTTACTATACAATTCATCACTGTCACAGACTCACAATTGACAAGTAGTTGAAAAGGCTAAGCTACCTCCTAATGCTTTCATAGTGAAGCACTTCCACTGATTCTTTTACGATCGAAATGCATAGCTCCATGAGGAGTTCACTTGGATCCCTCTCATTTCTCTACTATTTAAATCCATATTACGTTTAAGTTCCACAGGTTTGATCCTGTAGAATATGGTAACTTCAAGAATTTTCTGTCTGTGAGGATCTCAACACAGAGTCCTCTCTTTTAAATCATCTATGATAGGTCAAGGTTGTAGGAATAGAGGAGAACTAAAAGATTAAATATTAAAAAATGCTATCTGGAACTAACTGTTAATGCATATAACAGTGCAAAATTAGTCAAAATTGTTTCACATACTACCTTCATCAACAATGTTTACAAAAGTTAAGATATAATAATACACTTGATTAGCTAATCAAGTATCTAGGTCCAGTGCTTAACGCTCCCACATTATGTGGTCTAGGAATGGCCAGATACATCCAACCTTGCCACTGCATAGCAGAAAACTATTTCCATGGTATACTCTGGCTGGGGAATTAATGGTAGCTAGCAAGACCACTGTCAATTGCCCAAACCAATGGCATGGACTCAACACCACCATGGACCTAACCCGAAAAAGGAAAAAGACTCCCACAAGGTAAGGAAACAGGAGAACCAAAAGATTCCAAGTACTTTCTTCAACGACTACAAAAGTTCAAATATATAAGAAGAGCTTAGTCAATGTTGGGGGAGCAACAGTAGCCTGTGGACTGACCACTTGCCCAAGCCAGTGGACTCAATTCAATCACCACCGAGGCAACAATCGTCCCCACCCTATCACACACAAGAAAGAAAAAATGGAGCATACTCCAAGAACGTCTGAAAAGTTGAATGAAACCATCTCCCCTTATAAATTACACTCCTGCCACATGATCTGCAAGAACAAGAGGAGTGACATCTCAAGCTAAGCTATTACTGATGATATTCTGTGGTATTAATTGTTCATTTATGGTAGTCTTAATGGACAACAGAATCTAGAGGCTTCATGGCATGATGCAATTTTAGTAACTCCAGGCTAGATAACGAACAATTAAATAGGGAATTGATGAGGATATGATGCACATGGTTAATGCAAGATGGCCACAGTTTTGTGCCTCAACCATGGTTGACAACATCTCTGAAGGTAAGCTTCATAGGGCAGCATGAGAACATTTATATGGCTATTAATATTGAGCAATTAAGAGATGACATACACAAAAGGTAAATATAGCTTAAGTGAAAATGATAAGATGGTTGCATTTTATGATTTTACAGATAAAAAGAAAAAAGAAATAGAACATTAGAAGATAAAGACATAAATTAAAATAACTACTCAAGTTTAAAATCTAGTTGTGTCATGTAAGATGAGTTACACACTTGCAAAGTAGACAAGATAGTACCGCCATAAGAAAGGGTAACTTGGTTAAGGAATGAGGATGCAAGTGAGATGGGAAGGAAGAGCACTAAAAAGAATTGGATGGAAACGTGGAGAAGAACTAGATAGTGGTCCAATTTTGAAGGTGTGACTGTGAACCAAGTGAAATGACAAGAGATGATTCAAGCAGCCATCCCCACATGACAGCACTTATGGTTTGGTTGGCATCAATGTTGGAGTAAATGAATGCCACTAAAGGGATAGAATGTGGATAAACCATTTACAAACTCTACAATACTTAACAGATAAAGTATTTATTGGTCGATGACAAGTATAAATAAAACACCAGATGAAAATCAAGAAAACTTAAAGTGAAAGAACCTTTTTGCAGGCAATCCAGAACTTTAAGCCATTTTTCACCGAAAGATGGATAGCTAAAATGTTCTAATATTATAAACTACAACAAAAGACAAGAATGGAAGAGTTGGAGGGAGATATTGATTGGTAGCAATGTTAAGCCATGGAACATCAGGCACAAGTTTGGAAGGTCATGTGAGCAGTATTACCACGTATGAGCTTCACTATAATGGCTAGGCTTCTCACTTTGTTATAGTCCATCTACCTTGGTTTCTTCAGATGAAACAACTCTTAGAAATCTGAACACTAAAAATTTCTCTTACACACCATAAAGAAGAATAACAGCCTCAATCACAACCTATTCAGGAAAGGAAAACAGAATTTTGGGACTTTACGGACTTCTTCTTCCCATTCTAAGTCACAAACCTCCAAATTTTTGCAAATTTTGTTCCTTTTCCGATTCAAGAATGGAAGCTTTTATAAGGAGTTATTTAGAAGAGATGTCCAACAGCTGTTGGAAATTCAATTTCGAATAGTAATAATATGCAACTATCAAATACACGTGCCGAATTGGATCATATTATCCATGAGCTCGGCCATGCACACTCCATTTCTATCCCAGTTATCATGTACCCACAGAAACCATATTCCAACTACATTAAATTGCAAATCAAAGCAATTCAGGAGTTGAATAGAAATTTAGGACTCAAGGTGTAGGTTACTCTGAAAAGAACTCTTCACCTGAACATAATGTACACCTTTTATCTTTGTGGGGGTACTAAGCATCTCAATAACTGAATTTCCATTGGATTTCTTAAAATCAGGAAACTTTGAAGATATATTTGAAGAATCCAGAAACCTCCAGGCACCTGTATTTCACAAAACCAAAAGTGTAGTTAGATAACACTAAATATAACTAATCAAAGTTAATATACTCAACAAGATGGAAGATTAGATGCATGCAATTTCGACTGAAATATTCAGGTCAGTTGAAAACTGTTGGGTCCAATGCTAAAGCCCAAGAAGATCCGAAGCTCAGCCCAACGACACGGGATGCCTACGTGGTAGCCCACCATCAGCAACCAACAAGCGCCTCCTACAACTCATTAATGTGGCTGCTGGAAAACGGCAAAAGAGCGGGAGAAACCAGCCAATGGAGAAACAGTCAATGCTGCCAACTACGATTCAGGGGCCGCCCACAGGCGACCCGTCAATCCTAGCTCAAAAAGGAGATCAAGCGTGGCCGGCAACACCTGGTAGTCTGCCTGCCACGGCAAAACGACAGCCGACACGCCGGTAATCATCGACAGCGATTAACGGCCAATAAACCCTAGCAACAGGAGTTCTTGCGCCCAAAATCCCCTCATCAGGGAACCTATAAAATCTCTCTTCTTCAACGAAGAGAAGGGGGGATTAGATCCGAGATAATCGACTCAGTGTCACAAGCCTTAAGCTTACCAGCTATCCTCCGGATCCAAACTCCTGAGCTTACTCAAGCGACAGGAAGTCAGCCACCCGCAACGGTGCACCTAGGGAGCCAGGCCTCCCACCACCCGCTCATTACTCTCCCACATAAATATACACGCACCACCCACGCATTTATAGCATACTTTCGCGCACCTTTTAGCGTGCGCCCTATTTCCGTTCATTGCGAGAATTTGCTGACTTGAGCGTCAGAGTGGCCTTGGTGGGAGAAATCCCGCCAGACCTCTGACCTCTTATTCGTTGATTGTGTTGTGCAGGCCTCAGGTTAACAGAGACGGCGACCGAACCCTTCCGCGAACACTTCAAAACGGCTAGGAACCCGAAAGCTCCCTAATCTGTACGACAATCGAGGACCCGGGATGAAACAAAAACATTCTTCCTCTTCAGCTAGGCAGTAGTCATCTCCAAGAAAACACAATGGTGCAGATAGTTTTTGGGGCACATATATATTTACACATGGTAAACAATGAGCTTTAACACAAGGATAAAGTTGCTCCATTATAACTTAGAGTTGAATGTTATAAATTTGATCTATTCAAACAACTGATCTGAAAGACAAATGTAAGACTATATATATCTAACTTTCCACATGGTAATCCATGGTAACATAGTCATTAAAAACTTATGATGCACGACTTATGTGACATGCCACACATATTTTAGGAAATCAATGCATATCACATATTGTATCTTAATGGGAAAAAACAACATAGGATAGACATGCTACACATATTTCAGGAAATCAATGCATATCACATATTGTATCTTAATGGGGGAAAAAACTTAGGATATATACTAACACTATGGGTTAAAACATTACTAATATGCTCCCCCTTATTTAACTTGCACACATAGTCCCTTTGACCACCTAGTTTTTCCCTATTCAAAAAGTTACTTTAAACCCACTTTAGGCAAAACCAAGCCAATATTGAGCCATTGATGAGAAGACCCTGTGCTTTAGAAGGGAAGCACGTATGTTGCCGTACTCCGTGTCAATTTTAAGTGTATCTTGCCAATTTTAAGAGATACAAACTGACTTTAGTATTTGAGCCGGAAACCATACGGGCTGTTTGAGTCACAAACATATAGAAGATTTAAGTCTGGAATGCAAGTATAATTTTAGTTCTAGGACAGCTGTCTCTACTTAATAGTCAGATAGACCCACTTTTTTAATTGTTGCACTCATATCCAGCTTTATTACTCCTGCCCTATAATGAGTTTGTCAATTTTTTCACTTATTTGACAAAAAGAGCATAGATTGAGACAACATTTTTGGGTAGCAGTATTACGGAAAAACATATTTATAGATGTTGAGGATAAGACTTTGAGCAACAATAAGGTTGTCTTATAGTCACAGGTTCAAACCACAAGGGTTAAGACTACTTATATGTAACTCTCTCCAGAATCCATAATACGAGAAGCCTCATGTACTAGGCTACCCCTTTCAAATATGTTCTTTATTTTTGAAGTAAAGGACATACCAGACACAACTTCCTAGAATCCCCAGAGCCAAATCCAACAAATGTACAACATAGAGACATTTTTTGTTTTCATTTTTAGCATACAAAGTTCACAAACTAATGCGAAAAATCCAATGTATGCTTTTACGGAATGAGCAACTTTAAATATTAAACATCTCCATGGTCCTTTTTGTTTAAACCTAATTCTTTAGCTTTTACAACATCCATACGATAACTTATTTGTTATATTTAATGCTAATGTGAAGGCATATATTTATGCAATGGATAAATGAACTGGTAAAAAAGCCAGGTTGTCAAAAACACGAAGATGCACAATATGCTATGATATCCAACACATATTTTAAGCAATTTGACAATTGTATTAAATAATATGAATCCATGGATGATTGCAGGTACTTTGTGCCAAAAAAAGTTATTTGGGAGTAATTTAGTGTCATTAAGGCTCGCCACAGAGTGCCAGTGTTCTAACTTCTTTCCTAGAATCACCTTTTTATAATTTCTTCTAGTTCATGGTCATCCAAAGCATTATCACTTGAGTTTTTTACTTCCCCATAGTTGCATTTTCAATTGCCAGGATGTCCCTTTCCAATTTAGAGCAATTCAGACAGAATGAGCATCAAGGCATGATTATTCACGGTTCAGATGCATATATTTGATAAGGAGTAACATGTGTAACAATTTTTAAGAACCTTCACAACTCATAGACCAATACAGCTTACAGGTTACGAACCTCTGTAGGTTCCTGATATATTCCAAGCAGAAAAAGGACCCAGATCACTATCATCCTTCCTAACAAAAAGCCACTGCAGAAGCAATATCACAAGACAATTCAATTGATTATAATTAAATATCAAATAGTTACAACGGCAATATGACGATCTACAAGCAAAATACGATACCATCATATCATTCCTGTGGGACCCAGTTTTATTAAAAGAAAAAACATAACAGGAGAAAAAAAACAAAGATGGAAGCAAACGAAAAAAGAGAAGCAGCTGGTGGCCAGTTAAATGGCTGCTGTGGCAATTTGCCAACCGGAAAAAAAAGTTGTTGTGGGCTGTAAGGTCTACAGGAAATAAGGTGGCAGCATGTGCTAGACCATTTGCAGCCACACTGCAGTCAATAAAAATCAGAAAGGGTAGCTGATCAGCAGTACTGTTTTCATGCTTGGCTAAATATCTATGCCAAAAGGTTTTCTAGACGGCTGTTTATAAATTATATACAGATTCATTAACATTTATTATTACTTCAACTTTTGATATATCTTGATTACTTATAAGAAAACTTGTAAACTTATTATCTATTCATTGAACTTGTCTCCCATAATATTTTATTCATTTTTCAGACCATCGAGATTTTGAAGATAAGGACACTTCTTAGTGATTATACATGTCAAGGTTGGGCCTTTTTGGAGGACTTTGATATTTTCGTTAGTCATTTCGGAAGTATATGTACTGTTGATTCTGTCATGTGTACCAATTTATTTTTTAGATGAGCTTTTAACTCTCATGTAAATATATCAAATAGGGTGCCAGAGCTTTCCAATGTTTATGCTACTTTTGATTATGTTTATACAATAATGTTTCAAGTTAAGACACGAGACTTGCTGCATCGTAGGTCTCAAGCTCATTTTGGTCTTAACGCCAATCATGGTCTGTCCAGATATGGGTCATGGCAATTCCCTGTCATAATCCTAATAACAAGAGCAACTTCAAATAAACCTAATTGAAATATTAATGTATCATCATAATGTAAGTCCCGTAAAAAAAGGAGACAATAAGATCAACTTCACCAATCTTGCAAAATCTGCATCTTATCCTATGTACCTAGAGATTGGGCACAGAGCCCAAGAACAGCATATAAAATGTCCATATGAGGAAAACATTGCCAGAAATTTTCTCCACACTATAGTGAAAACACTGAGTGATGTTTATAAGAAGACTTTGGAAAACTTGCACCAATCCTGGATTACAAGGAGTAAACAAGCAACTACACTTTCTTAGAAAAAATGTCAGAATATATCAAAGCTGGACATGGAATTATTGAACCACGTTATTGATTCAAAGAGAACTTCTGGCCTAATGCTTTTACTGCACCCTGCAATTTCTAGACATGACCTTCTATCAACTAGACATTGCTTAGCCCACTAGAAAGGATACTGTATAGGGCAGTAAACCTCCTACAAGACCTAATTTTAGCAACATGTAATGCATTCTTATACCCATACTGAATTACTTATCATTCCATCATTTTAGCATTCAAGTGTAAAATAATGACTAGATTTAAGTAAAGCTATGTGACTACTGCAATTTGAAAGGACAAACGCTCGCAAATCCATTTAATGAGATCCCCATATCTACCAGGCAAGCTCGCCCAACCCCCCCAGAAAATAACCAGAATTGAACGAACAAATCAAGCCACAGTGATATGTCGGCTTCTCCCTTTTGAGATAATTTCCATGGTGTTGATCATTTGAACAGCATGTAATTAAGTCTATACAGGCATACATTAATCAGATGAAATTCAGATGGCAAGGTAAGTAATGACAGCATATGGGATTCTATCATTTCAAACAATCACCGACCATAATCAGACAATTGAAATTAGACAGTAATGAAGCACGCGTTTAATTCAACCGTGCAGAAGTATAATTCCAAATAAAATCAATCGCACTATATTAGCAGTTCAATGACCAACCTCGTCGCCCCACGACCGTGTTCTATCCCTCAATGGTCTCAGACTCGTCACAGGCCAGAGAAGTCCCGAAACAACCGATAAACTCAGAGCAATTCTAAACAGAAACCCTAATCCGTGCCTCTTAAGAGACAACAATTCCCAAAAATTTCTCCGACGCATATCGAAATTCGAAATCCACATCTAGAACGTTCAATTCAAACTAGCAAACACCAAATATTTCTCTCTTGGTTGATTCCGGTGAGTCCAGGAAGAAGATGTAAAGCCCATAAGAGGGGAAGTGAAAGAAAATAGTTGCTTGAAATTGTGTTAACAACCGAACGAAGTGAAAAGACGTAGGATTGTAACAGCTCAACGATCCAACCAACGGTAGAAAAAGAAGAGTTGCTCTGACAACAAACAAGAGTCCTTAATTGATGTTGAACTACAAACCGTGGAAGTGATTAAATTAATGAAGAATGAGTTGGTAAAGGGTGTTTTACTAATAAATTTTTTGATGAATATGGGGTGGGTTTGGGGTTCCACTCTCTCTTCAACTCGCTCCTCTACTCTTTCTAGTTTTTGTCTATGGCTTGCAGCTTGTAGCGTCGTCTGTGTGGGTAAATTGAGGTGTAGGGGGGGAAGTCTCTACTCGGTCGTAGCTTTGACATGGTACAGTATGACTCTCGCGTTCCATATCTACGTTATTTCTGATAAAATTATTATTTTATTATTTATTTATTTTATTGACAAAAATAATAAATCAAAAAAATTATTATTTCTTTATATAAATGAATAAAAATATCAGCTCTCTCCTAATATTTTTAATTCTTAATTATTAATAAATATTTATTTTAATATATTTTCTCTATTTATAATTATTTCATACTAAATTTAAAAAATCAAATTTAAATTAAACACATAGTTAAATTTAAATAAAAATTAGGGCTACTTAGTTGGGTTGAATTGGACATATTTATAATAAATTTTTGCCCATAAATAATTTAAAATAAAATAATAATTTAAATCATAAAACTCAAATCCATACTCGAACTGCTGAAAAATAAATCAACATTAAACTCAGACGCTCTTACCATATATTACCATTTATTAATACGACAAAAATAAGAATAAATCAAAACTAAAAATACAAAATTTATGCTCTTTTCTAGATAATAATATATCAAATTGATCCAAAATTCTAAATCAAATTTTTGAATAATTATATTTCAATCCAATCGCTTGTTAATAAGTATCGAGCCCTCTAATTTAAAATATTAATAAAATAAATATAAATATAAACCAATTGTTTATAAGTATATATAATTTACATATATAGATATATATATCAAAAAACATGTTGAATAATAATATGATCAAAGCTTAAAAAACTGATAATATCATTTCGTGAATTTCTTATACATAATTCAAGACTTATGTTTAATTATATTAAACTATACAAATACCTAAAATATACTCAAATCATATAAAAATATATGTGACCAAGGGTTGGTAATAATTTCACTAACAAATAGTAAATATTGAAGATAAGTTATGATTGTTTTTATATAAGTAGTGGTCATATACTGTTATTTGAAACATATAGGTGAATCGTCTACATATAATACTATAAATTAGACCAAACATCACTTTTCTAATCCATAAAAGATAGTTTGATATTTGATTTATTAATAATATATTATGATATATTTAAATATATTTTATAAATTTTCTATAATAGTTTATTCTAAATTAAATTAAAATACTCTACTCAAATAAAAACATAATTTTAAATTTTTTTATACGACTAAAAATATATTTATCACCAAATTTATATAGAATTTTTCATTCATTTTATTCAAATATAAGACATGTAGTAAAGTCATGGGTATGTAAGAATTTCAACTTGTATTCTGAAAATATACAAAAGTTATCCTACATAATTTATAAACATATACAAATTATTCATTGCATAAATTATATAAAATTAGCATGGTTAATATAATTTTATCAATTTATTTGAAGTATGAAACATACACGACCAATTTTGTAAGAAATTAATATATGCGAAAGTATATACAGAGTTTGAAAACATGTAATAACAATAGAAAAAAAATTAAGACATGTGTGGGTATTATCGTGAGGACCCAAGCCCTAACAATTAAATATGACTCGAACTGCTTACACGAAAAGCAAATTTCAAGCATAAAGTAATATATATATATATACCAATTTAACCGGCTCATCATTTATCAACTAACTAATGATAAATTCATTGAATATTCATAAAATATAACTAAAAAGAGAAGAAAAATAATTTGGTCGTAATACAAGAGAAAATACATCACATCCTATAGCAAATTTAAATCCAATTGACTTAATAAAATAAAATTTACTGACCACCGGACCCTTCTTCTTTGCTACCTGAATTTTATTCCCTAAACCCATTGACGTCGATTGGGCCATTAACACTCGTGTCCTGGGCCTATCGCTTAATGAGCCTTACTCTAATTGTTGTCATGACCCTTCAGTTGGCCGGATGGATTTTATTGTTGAGACTGGATCTGCCGCTTGGCTGACCATTTGTCACATTGGTGGTTGGGCTTAGGTCTATACCAGTCTAAGATGTTACTAATTCCATCAGTATTATTTTAATAATAATGGTATTTTAAATTATTATAATACAATTACCTTTTTTTTATGAAATTAATAATAAATAATATTTTATTAAAGTCATAAAAATACTAAATAATAATCTAAGTATTTCCTTGTTTAATAACTTAAATATCAAATAAAATATCATATTTTTTATTTTCTATGTTAATAATTATAATTTTAAATGCGTAGCTATAATTCTTATCAATCTTATAATTTTTATAAAAATATTAATTTAAATAAACAATTAAAAAATATAAATAACTTTGGTTATAAATCAGATTATAATTTTATTATTATTAAATATATATTTATGTTTTATAAACTTATTAAATAATATTTTATAATCATATATTAAGAAAATATTTTGTATAAATAAAAAAAAATTACTTTGTAGCCAATAAAAAAATTAAAAAATACATTTTTTTATTTTTGAGTTTCTAAGTCTCAAATCAAAATCTAAAAGCTAAAATTTCTAATTTCCAGTTTTTAAAATAAAAATAAAATAAATCTAATCATTTTTTCTTAATTTTTTATTTAAAAAAATTAAAATGATAATGTCAATTTTTCACACACTAAATAGACCATTAAATTATTTGCTGTCATAATACAACTTCATATAACATTATAAAATTACTATTTTTTTCAAAATACTATATTAGTTTTCAACTATAAATCTACACACAATTAATCTAATTAAAAAATATAACTAAAATGCCTGGCAAAAAAAAAAAATCGTAATAAAAATAATACAGTAATTTCATTAATTAATTAGTTAGAAAGCGTCAACTTTTTCGGTCAAAACCTTTTCATTCTGCTAAAAAATGAATTTGGGATTGTACTCTTTTTTGAAAAAAGTAATATAATAATTTTTTTATTTAAATCGTATGATTAAAAAAATTTAATAATTAAAAATTTAATATTAAATAATATTATATAAATAATTATTTACATTAAAATTTTAAATTTAATTAATTTAATATCTAGTAGATGTTAATATTTTTAAATTTTTAAATATTAATCATGAAATTTTAATCTACTTTTTCTTTTTCTTCCTCCTCCATTGCGTTAGACTAAGTCAAAAGTAAACCTAGAAATATTGATCAAACCATGTCTTAACATGCCATTTTCCGAACCAGTGCCATTAATTTCAAGCCAATTTCAAAGTCATATATATTAATTAGTCATGCTTTCATTGCCCTTTTATATGCATAAATTATGTTTTATTTGTAATATTTCAAATATTTTTGGATAAATTAATTAAACCTGTTAAAATTATGTGCATATTTTTTGTAATATTTGCATTGTTATTTATAAGTATATTAATTTAGAGAATTAGTTTAATTAATAATATTATTTGCATTGGATCATATAGTATTAAGTATAGGCTTCAGCAGTCCTTCAGCCGAGCCGAGTCAAGTGCCAAGCCGAGTGGCTTCTTCAAGCCGAATCCGAGCCGAACTGCAGCCGGTTGCTTCTTCCTCTTCATTTCGTTTTCCTCGACTCCTGATCTCCTTCTACCGTTTAATTTTATTGATTACTGAAGTATTAGTGGTCTATTTAGTATTGATAACTCTTCCATTAATTAACTTATCAATTCTCGGCCTGTTAATGGACGTAACGCTCGATTAAGGTATTTGATGGTTTTGCTTATAAATCAAGCATTCTGACTTTGTCACTGACACCTCACTCATAAAAATACGCCATCTAGAAAAGTAAAGCGTGTCCAGAAGTTCAAAGTCGGCCCGGATCTCATATCCCGAAAATAGAGCAAGCAAATGGCAGGAGGTATTAAACTCGATCATTTATTCCGCTTTCGTGGTTGTTTAAGCCACATTATATGCTAACATTAAAACCATGCAGATAATTAGTATTTGAATTTAATTGTATAATCTAGTCAGAAATATCCAAGTTAATCTTAATGTTAATGTTAATTAACACAAATTTGTGCAATAATATTTAGGATAATTATTGAATATGAAAATTTTTATCTTGCTATGTGTATTAGTACTCGGCTTCTGTGGTAGATTTTTATAGTTGTGGTTCTTTACCAAATTTAGAGAGAGGGAGCTATTTTTCACCATTGCATTTTGGTCCAAATTAAGTGAGAAGTGACAGAGGAGCAAGCCTCGAGAGGAGTTGGAAAGAAAGCGAAGAGCATTCATCCTAAAGCAAGTAAATTTGTAGTCTTTTTGATTTATTTTTCAATAATTCAATTCATATTATTTATTTAATTACAATAATGAGAAATCATAGTTTTTGCTGTGAAATAATGTTTTAGACAGTTGAAAAATCTTTTTATAATCGTATTATTTAGTATAGGATTAGTGTTTGAGTGTTGTTCAATTTTACATTTAAACGTTACTATTTTATAAACACAATTTTGAATGACATTCATATGCTGAGCATGCCATTGTGCATGTTTGTTGCCTACTCAACTTTATAGATGATATATTACACTTTCTTTAATGTTATGTATATATTAGATCTATTGATTGATAGTATAGATTTAGGTGGACCTGTAATTATATTTCTATGCAAATATGAATTTGAGAAAAAGTTGCATATAATGTTTAAAGGAAATTTGGACATATGTTAGAAATGCTAAACAGTAGATTGAATGATTTCATAAATTTTAGTGATCAATTCAATTTTTCTTATAAATGATTTAATGAATAGTTGTTTTGATGCCTAATAAACCTGGGTCGAGGAACTTGATCTAATTTCTTTTAGAGATTTAGACTCGATATGGATGATAGTTAGGCTATTATTTGAATGTTGGTATTGATATTCGAATTCTAAATAGATAGATTCAAAATTATAGCTTAAATCATAAATTTTACTTTGGTTTGAGTAGTTTAAAAATTTGTCTAAATAGATAAAATCAAAATCCATTATTGTTTACTTTGGTTTGAGTAGCTTATTAGACTTTTAATTTACTATTATGATTTATTTTTTTATGAGTAACATAAGTAATAACGATACTTTATTATAGAGTTGAAGAGAAAGCTATGAATTTAGCATTTCAATAGTCTAACTATAGATATTTTTCTTTATTTGTCATATAAACACATTAATATGCTATCTATTTTATTATATTTATTTTTAAGATTGTGTGTGTTTTTTTTTTTTTTGAACTTTGGATGTACTTAAATTTTGATCTAAGAGATTTTAGTTCATTATAGATACATGGATGATATTTTGAAGTTCATAATTTTCTATTTAGTTTGATCTTGATGGCAAATAGCTCTGATCGTGGCAACCATACTATTTTAAGTCCAGACTCTTTTATATATTTTTAGCCTGAGTATATGTAAACAAGACAATATAATATATAAAATTTTAACTACACACAAAAATTAAAAAAAAAATTAGTTCACTTCAAATATATTATATGTTACATTACTTTAAATTTAGGGATTGGATTTATTTTAAGAAATAGTATATATATTTTTAATATTAGCTGTGAATTAAATAGAGATGATGATAAATTGATTATTTAAAAAAATTAAATGTTAAATTATATTAACTATTCAAAAATAGTTGAATTATAACTGTTAGCATATATAAATGGATGATTAAGATTAAAAACTACTTAGAAACAAAAAATTGAAAGTTAAATTATATTAAATATTTAAAATAATATTAATTGATATTAAAATTAAATTAACAACCCGTTAACCAATTCCGTTGTAGTCTAGTTGGTTAGGATACTCGGCTCTCACCCGAGAGACCCGGGTTCGAGTCCCGGCAACGGAAAATTTTTTGCCACCGAACATATTCTAACCGCGCAGTAAAACGGCATCGTTTGACTTCACAGAACGCTTTTCTTATTCCAAAAGCGGCAATGTTCGCTCCTTTCCTCGCACTCAAACCTCTCCTCTCTCCCACGGTCTCTCCCTCCCCATCAGACATGGCTGACCGAGCGAAAGGAACAGTGACGTCTTTGTCGTCGATATTCCCGGCGGAGGAAGCTCTTAAAGCGTCGAAGCGCGTGCAAGACACGATCGCGGAGAAACAGAGAGAGCTCGATAGCATCCTCCATTTCGTGGCCGACAATGCCAACCTAATCAACCTCGTTCAACGCCTCCCCGACGAACTCCACCACGATATCATGGTTTCTATCTCTCCGTAGTTAGTTTATTTTATTGGTTTTATGATCACATTGATACTATATTTGATTATACGAATGTGCTCACGTTAATTGAGAACAGGAGTAGGGTTTCTTTTATTCACCCGAAATTTGGTTTTAATCACGTTTTAACTTTGTAATTGCTTTTGGCTGTTTTTACTATATGAGATTTCAGGTTCCTTTTGGGAAAGCTGCTTTCTTTCCAGGTCGTCTGATTCACACTAATGAATTCCTGGTAACATATTTTAGTCAATGCGTAACATAGCATGCTATCAAATCCCTATCATATAGCACGGTTTGAAATTCCTGCAATGAAGCGTCGGTGTTTTATTCTGAGACTTCAGTGGAAGAACCAGGGGGGTGGGGGGAAGAGAGAAGGCGAGAAAATTGCGGTTGGGTAGGGAGTGAGATTTGAAGAAATTTCATTCCCCGTTGCAAGTTTGTGTGGCATTGTTGTCAAGCTTCCTGTTTAAGGATAATATAGATATCTGCTGCATGCGACTCCCATTGAAAATACAGAAATGATGAAATAAGAATTGCGTGTAATTCTGTTGTAGTTACTGCGAACAAATGAATGGGCAAGATAACTTTCATTACCTCTTTATGTAGACTCCCTCATACCCCCCCTAAAAGAAAGAACAATTGTCACAACTGTAATCGTCTTGTTTTCAGAAGAATTGTATTGGAACATGCACAAACTGAGTGGAACGTGTTTGAAATGGTTTCAGGTTCTTCTAGGGGAAGGTTATTATGCTGAAAGAACATCAAAACAAACTGTTGAGATTTTTAAACGGCGGGAGAAGGTTTTGGAGTCTCAAGTGGACTCTCTTAAGGCCATGATGGAAGATCTTAAAGCTGAGGCTTCATTTTTTAACGCTACAGCTGCTGAAGCATCGGTAAAGCTTGCCAATGTTGTTAGATATCTCGATGAGTATTGTTAACTTACCATGTAATCATTTGTTCTAATTAATTTTTGGCTGCCGCCTCAGGAGGGTCTGCTGGAGATCAGGGAAGAGTATATTGATGAAGATTTTAGGAACAAAGTTTCCAATGCAGGCAGGTTCCCGCTTGCACAATTTTCTATCACATCCTTTGATTGTTAAGTATTTAAAATTAAACGGCAGAGCCATCATGTTTCATGTTTTTCATTAGCCTTCAATATGATTTGGTAGGCATATGATTTTGGTTCAGTGAAGTTTTGGAGGCCCCCTTTCTATATTTATACTGGAGCACTTACATTGGATTGCCTATCCAAAATATTTAAATTTGGTTGTTTATATTAATATTCTAAATTTAGACATATACTATAGTATATGCGACATATCACGTTGTCTATACTGATAATTTATACCAATGAAATAATATTTTTTGTAAGATTTTAAAAATAGATGAATGCATCTTTTTAGTTATGAGATTCTATTTATCATATCATCCAACGGCTACATTATTTTTGTCTTTATTGAATTGGTTATATTTTATTTGTCCAATTATCTAACGATTGGAAGAAAGAACCTTTTTAGGAAGAAAAACTGAATTGAACAAAAATATATAGTAGATTCACATTTTAGGATTTGTGTGAAATAGTATTACAATTTTTAAATACATGAAGCTAATTTGAAGGAGTGTATATACCGGCATGAGGATAATATGAATCGGAGTTGAGATGAGCGGCGATAGTGGCTGTAACACTTGATTCCTGATTTATGTTTATGATATTATAATTATTATAATTTTGGAAATCAAAATCAAGTATTGAAGGTATCAAGGTTGACGCCTAATAGATGTAAGAATAATGCACGAGCGTGTTTGAGATAAAATTCCCATCCTTGATATATGCATGATGGGCACTCGTATATTTGTTTGGTAGTGTGGGTATCTTGCAAGTGCGCTGGTTGGGCATGCTTGTGTGTGCATGTGTTTGGTCCTTACGCCTGATATGCGTGTGATGGGTGCTTGTGTGTTAGTCTACCTGTTTAAAGGCCTCCACATGATGTTTAGGCATTTTGCGTAGAGAAGAGGATAGAAGCGAGAGAAAGAAGAGAGAGGAGGATATAGAAGGCAAAGGAAAGTAATTTCAAGGCTATTTCGTATTAGATCGAGTAAATATTTGGTTTAATGCAAATGTATCTAAGTCTATTCTTTCATCTATTGTTGAAATCTTTTGATTTTCCTTTCAATTATTGTTTAAATATGCATGTATGTTACACCTTTTTCCCCCTCCAGTATTTATTGTATGCACATCTATTTTTATCAAAATTGGAATATTTTTTAAGGTTTATATTTATATTTGAATTATTGGTCACAAAATTATGAAATCTTTGGCTATTTGCCTTCACATATTATTTTTATGCAAATATTTGACAAAAACTTTACTTTATGAAATGAAATAGAGAATTTATTTTTCCCCTAGTTTGGAAAAGTTTTGGACATTTGTTATGTAATGTAGAGTTTTCGTTTTGATTCAATAAGAACTATTGTAAGAAAATTGACATATTATATTCGGACATATCTTAATATATTATGTATACCTTGATGATTGATTCTATCATTTATCAGTGAGAAAATGGGCATTTGTCCTCATCTATAGGGTTTAAATAAAAATGTACTACTTACGGGTCTTGAATAATAGTGCATCAACCTTAAACTATTAGGAATATGTATAGAGCAATATTTAAAGTTGTTATTTATTATAGTTGGTATGTGAGTCAGTGATTCTTAGTTTTTAAGTTTTCATGTGTTTTTGATACAATTCTTTATTGTTCATTTTTCCCAATGTGTTTTCATATGTTTATTTGGTCTTTCTAAGTTTTTCGTATGCTTAATTTGCTTTTGTATATTTGGATACGCTGGACAATGCAATTTATAGTCTATCATGTATTTGAACATGTTTATTGGCAAATGGACATTTTGGATTTCCACATGTAATTATGATTTGTTGTTCTTTACGCCTATTTTACTCATATATATTCACATATTGTATGTATACTTTGTTGAGTGTTAGGCTTATATTTGAAATGCTTTAAAATTTGTTTTAGGTTAACGGGCTTGAATATCTTGTAGGATTGAATGGAAGACTATTTAAGAAGAATAGTTTAGAATGATTTATTTTTGTTTTTCCTTGGGCTTGTAACTGGATTTGGATGTTGTCCTTTAAGAATTGATGATTAATTCCGCTATATGTGTATTTAGATTATAGGTAGACACTTTTCCTAGTAGCAAATTTTGGGGTTGAGCAGGTACATTGTATTTGGGCCGAACGAGTTTATTTTGGCCATTCTGGGACCGAAGTTGTTATACTTTTGGTTATTGTTGTATGGCTTGGTTTGCAGTGTTCGACTCAGATATTGATTTGGACCTTTATTTTGGTTAAGATTTATTTTGATATCATATCATTTATTTACTTGTTTCGGGGTCATAATAGCGGTGGCAGTGACAACAACAAGTCGAAGAGGTAGAGGAAAAAGCACGAATAGAAGTCGAGGGCAGAAGAAGAAAAAAAGAGCGCAGATGTAAGAAATCTGGCTTACTGGGATGGATAGATGGGAGAATTTAGAGTGTTCAAATTAGCCATTTTACTCAAAGGTCTAAATTTTAGATGGTTTAAAAAATTTAGACGGTCTGATATGACTTTTTTCTGTTTGAATGTCTAAATTTATATGTAAATACTGATTTAGACGAATAGATGTCAGTATTCCTAGAGATTGGCAGGCTGTGTCAATATAGACTTCTTTGTTTGTATTATGGTTTTTTCGGGAAATTTTTTTAATTGTTTCATGAACATTGAGAAAAAAATAATTTTGTTTGTGGCAGTACAAGAAAGCCTTGAAGGATATGTTATACTTGGACCACTAGTATTTTCACATGGGTCAATTATATCTGCCTTTTATTGCTATGGTTGTGAAAGAATGAGAGAAGTTCCTTAGTTATTTGACAATTATTTTTCCTGGATGAAAGACTTATCTGTAGTCATATTGCTGCATTGAATTTTTTTAATGATGATATTGTTAAGTTATTATAGCAACTAAAGGAAGAATATGGACGCAGGTTAAGAGTATGTTTGCAGTCTTCCTTCTTACAATGTCTTATTTTCATTTGTTGGCTTGAGTAGTGGACTCAGAGGGTTGCTAAGCAGTTTCTTTAGGGTGGCTATGGTGGTGCTTTAAAATTCCACCTTGTTATGTGGGGTTTGAAATCCCTCCTGTAAGGGCAGGCTTGGTGGGACATATTTTGTCCTCAATCAAATCATTGTTGGGAAAATGTTTATGTCTCTTCATGTCAGAAAAGAATTCGTATTTCAACAGCAAAGATCTAAATGGTTTGGGATCTAAAGGTTCTTCTCTGAGTTATGGAGTGCAATTCTGTAAAAATATTAGCAGCCTTTTGGGTGTTTTTCCTACAGAGAAATTAGGGTGCCAAGACAATGATCTTCTTTTAAGTGACCTAAAATGTTACAGTTAGTACTTATAGTAGTGTGCTATCTGTTAATGGGAGAGGTCTTATTGAATTGAATAAAACTTGATGGGCTATTGGACTTATATGTCCACTGAATAGAAGTATCTCCATTGTTTAATGACACTATCGAAGTGTTTGCAGAATTTGGTCACTTGTACTTCTCACTTGCTTGGTATATTGGTACTATAGTTTAACAGTGATGATGACTAATGAATACTAGCTGTGAGAAATAGCCATGGAGCTTCTGATTTACAGGAGTTGTTAATCTGTAGCTTTTTTGTGGTTTCCAGGTAACCAGAATCGAGATACACCTAGCAGTTCTGGGGAATTCACCATGACAGGTCCAGTTGATGATGAAGAATATGCTCGTATGATGTCCAGGTTTGATGAACTCGAGAAAGAGGAACTTGTGGCAGAAATCACAGAAGAGCTTGATGAAGATGAGCAAAGTAAAGCTGGTTTAGATTACTTGGTAAGTCACTGTTGAAGAACACTTATGAATAGGGGAAAGAATGGGCATACAGAAAAGGGGGATAAAGTGGAATGAAAGGAAAAGAACGTTAAAGAAAAAAAAGCAATTAATAATTTCCAAGTCCATATTACTATATGGCTTTTATTTTTTAACAAATCTGTGGTTCTGAATTTTTGACCACTTTATATCAGTATGTGGGGCATCTAGAGGATGAATATAATGAAGCAGAAGAAGATTTTGATGATCAGTTAAATGTAAGAAATTGCATCCTGATCTCGATTTGTGTTCTTAGTCTCTCTCTTTTTTTTTTTCCTTTTTATTTTCAAAATTGGGGAAGGGGTTAATTTGTGGATGGTGAATATGGTTAATATGCTTACCCTTCACTGATCTCTTGCCTCTATGTTTGTTGGAATCTGGGAATCCAGCTCGAGAGTTCGAATTTTCAAGCTGTGCAGAAAGGTCTCTCTCTCTCTCTCTCTCTCTCTCTCTCTCTCGGTTCTCTCTGATGTATTGTTTACCTGCTGCATACTTTATGCCAGCATCCAGTTTATTGCAACACACGTGAGATTAGGTTTTCGTTCTGTTGTTCAAAATAGAGTTGGTTGGCATTCTTTTGAGATAAAACTTTCTTCCTTCCCTCTTTCTGTATTAGTGCATGGACATCTTAATAGTTTGTCAATTGCTGTAGAAGATTGAAGAGGGCAAGTATTATCTGGTGTTGCATTTGGACTTTATGTTTGGGAAACCGAAAAGAAACAATGCAAGTATTATTTGTGTTACATTTGGACTCTATATCTACAAAACCCAAATAGACATGTTTCTTGTTTTACAAAACGATAACATGTGGCTCTTGGCTTGTCACCAGTCACTTATAGCAGCTTCGCAAATTATTTATTCATGAAATCACTCTGTGCTACATCCCAGTCAATTGATTTATGTCAGATGAGTTATTCATGTAAGGACCGTATTAGAGCGATAATGATTCTAATTGCCAACATAACATGTACACTGTGTGCGATCTTCCATTAACAGCAGAGGCCCAGCTCTGTCCCTTGTTGGTAGAGACAATATCTGTCACTCTAACAATTACCTTCATGTGTTCCTCTTGATAGATTATGTTAGAATAGAAATAAATATATGTTAGAATAAAAGATAAATATTCTCTAGGATATACTGCAGAATATTCTGCTTAGAATATTATCTAGCGTAATTTAGTCTTTGTACTATTGTAAAAATTCCTCTTTGTAATTGTGAATACAAAAAACACTGAACTGTGGGTTTTTTCTTATCGTCCTCTCTATTTACATGGTATCAAAGCAAACCCTAGCCATTGTGGTTGCTGCCGCTGCTGCCACTGTGGAGTAGTTTGAGGTGATTGAACCAACGCCATAGATTTGTGTTTGGGTTCAATTTCTTGGTGGATCAATTGCAGCCATGGCTCAATTCCTCATTTCCTTGGTTGTTTGCCTTGGGGAGAACATGTTTGGTGGCCGATTCTTTGATTTTGATTTCTCTATGGTGTTCTTTGTTTTTGAAGTCCTATATTTCTTCAAATTCTTCTCCATGGTGCCGTCGTTCTTTAAGGCTTGGTGGATTCTTCATCTTGGATTCTTGTGAATGTTATGTAAAAGTCCTCTATTTCTTCGGGGATTCTTCAGATTTGGTGTCGCTTCTTCAGACTTTGGTCTTTTTCTGTGGTATGCTTCACTTTCTACATACTCGATTTTTGCCCTATGTTGCTGGACCTTTCCCGCTTCAAGTGTCGATTGCTTTCTTTCTCTGTTTGGTGTCTGTAGTCAGAGCATCAGAGAGATTGAGAGGGCAAGAGGAGAGTGACTGCTCTACACTGTCTCTACTTTGGCATTTATAGTGATTGTTTTGGTGTTCAAATGGAGAGAGACTTATTTGGCGTATTTTGGTATCATACCTTTGGTTCATTTTATTTTTGCAGGGTTTTATTTTTTGAAAATATATTTATTGGAAATACTTATTTAACTGTTGTTTAATGGCGGCTAAAATAAATCAGCTGTATGCTACAATATTGTTTCTGAAACTATTTCTTTTATATCTTCTGGGATTATTGATCAACACCTTAATAGGACAAATTATCAATACTAGAGGAAGATTGTCCTCCTATGTGTAGCATGGATAAGGAAAGTCATCTCACAGCTGATCCTCCAAATTCAACAATTGATCTACTTGGGGCAAAGAAATGGACACTTGAAGATGAACTACTTTCAACTCAATCAACTTTATGGATCAATGAGTAGCCATTCACATTACTTGTTGTAAAAGAGTTATGGGAGTATCTATTTGTACTTTACTCTAGGGGAATATAACTTGTCGAGAATGCCTAATGTATTCAAATCATTCTTTCATGTGGATCAAAAAGATCGAAGTATGACAAATTACCTTACTTGATTTTAAGAAACTCCATGAAGAACTCAATATACTTACAATCTTCTCTGATGTGATGAAAATGTGTGAACAATGGGAACACTTAGTCATCTTATGCTTTCTTATTGGACTTGGAATTGACTTTAACCCTACTTGTTCCCGAATTCTTGCATGTGCTATGATACCTTCTTTGAGGGATGTTTTTTCTCGTATTCGCTGCATTGAATGTGATGTCTTGACATTGATTGGTCTCATAGATCAAATAGATTTGGTGAGTCACACTGTGTCTATTGTTTGAGGCGGTGGCCATCAAATGAGCCGGAATAGTTATAGCTAAGATGGGAAGCTCCCAAGTTTTCACTATATTGGTGTTGGTCACATGTGGAATAATTGCTGGAAATTACTTGGAAAACTAGTGTTGCCCTCTAAGAATATGCTACGTTGCCATCTGGGGGCAATCCTTACCTTGTACATCCACAACAACTGATATGATTATTTTGCCACAGATGACTATTTACTTTTATTTGCTGGACAAGTCCACTTTGCCATTGCTACTCTTGTTCAGTAAGGTAGACCCACTATCTGTCTATCAACTACATCCCAAGCTTGTGTTATTGATTTTAGCGCCTCTGATCATATGATTGGGATTTCAGGTATATTATCTTGTTATAGACCATGCTCTGCTCTTCTCGCTGTTACTCTAGCTAATGAAACCTTAGAGATGGTTGTGGGAATTGGTGCTATTCCTCTAAGCCCTCCAGCTGATCTTTTATTCGTGCTATATTTGCCATCATTTCCATTTAGCTTATTATCTATTAGTAGATTTACCATAGACAATCACCGTTTTGTGGTGTTTTCCTCTACTGGTTGTTAATTTTAAGATCCTGGGACAAGGAGGATTTTGGTAGGGGCTGTCACAATTCATGAGGTCTTTACATACTGATCCCATACCATCTCCTACAACTTGTTCTAGTGTTATCCCTTCATCCCTCGAGTTTCAATGTCAGCTATGCCATTCTTCAATGATAAGTTTAAAAAAATTATGTCCTAGCCTTCGGTCTATGTCTACTCTTTTTTGTGATTCCTGTCAGTTGTGTAAACATCATCATGTGTTTTATTATCCTGAAATAAACAAGCTTTAGATCCTTTTGTAGTCATCCATTCAAATATTTGGCATCCTTGTTCTGTACGTTCTAAAATGGCATTTCATTATTTTTTGATGATTATTCATGTGCTATTGGTTACATTTGATAAAATGTCGTTTTGAGTTGTTTTTTATTTTCTATGCCTGCCATGCTAGAATTTAAAACCAAATCTCTTCTTTGATACTGATTTTATGGAGTGATAATGCCCGCGAGTATGTATCTAATCCATTCACAACATTTATGTCCTAACATTGTATTTTTCATCAAACCTCTTGTCTTGATACCTTCAACAAAATGGGTTTGCAGAAAGAAAGAACAAGCCTCTGTTAGAAGTTGCTTGAGCTCTCCTCTTTCACATGAGAGCTCTTAAATTATTTTGGAGAGAGGTCGTACCGACCGCATATAATCTTATTACTTGTATGCCATCGGCTATGCTTCCTAGAAGTTGCTTGAACCATTTATTTCACTGCATGCCTTTGGGTGTGTATGCTATGTTTGAGATACTCAACCTTAGAAAACTGAACTTTATGCCAAATCACTCAAATGTATTTTCTTTGGGTATACTTATGTTCAAAAAGGATATCGATATTTCTCTCCCAACTTAAGATGTTTTCTAGTATTTTTTGATATTGTGTTCCATGAGTCCACTCCATTTCTTACCAACCTTTAGTCCCTCTTCTTCTCCCAATGGTGAGTTTTTTGTTTATAAAGTTACGCATCATAGTTAGGGTTCCCCTCTTATACCATCACCTCTTATTTCTCAATCCAATGTTCGTGATCTTTGTTTAGTGTTTGGCTCCACTAGCATTGCTACTCCTGAGTTGCCCTAATGATTTGGTCCTCCCACTAACAAATTATCCGTTATCTTCTCTGGTTCATTACTTGGATCTACTGATTGTATTACTAAAAGGTCATCGACATTGGGTCAAATATCCTCTAATTGCTGCTATTTTGTGTACTCATGTTTTGCTCACATGATATGCTTTTATGTCTTCCTTGGATTCCTATGTAGTGCCTTGGATAGATTTCAAAGTAATTACTCATTCAGGTTGGTGGGTTGCCATGGAGGAGATGTCAGCCATCAAGCAGAATCTCACACGGGACTTGGTACCCTTACTAATCGGAAATAAGCACATTGGCTGTAAATGGATCTATATGGCAAAAGTCAATCCATATGGCTCCTTCACAATGTTAAAAGCTCGACTAGTGGCTAAGGGGTATGTACTGACATATGGGATGGATTATATTGATACTTTTTTTCCTATTGCCAAATTAATATATGTCCAAATCTTTCTTTCACTACTTTATCATTGGATGTTACATTAATTAGATGTGAAAAATATTTTCCTTCATAGTAATCTTTAGGTGGAAGTATATTTGTAGCAACCACATGGGTTTTTTGCTCAAGGGGAGTTTGGGTGTGTTTTGTCGCATGGAAAAGTGATTGGATGGTTTAAAATAGTCGCCATGTGCTTGGTTTAGTAGATTTAATGAGATTGCTCTTGAGTTTATTCTCGCTCGATGTAACAATAACTACTCAATCTTCTGTCATCATTGTTATGATGGGTGCATTCTAATAGTTGTATATATAGATGATATTGTAATTATTGGAAGTGACAACATTGGTATTGCCAACTTCAAAGTATTTATTCACGAGTGATTTTAGACCAAATATTTGGAAGATTTGCGGCATTTTCTTGTTATCGAAGTTGCAAAGTGTCATTAAGGCATCTTTATCTCACAACAAAAGTACACTTAGGATTTGCTTTGAGACATTGAAATACAGGACGCGAAATCATGTGATACACCCGTGAATATAGGAATGAAGCTACCTCCAAATGATGGGAAGGTGTTTAATGGACCAGAGTGGTATTGACAATTGGTTGGTGAGCTTAACTACTTTGTTGTGATTCTACTAAACATTGCATTATCCGTAAATGTTGCAAGTCAATATATGTCCTCGCTTCATGTTCCACACTAGGAAACAATTATGCATATTCTATGTCACCTTAAGGGTACTTCAAGACGAGCTTTGCATTATAGTGATTATAGTCACATTCAAGTTAAGGGATTATTTGACACCGATTGGGCTAGGTCACTTGATGATCATAACTTTGCCACGGGCTATTGTGTGTTTGTTCGGGAAACATGGTGTCTTGGAAAAGCTAGAAGTAGATGTAGTTGCAAGGTCAAGTTCCAAATCAAAATCTCATACACAAATGCTATGTATGAAATAATATGGATAAAAACTACTAGAGTTCCCGGATGTGAGAGTATCAGATCCTCTTTGCTATGATGTGATGATTAGGCAGTAATACAAGTTGCATTAAACACAATATTTCATGAATGCACAAAACGAAGTGGACCATCACTTAGTTCATAAGAAATTTTGATAAGGTTTTGTGTAGATTAAACATGTTAGAATTGGGAAACAATTAGCTAACATAGTTACAAGTCTCTATCTAATATACGTGATAGTACATTTGTAATAAGATGGACATAATCAACATCTATGCTCGAAAAGTGTTAAAATAGAAAGAAATACATTTTAGAATAGAAGGTAAATATTTTCTAAGATATACCATAGAATATTCTTTTAGAGGTAAATTTGTCTTTTGTACTATATGTAAATTTCCTCTATATTATTGTGAATATAAAAAAACCTAAAGTATGGGTTCTCTCTACTCACGGATGACATAATTTACCAGAGTTGATTTCTATGTCAAATCTCAATTTAAGATGTCATACAATTCCTTGCTTATGCTTAAGTTGTAAGCTGACATTAGATTTCAAATTTATGGAGAACTACACTTAGTTATTTGTTTGTCCCAATAGTCTTTTTATCTATAGCTTATTATTGGGAACTTTGCAATTTATGGTCTTCAAAGCTTTGTTCCACAGTTACAGGCACATAGGTGGATGCTGAATATAAAAGCACCTTATAGCTTATGAGATGCTGTACTTCCCATAATAAACTTTAATTTTTATAATCAGGAGAATCTGTTCGGGGGAAAGCTTTGGGAGATAGTGCCAAGGTCAAATTGGCTGAGGATTCTTTAATTTCTGAAAGGAAGATGAATCATCAATCTGCACCTAGTCCAAAAGATGAGGTATGGTTATCTTGTTTCTTACCGTAATTGGTGTGTTGTGAATTTTCCTTGGTGCTGTTGATGAAAATTTAACAGATGTAATTGCTTGTATATATGAAAGCATGATAATATTGGCATCTTTATTCTGTTTGAGAGTCCAGATTGTTTCCTCTCAATTGGTCAACAAGTGCAAGATAGTTGCTGTGTGGGAGATATGGATGTTAGTGAATTGTTACTATCAGTGAAGAACTCTTAAGAAAGCTCGATAAGTGCTTTTTTACATTCATTTATCAAACAAAATGAAAAAGTCTGAACACGTTTATTAGCAATTAACAAACCAAGTTTGAACATAGATGATATTGGCCTGCTTACATTCATGAATATGTTCCTTTAGCGCTTAGCTAGAGGTCTTACTTGCTGTGATTATGCCAATGTTGCTTGCCATTTTTGCTTCTATTTGTTTTTCATCGAGGCTTGTAACATGGTTTAATAGACAAATATTCACCAGGAAACTTGGTGAAGGGTTTCTTAGAACTACTACATAAAAAGTTGAGTTCCTTAGAACTTTTTAATAAAAGCGCCATAGGTAACATGGTTTATGGTCAAATATTCAGTTATAAATGTGCCCTCACATACAAAATCAAATACAAAGCATATTTGGTTATCCATTGTTATTGTGAACGTTAGTGATTTTTATATAGCTACTCCATAAAAGATCATGAATGAGCCAGAGTTCATCTTACACTAACCAGGTTTGAAAATTGGCAGTGAATCTCATAAGCAAGACTGAATATAGTTTAATTACTACAAGCTTGAACATGTTGTATTTCTGTTTGCCTACGAAGAATGGGTTTTGTTTATTTATATCTTCTACGCTGTCACACTGCCCCAGGTTTTTTTCATTTTTTTAATAACAAAAAAGGGGGGTAGAGATAGACCTTCCTTGAATCTTGGGAGTGCGTGTACAGTTATGGTAAGTCTGGTTTCTGAAATGGGAAGGTGGGATGTTAAATTTTTCTCTGTATAAGGTGGAAATGATATATATATAGGCCATATATATGCACACCATGCCATCTCCTCCTGCAATTAGTTATTCTGCTTTCACCAGGAATAACTATTTCCACCAAATATTTATTCCAGGGGAATAAGCTTTCCATCCAACCGAGGAATGGAGATATAGCCATATAGAGGACATAAAAGAGTTGGGACTTGACACTTAAATGAAGATGATCCCAAGGGCAGTGCCAACCAATTAGGTCGTATGAGATGCATCTGTGGAAAGTGCTGGCCAAAAAAAATCTAGGAGATGATTCCTCAGTAATGCTTCTGAGTTGGTCAAATACTTTAACCATCCTATATTGCTCGATCTTGATAACTAAAGTTTAGCAACTGCTGCTTGTTTTATGAAGTGCAAAAGATTTACTGCACACACACAACCAGATCGCTTTCTGTGATGCATATTGGTTGCTACTCAGTAGTGTTTTGTAACACAACGTGTCAACTTAATTCTGATTTCTTTCTGTCACAGGTTTCTGTTTCGATTTCTGAACCACCCGTGGCTACCCGGATGTTTGAACCAGCCACTGATAGTCTCAAGGCATGTTCCTTCAAAGTCTATCTTGCATCCCATGCATAGGGTCTTATACGATTTCCAATATATTTTTCAACAATTTCCTTTTAAAAATCATCCCGTCTCTGTTTTTTGTTTCTCTGCAGGCCTTTACAGGCTGCATTATAGAGCGCACGGATAATTTGCCCATGAATCCGAAGGAACCAGCATCCTCAAAGGTTTATATGCTTGCTTTCCTTTTGATGGCGATAACTTCTTATATATTTTTCAGATTTTTTTTAGGTTTATTGAGATTGCATTCAAACGTATTTCAATGATGCTTTGCAGTCTTCTGGTTCTCAACCTTCAAAGCCAGTTTCGAGATTCAAGATGCAGAGGAGGTAGTCAAATACAATATCAGCCTCCTGATTTGAGTGAGGTACATGTGCATAGACTTAGTAGTCATTAATATACAGCATCTTTAAAAATTCATGGGGCTAATTTTATTGGTACTAGCATTTTTGCGGGTTGAGTGTTTGAATCGTTGTGCCCGTTTTTATTATTCGGATCATAGCCCAGCTAGTCATTGAGAATGCATATGCTAGAACCATGCGCTTAATTTTTGCGTATGTTTGAAAATTAAATTCAAACTTTGGGAAAAAGGTTATTCAGCTCAGTTTGATAATTAGATGGTTTATGTATAAAGGAAATAACTAAAGTTCAAAGCTTTTGTCTTTTTCATGCTTTATTTATTGTTGAATTTAGTAAGAGAGAGAGAGTGAAGAATTTAACAAATTTGGGCTCTTTGATTTCAAATTAAAGAGATGTTCATTTGCTCTGTTAGTTTGGAAGTCCGAAATTTAATGCTATATAATCGAACGAGCTTCGTGGTGACGGCTTGAGCCGATTTTAGTAACGGTGTTCTCGTTTTTCAAGCTGTCCTAACTAACAATAAATGATAATAAATTTTTATACTAATTAGGTTTAACAAATTTTTTGAAATAATATATAAAATAGAATAACTTTATTTTGCGTTTACTACTCCCAAACTGCTCCACCGCGCCGTCACTGCGAAGGTCATATGACGGCGGTGGGCTTCACGCGCCACCGCGACGCGTGAGGATTGTTTCAGCCTCTCAATCTTCGGGCAATATCTTCCCGTCATCTCGCATAGAATCCACTATCCACAGACAGAACAAGAAGCTTCCGATCCCTTCAAGCAGAAACACCCCCACTCCCCAACGGAGAAAAAAAAAAAAAACAGAAATATTAAAAAAATACAAATCAAGCTTTAGTTGCTAGATGAACCCAGCCGCCATGGAAGACCAACGGCCAATTTTGATAATAAGGCTGATGAGCAAGAGGAGGACGTGGGTGTGCTTCTTCGTTATCGTCTATACGATCCTCTTATACTCTTCTTGGAGCCTCCTTTACTCCATCGTAAGTTGGTACAGATCCAACGTCTCTTCATCAAAGGCGCCGGAATCCGGCGGATGGCCGGCGCTGTACGCGTCGATGCTGCTAGGATTCGCGTTCGGATTGCTGTCGATGGTTGCAGCGCTGGCTGTGGCCATTCCTGCGATGCTCGTGACGTGGATCGCGGTGTTGGTGCTGCTAGCTTTTTGCGGGAGGCGCCGGAGGGATCTGGTGGTCGAGGGCAAGAAATTGTCAGCTGAGATTGTTGGGTTCGTGATCAAGATTTTGATTAGGGAAGGAAACGTCGTGGCGGCGGTTTGTGCGGTGGTGGGATACTTTATGCTTGTTCACGGAGGCGGAAATCAGCAGGCGGTAAACTGATTTGGGCGGTTTTGACGGCGGTGTCTGAGGCCGGAGTGGGAGAAAATTGGGGGTCGTACGGTTTTGGGGAAACACTCACACACTCTCTTCCTTCTGTGTTGACGGAAAGGTTGGTTTGGGCTGGGCGTTTAGTTGTAGGCTGATTACTAGTTTAAGCCCATTTTGGGTCATAGGTGGGTAACAGATGTAAATTTTTTATTTTTGTTTATTTTTGTAAATTTTTATTCCTGATTTTATATCTACAAATTCCACTGTGTCATGTTTCCGGCTTCTGGCCAGGTTTCACTTTTTTTGTTTTTTAATTTAAGCATTGCTACACATTTTATTTTCCAATAATTTTGTTAGGTATGGTTTAAAATAAGGCCAATCTGACCCTAAAAAAATATAAGACCTACAAATTGTAAGTTTGTAGAGGATTTTAAGCAATTAAATTGCTTGGTCCAGAGCAAAAGTAAATTAAGAATCTATTCAAATATGATGATCGATTAAATGGTTGAGCAGTTAGAAATAATAAAGATCGGGGCAAAGGAATAAATCTGTATTAAAATTTGACAAATAATTACATAAACTAAGGGTTAATTAGTTATATTAAACATGTAATAACACTTAATAAGTAATAAATATTAAATGTTAAGGAGTTATAAAATTTAGACACTGGTTAGGTTTTAATCATTATAACATTTTGGTAAAATTGTCATACTAATTCTGAAAAGATAGGTTAATTGATACTGTTACTATGGATATACAAATTTCATTTAGTCAAAAGGGATCAAAATCTGAACGTGCAAAGGTATACAAAGCTTTTGCATCTTTTTAGTACCATAGCCAAACTCATCTTCTCACATTTTATTAATTATTATGATATATATAATTCAGATTAAAAAATTTGAAAGTCTAACCCTTATAATCAAATCAAGATCCAAATTCAATATACCCATTAAAATTTATTTATTTTATTTATTTTTTAAAATTTATAGATCCCATATATGGAGTGAAAAAATTATAGATTAGTTATTAAAGATGCCAATAATATTTTTGAAGTGTAAGAAGAGCAAATGCATTAAATGGATCTTTAGTTCCTCCTTATTTGTTATCTTTGTTATAATATCAACAGGGGGAATTCTATTATAATTATTTAGATGATAATAAATTTGAAAACATATTAAAATATTTTTAACAATATTCTAAAATAGTAATTGTTTAAATTATAAACATAAAATTTTAACGTTTAAAATGGGGAGAAAATTCCTAAAATAGGGTGAATCTAATAGAAGTCATTTTTCTATTTATGAATAAGATAAAACCTCTAACACAAAAAAAAAGAAAAAGAAAAAGAAAAGTGAATTGCTTACTTGCAATATGCATTACACATTTCATGAATGGTGGTAAAATAAGTACTTAAACAAAATAATTAAACTTATACAATATAATAAAAATTTATTATACTTAAAAAGTGAAATTAGACAGAATCCGCTGTTCCCAAGTTTTTCTTTATTCCTTCACAAGAAATGATCCGGGCTATATCCTGAATGCAAGTTGTTAAGGGCAGGGTTTTATACCCTTCAATCAGCAACAATGGCATTTGTGCCGACAATGCTTTGCAGATGGATTGATAGCATGGGCAAAATAATACTATTTTTATTCTCCTTCGATTCATTTGCCATTTCTATTACCAAATCATTCATGAGAATTCTAAAATAAATTTCCAATCCTCAATTTCCGCCTCCCCAGGTCATTTGATTTTCACTTCTCATCCACAAATCCCTACTTAAAACATCGGATGGTAGAAACTCACAGACCAGATCTCCTTCCAACAATTGATAAATTGGATCAGGTTAGATAACCAACAAAAACGGTAGATTTTCCTGTTTATCTGTGAAGAAAATCTACACACACAAAGAAAATTGCTTAAACCGGAAGAAAACTACTAATTAATTTTATCCGATCCAATTCAGTAGGCTACAGACTGCTTCCAGTTAATATTTATCTATAATGGGGAAAACACAAGATATGATAATAACATTAATCCATCCAAAAACTAACCGGATCCTCTCTTTAACTTCAACAAGCGCGGCGATGTCCTTGTTACATTAGCAGAAAGAGAACCCTTTTTTCCATTCGTTTTCATCTTCTTGCTTTCATTTTCCATCTTATGCTTGGCCTTCGATTTCTGACCTTTTATGACAGATTTCACTCTTCTGTCAGATTCACCCTCAGATCTCCAGTTACGAGATCTGGAAAATGCAATTTTGGAATTTCTTCCCTTTTTAATGTCCTTCGCTGGACTCTTACTTTCCGAAACCGCTATATCATTAGCTACTTGATCAAAATCGTCCCCAAGTTTTCTTGCCAATTTCCTCAGCAAACGAACCCGACCTCCATTTTCTGCTTCGTCCTCCGCCTTCTCCGCGCCTTCTTTTTCCCGCAAACCATTAAAATCCTCATCCTCATCCACCAGCAGAGTGAATCTTCTTGTCTTCCGAGCATTTGGAGCCGGTGGAGGAGAATCAGAGAATTTATTATCGCCGGGAATCGTTTGTCCACCGCAGGCTGATGAATCTTTTCCCGATCGGTTAATCGGACTGACGCTTTGTTTTCTCTTCTTCAGGATCTTCTCGCGCTGCTTACGTAGTTTGTCGACATTGCCTTCGATCCGACCTTGGAGGCGGAGACGCTTGTTACTGAGGCCTCCCATGGACCAGTGAGCTTCATTGGCCCATGAAATCAGTGGATCAAGGACCGGTACCGGCGGGTCGACTCGCTCATCGTTGAGCTTTACGTCAGTGTAGATCCATGGTCGCGGCAGGCTGCTGCCATAGAACTTTCCAGGACCTAAGGAGACTACCATGGCTCCCTCCTCTCTCTCTTTCTCTGGAATTTTTACTCGCAGGGAGTCGGCAATATGATAAGTTTGTGGTAAGTGAAGGATACTGTGGATGCCATTTTATAAGGAATGGAGATGGGCGAGGGCTGGCGGGAATATAAGGCGCCAAAAGATGGCGCCATTATACTGTTTGAATCGAGATTTCATAATTGAGTAATCAATTTACGTGCCAACCTGGCGCGTAATACTACTCCAGGCGACAGAAAAGCGGGAAAATAGCAATTATAATCGAATTTCTTTCGATCTCATAGTCAATTTAAATTTCTAACTTAATTTACATTTTAGCATCATTTTTATAGTTAATCAAATTCTAAGTTAATTTAATCATTAATTTATTATGCATGTTATATCAAATTACTAAAAAAATTAAAATCATGAATATCGATATTAAATTTTTCTTACACCAACTGTCACTAAATATGGTAGATTTGGTACCTTTTTTTTTTCTTTTTTACAATGTATACTGTTTAAACTGAAATATGCTTAAGTAATAAAATTTAAAAGCAAGGTAATAGTAGAAATGACAAAAAAAAAAAGATAAAATCTTATCATTTTTTTTCTGAAAATAAGTTGACATATTTTTGTGCACCAAAATTCTATATTCCTTGGCAAATGCCAAAAATATTAATTATTTATCGGCCTCAATATTTAATGGGTATTTGAATCAATGATCGACCCATAAGAAATAAGATCCAAAATGAAATTCGATTCGGATAACCAGTAACCTTGATCGTACGTACTATAAATAAACATGTGAAAGGATCTAAGTCATGTTCTTGGAGAAGTCCCTCTATTGCCTAAGTCATTGTCAGCCCAAGGCAAGAAAAAAGAGAGAAGATTACTAACTCTTCCATCCCGGGAACTCTTGATAATGAGAGCGATTGAAGGGACAGAGATATGTAAGAAGCTTGTTCAAGAGATGACAGCTGCTAAGAACCTAGTTTTTTTGTGGTTTTTACCAAGGCGACCCCTTTTATTTGCTTTTGGGACATCATAATTCCAATCAAACAGCAAAATTTATTATACAATTTTCTAGTTTAAATGAAATTGTTGAAGTAATCCTTCTCTAGTTTAGCCTGTGGCACTCATTCCTCAGATACATAACCACCATTAGGCAAAGCATTCACCTTGTTTAGTGGCTTAACATCGCTCGCCAGACGCAAAGGGGTTCAATGAGAACACAGCAAAATAGGCGCTTCACATACATACACAATGGCTCAGATGAGTGCCAGTCATGTCTACCCGAAAAGCAAGTCAATACGACAGAATTATAAATTAAACTTAACTTCATCCATATCAAACAATACACATTGATGTTCAATCTACACAAATCTTTACACCCAAAACAAAAAAAACAGCAACCAATGATCGTGTAATGGATATACAGAGTTGATCAGGCCAACATGCACTCCAATTTGTGTCGTTGCTGCCCCATCGGCCTCTCTTTAACGACATATGCACGCCATAATAACAAAAAATTACTCTGCCTCTCCTTGACGTGATCTCTGAAGAGTTCAGAAATCTCACATCAAAAGACATTCTTTAGAGAACACATTCTGCAATTACATTTGTGTAAAGAGGTTTTTTAGCTACACTGACAAACTTTTCTGTTTCCAGCACCACTGAAGCAGTTAAGATTGCAGTCTTAAAATGTCATCTACATTGGCAGTACACAATTGGTGTCGAACAAAATTTCTAAGAGACGATCAAAATATACAAGGGCAAATAGAACAAGCATCATCAAAATTCAAGGAGAAAAATGAACGCAACGACGACAAATACAACAGATCACAAGTATCATTCCGTGCAATAACTAAGCATTTGGTTCATGAATTTTGTTTTTTGGGGGAAAAAAACAGGGGATCAGATTGGAAATTCTTCAATCTGATTTCAAGCATTTCAAAGTTAATGGGAAATGCTAACATCATTCCCTTCCCTCTCATTCCCATTTCCTTTCCAAACAAAAGACTTAAAAGGATAGAGAGGCAAAAACTCAAATCAAACAGCAATAGATATACAGGAATATCTACTTAGCTTTTGCTGTCACAAATGCAAAATGGAGCAAACAGATAGTATGTGATAGCAATTGGAAAGGCAATTCTATCTTCAAGTAAAGAGCTCCACTTCTGACAGAAGAACAATGAAAAGAACATTCTAATCTCAATACAGTCCCCACCTAGGCTAAATTGAGTGTTCAACTTATAAACCATGGGAAATACACACACACACACACACACATAATGACTAATTACAACAGAAAAGTGGGCATATCAAAAACCAAAATGAATAAGAAAGCATCCACCCATACAACACAAACATGAATTTCCACAGGCTAAGAAACAAACCCATCTGACTTCCATGGTTACTCTACAAAATGTGCCCACTTCCATCCTGCAAAACAGGACACAGGCTGTGATAGACTGGAAGGAAAGTGAAAGATGGAAAATTTATGAAAAATAATGGTGAAATATAAGGCTACAAATTAAGAAAGCCCAGCATTCATTTAAAGAAGAGCATATCTTCTCGACATGTCAATGTTCTGATCTTCAATTAAATCCCAAGAATGGTTAACTTCTTTACTACTAAAAGAAAGGAGTCCAATTTAAATAATGGCATCGCTGTTAAACAACAGGTGCAGCTATTTCCAGGGACAAAATAAATACTATCACAAATTAGCAGTTATGGCATGTGATGTGAGTTCGTGGCATCAACTTTTTTCAAATATACGAATTCAGCGGGTGCCAACAAGCTTTGTGGGTAAGGTTTCCTCTCATTATTCCAAGCAAGTAGAGATCAAATTCGGCTCACATCAAGGTGTTACAGGGGTAAGTACAGGGAGAGGCTATCTCCCATTGCGTAGCAGAAGGCTCAATCGGCCTTCTAATGGACCAAAAAAGCCAGGACCACATGCAAATACAGAAAGGTCATGTCATAGTACCTGAAGCAACAAGTCAATCTATGATTTTTTGCTTGTCAAGATCTGGAAAATCCGCAAGCCCCTACTGAAAGCTTCATTAAACAGTATTCTTGTTTGCATTGCCTGGAAACCCGGCATCCATGATAGTAGTGCAACAGGAGCCATAACAATTACACCGAACATAATGTCATATAAGCGAGCCATGGACATGACACCATTCCAAAGGATGGTGGACCGCAGGAATGGCTGAAGTACCAGAGCGATGGAAATCAGACCCCAGCCCGTAGGTACAAATGCCAACAGACTTGTGAACAGGTCAATGATTTTAAGATGGGTGAATTTCAGCAAAGCGACTATCACAAGTATTATAAGAACAATAACCAAGAACTGGACCAAACGATAGTAAATATGATCCTTTGCAGCATGCTTATCTCTAGCATATGAGACAATGACAAAGATCCCAATAGCAACAAAAATGTAAATCCACGATAGCAGGTAAACTGCAATACTCTTGCTTCCAGCAGCAATTCCCAGTTGATAGACAATCCCGTACTGGAAAAAGAAGTAGCGAAGGTCCAAGATTACCTCCAGTATCTTTCCCCAGAGGCCAGTTGTCCTTAGATGATCTTGCTCCTCTCTCCACCATGCTTCCCAGCTCTGATCAGCTTTTGTGAACACCCCTCCGTGATACCAAATCCAGTTCATGAAATCATCGAAGTCATCCACAGTTTTCAACCAATCAAAACCAGAGGGATTGAACACGAAGGGCGCAATGATCCATGACATGACTAGGAACCAACTCGATATGGTCAGAGCTATGTACACAAATGTGCCTTTAGCCACAGGGCTGTAACCAGCATAAACAGTCAGTATAAGCCCAAGCTCGATAGCTTTCACAAAATGGCTACGAGCATAAAGTCTGTAATTTTCTGCAAAACTCTTATGTTGCACCACAAAACCACGCCCAGTTGCCCGATACTTTGCACCACCATGAAGGATTGTGCGGCCAAAGAAATGGGTACGGGTTCCCATTGAGAATGTGTAGAAAATAGACGAGAGTTGTAGCTGCATAGTAATGAAATCCCATATAGCACTAAGAAATCCATGCTCAAGAGAATTTTCGACCACCATCGGAAGAGCAGTGAACAGACCCAGCTGGATAATGAACTGCTGATTTAGAATTGTGGCAAGTGCTTTGTTACTGCCACTTTTATTTGCCACAACAGAAGCCTCAATCCCACTAAGACACAGATAAAGTCGGCCCCATAAAAATGCGTATACTGTCAGAACCACCATCATTGTGTTGAAATAGAATCCCACAGTGGTGTAGAAGAACGACAACATACGAAAGAAATCTAATCTATGACCCAACCGATAAACGTCTCTGCTCAAAACCTGCTCACCATTTCCACTGGCTACTTTAGCTTCAAACATGGATATCTGATTCAGGCCAACATCCCTTCCCTTCCCAACCTGAATGTACTCGTGGTGAGTGACATTTCCACCTCGCAGTGTACAATTAAATCCAGCAAAGATATCTTCACTTATGTTAATCACCCTGGAAGCTTTGCTGATCCCTCCGCGTGTGAAGAACCAAAACCTGTCAAACACATCTGGATGGCCATAATGCATCCGCACCTTTAAAGGGTTCGCTAGAACACGTTGTCCCAAGGTCACAAAGCTTGTCTCCTGAGCTGACATGAACCAAGCAAGTGATGAGACAGAACCAGTGAATATGTGTTCACGGACCCCCAAGATGGTAGGCTTCCGAATACCATAATGATGCTTGAATTCCTCCAACAGATTCCGCATTTTAAGGGCCTCCTCAAAATAATTGTCTTGGTTCATATCAATTGTTTGAACAGCATCCCCTCTGGTGAAAATAAGGGCATGGTTCTGATTCTCTGGTTTACCTTCACCAAGCTTTAGTGGACCAGGCAATTTGACTCTGTAAATCTCCACTTCCTTGTCCAACTGTTGATCATACTTCACAAGAACAGAGTAGTAATCTTTCTCATCCCTTCCTGTTGAAACCTCGTCTACATAGGCAACCCGGAGGGCTTCATTGTTTTTCATCAAATATAGTATTTCCTCAGCATGAGGGTCTTTTTTTGCCTTTTGAGCACCATAAATCTGGCAGGCTACCACATAAGTAAATTTCATTAAAGCAGTTCCATACTCGTGCCCTTTGTACAATGTGCTGACTGAACTGCTTACTCTACTCAAACTCCTTGATGATGGTGCCCTTTGAGAACCAAAACCATCCAACCCAATGCCATGGCCCATGGAAGCAAGTTCTTGTGCTCCCTCCCTAATATCCACCTCTGAAGCAGAATCAAGGAAAGCTAGCATCTTGAGGGCACGATAGTAATACATCATCCCCCTGACAGTACGGGAAAGCGTCTGACCTCTGTAAGAAGCCCAAAGCCTAAGATCTCTCAACCTAGTAGTCCATATTTCTTTATCATTTTCCATTCCTTCTCGATGCATGCGTTCCATGAAATTCTCCCATTCATCAGCATATATTGTCTGCAAGTAGAACAGGATGGATATCCCATCTTCATTATCTGTTCGAAGCTGTTCTTTGCTGAACAAAACTTCTTCATTGTAGTAAGGGGTCAGGACACTAAAAGACAACATCTTTTCCACCTGTGGTGCATGGGGCATGTTCATAAACAGGGAATTGCTAAAGAAGGCAATTCTTCGCCTTGCCTCAAGATTTCTCGGGACATTATGCATTGAGTCCCGGGAGGTAAGAATGGTGTGCAAACGCCTGACCTGCTTGTAGAAGGTCTCATTGTCACTACCAGGCAACTCAATGGAATTCTCAAAAAGCAAGCTCTTCCCTGATCCTGACCGAGGAGCCAGTCCATCCTCCTCCAACTGTTCAGTACTTCTCTTATCTATGTAAAAATCTCGAAGAGCAACCTCATACAAAGCTTGCAATGTATTTACCACCTTGACAAGATCTTTTTTCGGCCGGATCAATAGATCAAGAAGAGTAATCAGTTTGGCATGGATCTGAGGAAGCGCACACATATCGTACGTCTTGGTGAACTTTTCAATCTCAAGTGAGTGATCAATTTCCTGAAACAAAACCATGACGATGGGATGCTCTTCGGTGCCTTTTTTTATGATTGCAAGCAGCAAATGCTTTATACAATCATAAGCTTCTATCACAGCACATCGCCTGTACTCACTCTTGCAGATCTTATGCCATAGCCATTTATCAGGTGCATCTACCAGCTCTTTGGCCTGACTGAGAGCGAGGAGGAGCTCATTGCAGAGCAATATACAAGGCCAACGGATAACCCCGACATTCCAAGTATTCTGAGGCAGCTCCAATAACTCGAGTTCTTTGTCATTGACAATATCTTCTTCCCTGAATGCCATTATTATTTCATTCCATATCAAGGCAAACTTGTTCGCCTCCACCTGGTTAGACTCAAGCTTTCTGTAAGGTCGGCCAAGCCCATATCTCAACTTCAACCGGTGGATGGCATCCTTAAACTTGTTCCTCACTCCCCTTCCATCTAGAAGCTGCTCTTCAGGCATGAGATTAAACTGAATTGCACTGGCAAAGAACTGAAATCTCAGCCTTAATTGCTGCATGTTCCGAATCTCACCTAAGTGAGAGAACAACCCTACAGCAGCCCCAACAAATGAGGAGTAAATAGAGTACCAGATCTGCAAGTCCATGAGGTAAATCAGAACTACAGGAAGCCACAATAGCCCAACTGCAAACCTGTTGCTGTGATGGAAAAACTGATGCCACTCATAGCTGACATCCTTAAGATGCAAAAGTGTCTTTGTCGAAGAGATCATGGGCTTAATTTGCAGGAAGTAGCTGAAGCAAAACTTGGTTGCGAGCACCACAATCCAGAACAGAGTATATTTCACATTGTCTGCAAGGCCTTCCCTCAATCCACGGCCCACAAAAGCCCGGCTTTGGAACCACCATGTTAACATGTAGAATATCCTCCAATTTGTCCCTTCAATGAAATTTCGGACCCAAGGAATTATGAAGAGAACTAGTGCCAAGATCTCGGGAAGAATAAACACCAAAGCCACCTCAAGGAAAGTTTTGATACGTTGATTGGCAGCATTAGTCCACTTCCCATCGTGGTTTCTCTGTGACCATATCCTGGCATAGAAAACTCCAAAGACTATCATCCATACTGTTGCAACGACAGCCTTCAACACCATCCTCACTCCTACCCATAACGTCTCCCTTGAAATCAAACTATATTGCAACCCCGCATCGAGAAGGGATTGCAGAAACCGCAACCCACTCCATGTCAAAAAAACAGTCAGCACCTTAACCTGAACATCACGACTCTTCAATGCCTGCCATGGATAATTCTTTTGCTCCCAAGCAACAACGATGGCAGCTTGCAAGAACAATATCAGCATCACCCACAACCTATCAAAACTACGAAACAAGTTCCAGAACGACCTCTGCTCCACGAAACCCGTCTTGCCCACCTTCCTCTTTCGTCCAGAGACAACAAAGAAAGTGCTGCCCAAGTCAATTGGCCACTTCAACTTGTCGAAACACCTCCTACTCCAGAAATACTCGTTTATATCATCATAATTCCTCCAAGCACTGTGAGGGGCAGTTCCATTCCTACTATTCTCAACCTCCTTACTTATTGTCTCATAAATAGGTTTCACCACCCGATTAAGGTATGCATTTTCCCCAGAAATAGAGGGAACAAAAGGGCGACCCGTATTTTCATCAATGTAATCTTCCAAGATTTTATTCAATTCCAAGGCCATATGATGGAAAATATAACAAATGCACTCTGGAGTAAATCTCAGGTTAGCAGACTCACCCCAAATTAGGAGGTAAAGCGCGACATAGAGGAGCTCGCGGCGGAGATCGTCGTCACGGCGGCGGTTCTCGGAGATCCAAACATTGGATTTCTTGCCGAGGTAGGAGCACCAGTGGGTATAGTTGCGAAGGAGGCGGCGGCGGAAGCGGCGGAGGACGGAGTAATCGAGGGAGTCGATATTGTCGGGCGGGGGTTGGAGGCGCATTTGGGAATTAGCGAGGTGGAGGACAAGGTGCTCCCTCTGATTCCGGATGTTGTCAGCTTGGAAGCCGAAGAAATGGCCGAGCCAGTCGAGGAGGTCCATGTGGGGAAGCCATTGGACGAACGGAGGCTTACGTAGGTCACCGACGGTGCGGAGGGCGGCGGAGGCCGCGCGGACTTCCGGGTATCGGAGGGAAGGGTGGTCGGCGAGGAGGTTGTGGATGGGGATTACATTGTAGGTCTCTTCTTCGAGGGTTTGTTGTCGGGCCTGTGTACGGCCGTCGATGGAAGATGATGGTGGCTCACGGTGGCGGAGGCTCATGGCATCGGATATCAGCTACTTGCTGCTGATACACCGATGCGTAGAGTGACAGAAACTGTTTGGGTTTTGCGAGACTGAGGGGAAGAAAAGTGCGCAACCGACGGGAAATATTGAGAGACACTTAGCACAGAGATCGGAAGAAAGGACGGAGATCTGGGAGTGGCGGAGTCTGGGGAAATGGGGCACAAGCAACGGATCAGAAACAGGAGCAAGAGATGCAAAGGCATGTGGACCGTCAACCCTTTGTTGGTATATCTTTGGATTTTTTCCATTGCGGGTGTGAATTCAAATCTCCATTTTAACTATTTCCTTTATTATATGCTTTCCCCTTTAAATTTGTTCTAGTGTTTAGAGCTGACAATGGATAACTGTTACCATCCTTTTATTGATATTATTTTATATATTATCTACAGTACTATAATATTTATATATTTATTGTTTTTAACAAATATTAAAAAATAATATTGAGAATATAAAATTTATACCCAAATATAAGTAAATTTGGTGTGTTTAGATAAAATAAATATATCATGTAGTAATTTATTTTTGAAAAAAATATATGTGAAATAAGGCTGGACGGGGCAGCATAACACCCTTACGACTACTATTTCTTATAAGGTGGGAATTCTTTGCTAATTTCACATTCGTGTTAATAATATTAGCCAGTTTAAGACGATGTATGGTGAAATTGTTTTACTAATTAGAATATAAAATTAAGTTTAAACGAGTTAATTATCTCTTAAAATCAATATAGATTAAAGGTATTCAGCCATTTAAACTGTTTTTTTTTTGTATTTTTGTTTTTTATATCATTTATTATTAAAAACTTACATGATTAATAAATTTAATTTTAAAGTCAATTGTTGCGTTTAATGACTTTGATTGTTATACGGATAAAGGGATTTATCCATCGAGTGTTAAGACGTGTTCGATTTTCGTATGTTTTTAATCAAAATTCTATGTAATCACAAAATAAATATTAAATAATTGACGAGACTTACTCCCCGATATATTTACTGACGCTAAGTTAATATCATTCTCAAATAAAGAAAAAATATATGATACAAAATGTATGTTTTTGTCCAAGGGCTTGCGTTATTGTAGTGATGTTTTAGATTGAGAGAGAAAGTACGCACTCTTAGCGTCTTTTTTATTGTCCATATTCTCTACGTGAGAAAGTATAAAGTGATTTATTAACCCCATTTTTAGTTTGAGAGGATGGACTTTTATAGAAATTGGGCAATTAACTATTAGAAAAACTAAGCGGACGGATAAATTTTATTTTGATAATAATTTTAACTAATATTCGATGTCATTAGGAGATAAGAGTGAGAAAACCGTCTTGATCGTTAAATTGGTTTCGATTTAATTATGAAATTGGACATTCTGAAATTGGTCTCGATCATATTTGTCAAATGAGACCGCACAGACGTTTTGGGCCATAGAATTTTATCCTTTGACCTGAAATTAAAATTAACACTCATCACCAATATACCCCAAATTATAAAAAAAATTAAATCTTTGAATAAAATACATCGCATGGTTTGAGTGGAAGCAACCAAGCTGCAACTTGCTCAACCGTGTTATAATACAGGAAAAAAAAAAGGAACAATATTTTATTTTCATTATTTTATTTGGATATTTGAAGATAATCACATAACTTTTATATGGATGGAGACGATCGGCCCAGGATAATTTTGGGTTGATATATATTTTTAGAGAAATATATTTGGTATATTTTTATTCCATTTGTTTGGTACAAAATTAACGGATAATATTTAAAATTAAAAAAATATATATATCTAAAATGTTAATTTTCAAAATTTTTTGGATAAAATAATTAATAAATATTAATATTATAAAAAATTTATAAAAATAGGATATGTTGTATGGGGAATTGTTTTACTAATTTTCTTAATTTCTTATATTTCTTACGCGGTGAGCAAAACGTCGAAGTCGTCTCCACCGCGTGCGCTCTGTTTCCAACGCTCAACGGCTTACCACCCCCCTTAGCCCGCTGTTTAGCATTTGCTTAAATAATCAATACCAACGACTGATTAATAATACTATTTATAATTTTATTATTTGAAAAAATTATATAATTTTAAATAATATAATCATTTTATCATGATAACTTAAATAATTAAAATTATCATAATTAATTAAAATTTGTTAAAACTAATCAAATAATTTTTATTGTCCCAAGTAGAAAAATAATTCTTTAATGTCAAATACATAAGGAATAATAAAAAATGAGAGGGCTTCATGAAACACAGCTTGTGTGTGTTAGATATTATATATTAAAAATTATTTATATGAGAATTATTTAATAATTATGAATTATTATTATCAATTCATTTATATTATATTATTTATTTTACATGTACTCTAATTATGATATGTGATACTATTAAAAATTAATAATAAGTACATTATAAAAAATCATGTCAATAATTAAAATAATCAAATAAGAGATATGATAATATTCTCAATTTTTTATTAATTCATTTTGTTCTAAGCCATAATATATGTACATATATACATATTACATGAATATATATTTGTTGTATTACTATAAGATAGAGTGACAAAACTCAGATCTCGAGGTGATGACTTTAAGTAAATGAACTGATATAGTATAAAAATACATATACTAAATAAAATTGATAAATGTGTACTTTTTAAAAAATTGGTCACCGAAATTAAGAAGGTTATTTGATATAATTATCTTAATTATCATTTGACTTTAGGGAATTGTGCATGTTTATATATTATGTATTTGTATTTTGATTGGTTTAATTGTTGATAATTATTTAGATAAAATATACAGATAATGTTGGGCCACTGTATGATAAATTAATTTGTATAAATTTTTAATAAGGAATCTATCAATCTTATAGTGAGATAGTATATTTAAATTATATGTATATATTAATTTAAAAATAAATTGGTATATTGTAAAATTATTTTAAAAATAACTTTAAATTTAATTATTTTATAGATTAAGAATTAAAAATTATATGAAGCTAAGGTTTAATAGGTAATTTCATTCATATTTGATGGGTTGTGTGGAATATAATATGGTGCAATGATAGAGAAAAAAATAATTATATATAAAGTGATAGCAAAAATAATCTTTATTTTTTGGGGGCGAATTACAATATGTTGATGGACATAGGATTTTATTATTGATGGATCCGATGACTCTAATTGTTGTACGGATAGGTGTCATTTAAGTTTTGTCCGTCAAGCTTTAAATGATGCTTGGTCTTTGTACGTTAATAATCTGAATTTTGTACAATTACAAAATAAAATCAAAGAATTAGCAGTACTCGCTCTCTGATATATTATTTGATACTCAAATTAGCATATTCATTAGATAAAAAAAAAGATAGAGGATGTAAAAATGTATGTTTTTGGTATGAGAATTTGCACTCTTCTAATGATGTCTTAGGCTGGAAGAGAGAGTAATATTTTATGGCATGTTTAGTTGGATAAAATAAAGTAAAAATAATAAAAAAATTTTAATTTAATTACAAATTTAACAAAAAAATTTTTTTTTTGAGAATTGTTAATCTCACAAGTGTAAAAATAATAATTTTTATCATTTATATAGGAATTGTTATTCCCACATGTATAGGAATAATAATAATTATTATTATTAATTATTAAGTATTATTATTATTATTTTATTTTATTATTATTATAGTTATTACATATTATTATTATGTTTAATTATTATTATTATGTATTATTATTACATAATATTATTATTATGTTTGATAATAATAATTATTATTACTATTATTATTATTATCACTATTCCCACCACATTCCTCATACTATTTTACAAATCAAATAATGGAATACTAATTCCACATTATTCTATTACAACAATTAAATATGAGAATAACGATTCCAACTCTATTCACATCATTTTTTATTCCCTGAAATAATTATTTTATTTTCACCTTATTTCATTCCAACATCTAAACGCACCGTTAGTGTATTTAAAATGTTTATTTTCTCTATTTGAAAACGTGTTAGATGCTTTTTCCTCCCCCTGTTTTTCGTGGGGAGGACTGATTTTTTATAGAAATCAGGAGACTGTTGATTTTTCTTATTAATCGTTAAGCCAACTATCAGACGGGTAAGTTTTATTCTGATGATGATTTTAACTATCGTCCAATGCTGTAAGGAAACTGTCTTGGCCATTAAATTGATATTGGTCTGATCTTAAAATTGGACCACTTAGGAATCTCGTCCATATTTGTTAAAATGGGCCTCGCATACTTTTTAAGCTGTTGAATCCTATCCTCTAATTTGAAATAATTTTGGGCCAAATTCTTTAAGCTGTCTCACATAATACTTAACAATTATAATAATTTAAATAAATATTATAATAATATATTAAAATATTTATATTAATTTTATAATTTTAATTCTCCAAAACTAATAGAATAAAATTTTTATTATTGAGAATACCATTAAAAAAAAAAGATAATTGTAACCTCTCTAATAACCACAACTATGACGCTAATGTTTATTCAAGAAAACTAAGAAATCAAACACAAGGATAACAACTCTAAATTTTTTACCCTATTTTGTAAATTTAATAAAGATGGTTTTATCATGATAATTTAAATAATTATAATTATAAAACTTATTAAAATAAATTAAATAAATTGTATAATCTTTGTTGGGTTCCAGGGTTGAGGACCTGTTAATAAAGTATAGGCATCATAGGGTCCCAACAGGCCCAAGAGGCCCAGGCAGTAAGGCCAGTCCAAGCAACATAACAAGTTAAAAGGTCACAGAAGCCCACGGATTAGGAATAGCCGCGGGAGGCGACGTTTCAAAGATTCAGTAAGCAACCCTACCAAACTGTACAACGAATGGTGGGCTGCAGACGAGATCGATCACTGCAGATGTGATTTCACAAGAAGATAATCAGGCACGCACGTCGCTCTCCTGATAGCAAGGACAGAGTAGGTAGAGTTGGTGACTGACTTCAACATGTATCAGCACTATGTGGACAACTAACCAAAGATGGTTCAAATACTATAAATATCCTAACTATACATCAAATAAAGGGAGAGGAAAAAAGAAGAAGAGAAATAGGCTTATGCCATTCTATAACTCATTTGTAACCCGAAAGAGCATAGCAAGATCTGTTGTTGGATATAAGTCCGGTGATTTTTCCAACCTTATTCACAAGGGCGGTTTCTACGTAAAAAAACCCCCTCTTCATTGTCCTTGTACTCATCATATCTCCTATCCATCCACACATTAAACTCGTGTTGCTGTCGGATCCTTATCCTAGCCAGAGCAATGATCCGAGGAAGCAACATTGGTGTCGTCTATGGAAAGCGTTTAAAAGCCAACTTTACATGTTTCCTGCGTAATGCCCAGGGACTCGTCGACTCTCCTTCAGAAGCCAAATATGGTGAACACCAAGGAATAAGCGAGTGCACCCATCAAGGATGCGGTATCATGCGATAATGGTCTTGCTCTCTGCCCCAGGGGAGAGGATCACCCCGATCCAATTGTGCATACATTGACTACCAAAATAGAAGATATGTCCAAAGCCCTCTTGACCCTATGCTCTAAAAGGGATGAGCGCGCCAGAGATGTGTCTTTCAAGACATCTCAAACCTCGACATCCCGTAAAAGGAGTAAAGGCAAGAGGCACCGAAGCAGACTGCTTGGTCAGCACGAGGTCCCGAGGACCCAGGTGGCATCAAGCAGCGGGGTTCCCCAACGACTAGAAGGTTGCTTGGGTCGCCGGGTATCCGAGAAAATCCCTGAGAGGCGCAACCCGCGTTCCATCCGTAGTAATGACTAGCGTATTGCTCAGGAGGTGGTTTTGCAAAATGACCCACCGTTCAGGGTAGAGGGAATCCTTGGGCAGCAGACAGCTCAAGAGCCTCAGGAGTTGAGAGATCTTCTCAACAAAAAGAAAGCGACGACCCGATCCTATGCGGATGATAGGTTAGGAAAAATCTGAAACTGTGTATTCGGAGAAGAAAACGGAGGAGGGGCTGATATACTCCGATCCCTATTCGCTGTGGACATCAGGACAAAGCCGCTCCTACCAAAGTTTAAGATGCCAAGCTTTGACATCTATGATGGAAGTACCGATCCCATGGATAACCTGAACCACTTCCGTGAGCACCTAAGCCTCCAAAGGCTAGACGAGATAACCATGTGTCAGTATTTTCCGTTGACACTCAAGGAAGATCTAAGGGTGTGGTTCTATGGGTTGCTGGTAGATTGAATCCGTTCCTTTAACAAGTTGACAACAGCCTTCCTCATGCAGTTCGTTTCCAATGGGAGGATAGAAAGACAGCCTTGGCATCTCACCTGAGTGAAATAAGGTGCCCGGGAGAGTTTAAGGGGATTCTTGGCCAGATTCGTAGTAGAAGCCAGGCAAATCCTGAGACTAGCTGACGAGGTAAAATTGAATACATTCCTCTCTGCTTTGGATGGAGGTGCCTTTTCCAAGCACCTTATTCACATGGATCCCCAATTATTTGTGGAGGTTGAGGCCGCAACAAGGGCATACATTGCTGCCGAAGAACCTAACGAAACAAATAGGCCAGAAAAGGATGAAAACTTTCGTCCAAAAGTAGCGGAAGAAAAGAGAAAGGCTGAGGATCACTCGAACCCCCAGACAAGGACAAGGCAATGCCAGTCCGAGCAGATCGTTCGAAAGGAGCCTAGACCAATGAGTCTAACTCATCTAAACGACACCCGTACGAACGTTCTAATGCAGATCTAGGAGGAAAAGTTCTTAAGGTGGCCCAAGCCGTTGAAAAATCCAGGAGGTGGTGACCAGACTAAATGCTGTCACTACCATCGCAGTGGAGGCCACAGTATCAAGGACTGTAAGACATTGCAGAAAGAGATCGAGGAATTGGTGAAAAGGAAGCACCTCAATTATTTCCTTCAAAGACCAAGACAGACTTCCGGAGCAACAGGTGACGATGAGCTTGGTCAGCCCAAAAACTGAGTGGCCGTGGGAGTTGTGAATGTAATATCATCTCACTTGGCCAGAAAGGACGCACGAGATATAATTACGGCAAAAAAACCGATGACGTAAATTAGGGACGAAGTTATTAGTTTTAGTGACAAGGATATGGCTCACGTAACTTCCCCCCACTCTGATCTCCTCGTTGTAACCACACTCGTCTTAGATGAAAAAAATGACTACAAGATGAAATGAGTCTTTGTTGACAACGAAAGTTCTAAGAATTTTCTTTCTTTCGATACCTATTTCAAATTGAGTCTTAAGAGAAGTCAAACGATAACGCTAGAAACACCACTCTACGGACTGGGCAACGAGCTTATGAGTGTATAGGGTGTCGTCCAATTAGAAGTCACACTGGCAACATACCCGAGGATCGCGTCGAAGATCCTCACCTTCCTGGTCGTGGATCTTCCAATTAGAAGTCACTCTGATCTCCTCGTTGTAACCACACTCGTCTTAGATGAAAAAAATGACTACAAGATGAAACGAGTCTTTGTTGACAACGAAAGTTCTAAGAATTTTCTTTCTTTCGATACCTATTTCAAATTGAGTCTTAAGAGAAGTCAAATGAGAACGCTGGAAAGACCACTCTACGGACTGGGCAACGAGCTTATGAGTGTATAGGGTGTCGTCCAATTAGAAGTCACACTGGCAACATACCCGAGGATCGCGTCGAAGATCCTCACCTTCCTGGTCGTGGATCTTCCAATGGTCTATAACGCGATCCTCGAACACCCCTGTTTGGTAACCTTTGGCATAGTCACTTTCATCTCGCACCTAAAAATGAAATTCCCGACCCCATTCGGGATTGGGGAGGTCATTGGAGACTAAGCAGCCGGACGGATGTGCTATTTATCTCAGGTCACACAGGAGCCCTCTCCCAGCCTAATCGGAGACCTTGATCTACGAGGCGAGGCGACACTGTAACAAGCACAGTCCAGAGAATCGACCATCTGAGTCCTTCTGGATCCTAAGGATTCGAAAAAATATGTCCAGATAGGAGGTTCACTACCAGAAAATATACGAGATCAGCTTGTCAACTTCTTACGGAGAATACCGGACGTTTTTGCATGGGTGCCAAGTGTCATGCCGAGGATCTCAACGGAAATAATGGTTCACAAACTAAGTATAGATCCTCGTCACAAGTCGGTCTGACAAAAGCGTAGAAACTATTCAGCAAAGAAGTTAGTGGCCATACGAGAGGAAGTAAAGAAACTCTTAGATGCTGGGTTTGTCCACGAGGTGCAGCACCTAGACTGGCTATCGAATGTGGTCATGGTGAAAAAGAGTAATGAAAAATGGAGAATGTGTGTAGACTTCACGGATATCAATAAAGCCTACCCAAAGGATAACTTTATAGTTCCCCGAATCAATCAACTTGTGGACTCGATGTCCAACCATGAGCTCCTAAATTTTATGGACGCGTACTCGGGTTACAATCAAATAAAAATGGACCATGAGGACAAGGAGCACACCTCTTTCATGATAGACTAAGGGACATACTGTTATAAGGTGATCTCCTTAGGTCTCAATAATACGAGAGCGACTTACCAGCGGCTCGTCAATAAAATGTTCAAGGATCAAATAGGTCAGAATGTGAAAGTCTATGTAGATGACATGTTAGTTAAAAGCAAAATAAGTGGCGACCACATCCAGGACCTGGCTGAGACCTTCAATGTACTCAGAGTTCACCGGATGAAGCTCAATCTAAGCAAGTGTACGTTCGGAGTGGCGTCCGAAAAGTTCCTGGGTTATATAGTTTCACATCGAGGGGTTGAAACTAACCCAGAAAAGGTCTGGGCCATACTCGATATGCAATCTCCTCGGATAGTAAATGAAGTCCAGAAACTTACTGGACGATTAGCAGCCCTGTCTCGTTTCTTGGCCAAATTGGCTGAGAGGCACTTGCCATTTTTTAAAGCACTAAGAGGAACCAAAATCAACGGTTTCCAGTGGAGCGCTGATTGCGAGGAGGCATTCCGAGGATTTAAAAACTACCTGTCGAGTCCTCCTCTTTTAGCCTGTCTCCAGCAGGGTGAGGAATTATATTTGTACCTTACCATGTCTGACATGGCGTTAAGCTCAGTGCTAGTGCAGCAACAGGGTGATGGACAATGGTCTGTCTACTACATGAGTAAGACTTTGGCCGACCCAGAGTACAGGTATCCACACGCGGAGAAAGTAGCCTTAGCACTGGTATACTCTGCGCAAAAACTTTGACCGTACTTTCAGGCACATAAAATAGTTGTCCTAACGGATCAACCACTGAGAGCCATATTACAGAATCCCGAGGTGTCGGGATGACTAATCAAGTGGGCCACTGAGTTGGGTGAGTTTGACATAGAATTTCGCCCAAGGTCAGCCTTAAAAGGCCAGGTCTTTGTCGATTTTATTGTCGGAACAACAACACCGGCCGCCAACAGCATAGAATGCCATGGTGAATGCAGGAAAAGCGAAGTCGCGATGTGGACATTATACGTGGACGGTTCTTCAATGAAGGATGGCAGCAGAGTAGGTGTCGTACTACGCATGCCAGAGGGATCAGAGATCAAGTATTCGATGACCCTTGGGTTCTCAGCCACGAACAACGCTGCAGAATATAAAGCATTAATAGCGGGACTCCGATTGGCAAGGGAATGCTCGGCAAGAAATTTGATCATCTACAGTGACTCTGAATTGGTCGTCAACCAAGTCCTCGGGTATTTTGAGGTCAATAATCCATAGCTCTCCAAATATGTCTCAAAAGTCAAGGGAATGGCCGCGGAGTTTGAAAAAATTGAGTTTATCCGAATCCCAAGAGAAGAGAACGTGAAGGCTGATGCGTTGGCAAGAGCAGCGACCTCTGGAGATACAGAATAATATGCCCAAGGAATGAGGGAAGTTCTGAATAGATCAAGCATTGAGGACCCCGAGCCAGAAGTGATACAAGTCTCGAGTAACGAAACTTGGATGATTCCTTACTTATGGTATTTGTGCGAAGGAAAATTACCCAGGGACTCGGATGCAGCCAAAAGAGTAAAGAAGACAGCAGGATGGTACACTATTCTAGACAGCCAATTGTACCGGCGAGGATACTTGACCCCTTACCTGAAATGTCTATCCCCCGAGGAGGCAGAATACGCCCTTCAAGAGGTACACCTCAGAGTTTGTGGATCCCATATTGGGGGAAAGGGTCTTGCCTTCAAACTCGTGAGGCAAAGGTATTACTAGCCGATAATGAAATACGATGCAATTGACTTTGTGCGCAAATGTGAAAATTATCAAGTCCACAACAACCATACTCACCAACCCCACACAGAGCTCCGAGTATTGCAATCGCCAAGGCCCTTCGCTCAATAGGGGCTTGACATCTCGGACCTCTCCCAGTAGCCACCGGGTAGAGGAAATTCCTGATCGTCGGGATTGACTATTTTATCAAGTGGATCGACGCGGTGCCACTGGCAAAGATTACAGAGCAAAACGCAACCGAGTTTGTCAGGCAGAATATCATGTGCAGATTTGGGATCCTTGAGTGCATTGTGACGGACAATGGGACCCAGTTCACCAGGAACAAATTCACCAAAAATTACACCAGCCTGAAAATCAGGTTAGTTCATACGTCAGTTACATATCTGCAAAGCAACGAACAGGTAGAAGTCACAAACTGAACTATTTTGCATGGATTTAAAACTAAGCTCGAGGACTCAGGGGGCTCGTGGGTACATGAATTGCCATCCGTACTCTGGTCTTACAGGACAATACCATGGGAACCCACGAGGAAGACTCCTTTCAGCCTCTGTTATGGAGTAGAGGCAGTCATTCTAATGGAAGTCGGGCTTCCAAGCCTTCGAGTAGAATGTTTTAGTTCGATTGACAATAATCAGAGACTTCGAGAGAACCTTGATGCGCTTGAGGAAGTTCGAGAACAAGCAAGGATAAAGACCGCAATATATCAACAAAGGATAGCCATGTATTACAATAAAAAGGTGAAGGCACGATAGTTCGAGATAGGGGATCTGGTGCTAAGAGGCATAGATGTCACGGGCAAGAATACTGGCCGGAGTAAACTCTCCCCGAATTGGGAGGGCCCGTTTCTGGTCTTGGCAGTCCTTCGAAGCGGGGCCTACAAATTACGCATTCAGGACGGCAGACTGATCCCCCGAACGTGAAACGTTGCGCACCTCAAAAAATATTATCAGTGAATGTACAAATGGCAAGGTATGGCAAGAGGCCGATCATGCGAGTGTGTTTGTCACACGAATCATCGGTAAAAGAAAATCCCTTTCCCGTATTTCTTACCTTGCATATTGTTGAACACCTCAAGTCATTTCGTTGACTCACAAGACCTAGGCGGCACCTAAGTCAAGAGGATAGGATTTCTTTCACTTACTGCTAAAACTTGACAATGTCCTGGTGGTCTAAGAGGTCGAAATTAAAACTAAAAAATGTTCGAGCGGCCTACTAGGTGGAAATTAAAACTCGGAAACGTTTGAGCGGCCAAATAGGTCGAAAATAAAACTCAAAACATCTGAGCGGCCTAATAGGTCGAAAATAAAACTCAGAAACATCTGAGCGGCCCAAGAGGTCGAAAATAAAACTCGGCAATGCCTGAGCGGCCTAATAGGTCAAAATCAAAAATCGATAATGTCCGAGAGGCCCAAGAGGTTGAAAATAAAACTCGGCAATATCTGAGCGGCCTAAGAGATCGAAATTAAAACTCGATAATGTTTGAGCAGTCCAAGAGATTGAAATTAAAACATGACTTGTTTGAGCGACCTAAGAGGTTGAACTTAAAACTCGAATATCCCCGAGTAGCCCTGAAGGTTATGACCAAAACTTGGCCATGATACTAAGCAAAAAGGGTGGACTAAGAACCCAAGGGGCTGAAAACAATGAGCATACAACGACCCTAAGGGTAACACTTTTAGTCCCAGACGATTAAACAATTCAAGCATCACGCCAATATGAGATTGAAGATTTATCACAAACATTCTGATAGCGCAAATAAAATGACCCGAGAGTTCACATTAAAGCCACGAGTATACATCAATGCATGTACAAAAAAGGGGGGAAAGAAAAGAGAGGAAAGGATCGGGGACCAAATATTGACGGTTAACCATCAAAAGGTCCTGGATGAGGAGAGCCCTCTTGCTGCTCCGCACGCTCCCAAGATCTCGGCCGTTCAGAAGTCTCGCGGAGACTTGATGACCCCGCCACAAGAGGACTGGGAGGTCCACTCCTCATTGGGAGGCCGTACAAGTCTTCCCTGCAAGTGGCGCTGGCATTCCAAGGGTGAAAGACAGCAGTGGAAAATCGGGGACTCAGTAGCTTCCCCATTCGACGGCACAAGTTGATACCGTCCCAGTATTTACTCTCCAGTACCGGAGCAATATCCACGGCCCTCACCAAAGCCCTCAGCATTTCTTCCAGTTTAAGGTTCCGGTCCCTCAGCAGTTTTTGCTGAACACATTAGAATTATAAAGTATCTTTAAAGGAGGCAATCTTACCCATGGTAGCAGTGAGCTCAGCTCCCATGACTTTATAGGCTTCCGCAAGGGCCCTAGAGGCTTCCAATTCCGTATATACGTGGGCAACCTCAATAATGATCGCGCCAAGGCCGTTGGCCATCTCCTGCAGCTGCAAAGGCTGAAACAGGTTAGCAAGATATTGTCGTCAAGAGGTGGAATCAAAAGTAGCGTGAGGCCACACCTTGTCCACAAAGGAACTAGCTAAAGTACTCGCATCTCCGAGGATCTCAGGCCCCTCGGCCCTATTAGCCACGATCTCTCGCGCAGTGTCCATTTTGTCCCGGGCCTTCGGTGCGGCCGTGAAGTCGTCAAAAGTTGGGGGCTCGACCACTTTGACTTGGTCATCAGCCAGGACCTCAGCTGATCGTGAAGTCCCTGCACCCTCGCCAACTGGGGACTCCTCTTGGGACGCAAATGAAATTATTGTAAGGCTATAAACTTGAATAGCAAGGCACCGGGGCTGGGAAGTTGAGACAACGGGCTGATCGGTTGTACCATTTTCCTCAGCCTCGGCGGTCTCTGCAATCGTCATGACTGTTGTCAGAGCTTCCTTGGGCTCCCTAATCATCTCCTCCCGACTAACACCCTCGGGTGGGTTATCAAGCCAGTCTGAGACCTCCCCAGAAAAAACAAAGGGGAGATCAGGTATAGGCTCTTCGATTGAGGACTCGGCAGCAGGGAGACCAGTCAGTTGCCCAACGGAATCAGGAGTGTGGCTCGAGGACTCAGCAACTTTAGGCTGGGAGCTTGGCCTTTTCCTCACAAGGGGGCCCCATCTAAGTCCTCGTCGTCAGATGAAGGGTAATCGACTATTGATACCTAACTCTTTGAAGCTCTTATTCGATGACTTTTTTTTGGCCGCTCAGATGGCCCCTCATTCCCCAGAGGTGCCTATTTCTTTCTTAACTTCTTCTTTTTCGAAGGGGCGATGACAACAGAGGAACTGATAGGGACACCAGACCCCTCGTTATGGGGTCCCCATTTGACCTTCTCCAAATTCGCAGTTCACAACCAAATGTTCTGCTTGTTTTGGTTGAAGGTACCAAGGTTGGCGAGTACCAAGTCCTTCATCTCCTGAGCGATCTCTCTCTCTGTCATAGAAGGATCTCCTTCTACGTTGCCTCGAGTGTTGGGAAGTTTCCAAATCGTGTGGACCCCTAGAAAAGAGAATTTATCCTTCCACCTCTTCGAGGAATCTGGATTGCCACCACTCATGATAGTAAATTCGAGACGAGGGGTGACGACGATCCAATCTAAGTTCTGAGTGAAGTGAAATATCATCTTTACCAATGCGACTTCAAGCAACTTGTCATGACAACGAGCAAAGATGCATAGCAAAACGAGGTACTTAATGGCATTGGGCTACAACCTAGCAAATGGTATCTTGAGCACCCTCCTGATGAGATAAAGCTCATCCGGGACGGGAAAGCAAAGCCCACCCTTGAGGTGGACTTCGTAGACGGTAATAAAGCCGTTCGGTGGGCTACAAGCCTTCTCTTGGGGCTCTGAAATCACCATGGCCATTGAATTAGGAATCTGGTATTCGGCCAGAGTGGCTTCAAGCCTGGCCAAAGTGATAGTGGAAGCGATATCCTTAACCCCAAGAGCCATGGGAATAAAAACGGAGAAAATCAAGAAGATAGTGAGAACGTATAACAAATCCCAGGGATTTGAAGAAGAATGCCTGACGACGCGCAAAATGAAAATGGAGGCAAATCAGGGAATTTAAAAATGATGGGAAAAGCAAAAGGCGTACGCTATAATGGCCTTGCCATGTGTCGGCAACTCATATGTCGAAAGGATAAGTGGACCTTTGGCTTCCCGATGCGGTGTCAATCAAGGCGACGTGCATTTAAGGTGCCTTATTGACCAAAAACGATGGCGCAGCCATGTGTCTCTGGCCAAAAGGAAGGTACGCGGGCAGGCTCTCTACGAGGACTTCAGTCCGACGAATACCTAAGAATCTATGCTAAAGTTTGCGGACGCTGTCACGGGTCGTGCAGACAAGCTTGCAAGTCCCAAAGGTTCCTTAGACATTACGTTCAATAAACAAATCTCTATAAGTTCCCGGACGATTTGACCCGTAGACCCTGAACAACGGTCTACAGACACCAACAAGATTAAAGCGCGAGCACCAGCTTCTGACAAAAATTAAAATAAAACCGCGAAGACAAAAGGACGAGCGGGCCATAAATAGAAGTGTCCCTCACATAAAAGCTGTCCGCGTCTCTTAGGAATATCAGAAGAGGATAAAATCCACATGACAAGTAAGAGAAGCGAAAATCGAAACTATTGCTTTTATTCATCAAAGTTCCTTTACCATTATGCAGTTGTCAGTAGCAAAAGTACAAGAAATGGGTAGAAGATATCGCACAGGACATAAGCCCCAGTTGGACTACTCCGGTTTCTTGGAACATGATGGGCAAAAAACGGGTCATCATCGGTAACGCAACAAGCCCAAACCACCAGAGCAACCCTGTGCCTCCCCTCAAGACGGTACAAATGGCAGTTCAAGTGAAGTAGAGACCATGAGTGACTCGCTGCACCGAACCAAGGTGTCTTGACAACGAATCTACCATGATTAACGCTGCACCTGAAATCGCCACAGCCTGAGGGGAGATGCATGACGATGGCAGAATGGCCAAGCCATCCTTGTTAATCTCGAAGAAGACCCATAGGAAGGGCATAAGGACAGTCTTTATCACAAGTTTCAGGTCTCCAGCCAGCCCATTCAATTCCGTCAGGTTCACCCATTGGTGGCGGAGCGCTCCAAGGCCTTCGCACAATTCCCCCAAAATCGATCAAGTAATAAACTCGACTAGAAGATAAACTCTACTGATTAAGAAGTCCACTTATTTATAGGAAAATTGGCGCCTTACTCTCACTCAATTGGGTACGCATCCCAAGATCCATAATTTATTGGTGGGACCCACAATACAAGCTAAAAAGCCTGCACAGTGGTATGGGAAAGGCGCGATGTCAGACTGCTTGGGAAAGGCGTAGCGTCAGAATGCTTAGGAAAGGAGCGACATCAGAAAAAGCCACGTCTAGACAAGACAATACGTGACGAAGCTCGAGGAGTTCGGCACAATGACCGCCCTAGCACAAACCTGGCATGCCAGGTCTCGACCACAAGTCGGCCCAGGCATGGGGGGATAGTGTTGGGTTCCAAGACTGAGGACTCGTTAATAAGGCCTAGGCATCACAGGGGCCCAATGGACCCAAGAGGCCCAGGCGGTAAGGCTAGTCCAAGCAACATAACCAATTAAAAGGCTACAAAAACCCACAGACCAGGAATGGCCACGGGAGGCGACGTCCTAAGGATTCAATAAGCACCCTGTCAGACCGTATGACGAATGGTGGCCTGCGGACAGGATCGATCATTGCAGATGCAATTTCACGAGAGGATAATCAGGCACGCATATCACTCTTGTGATGGCAAGGATATAGTAGGTAGAGTTGGTGACCGACTTCAGCATGTATCAGCGCCACGTGGATAACCAACCAAAGATGGTTCAAACACTATAAATACCCTGATTGTACATCAAATAAAGGAAGAGGAAAAAAGCAGAAGAGAAATAGGCTTATGTCATTCTGTAACTCATTTGTAACCCGAAAGAGCATAGTAAATCAGTTTTCGGACACAAGTCCTATGATTTTCCCAACCTTTTTCACAAGGGTGATTTCCACGTAAAAAAATCCTCTCTTTGTTATCTTCGTACTCATCATATCTCCCATCCATCCACACATTAAGCTTGTGTTGCTATCGGATTCTTATCCTAATAAGAGTAAAGATCCGAAAACGTAACAACCTTAATTATTTAAATTAACATAATAAATTTTTTTCCTTCAGAAATAAGAGGAACAATTACGCGTACTCCATAACACCATCACTGCAATGCTTGTACTGTGTTCAAGAAAATGGAAGGGTGTAACCCTGCTGATTTGATAGGCAATCCACGGTGACAGAATCCCTGGTCCACCATATGGGATATATTACTTTATTATAAATTTTATATACATTATATATATTTATATATTTATTTTTAATTTATTGACAGCTATATAAAATTTTGTAGAAGAATCATTTACAGTATGCTCGAGTAAAGGAGTTCTTTGGCAAGTTATGACAATGGTGCCCAACTCACCCATGATAGGTGCACGTACATATTTAAGACAGTAAGAACATATTTATTATAGATTTAAATGGCATATATATACATAATTCGACAGCTTTTATGCTAAGATCACGTCTAATATGCATACTATTGGTGCTCATCTATGAGTTGTTATCGGTGCTTGCGCCTGATATGTGCATAAGGATTACTCATGCACCATTTTTAATATAAATACTTTGTACAATTTTTAAGATATTAATTGTAGCGGATATTTTTATATACTCAAGGTCCTGCAATTTTACCTCTGGTCCCATATAAAACTTATTTATTTTACTTTGCTTGTGATTATTATTGTTATTATGATTGTGTATATTATCATTTCATGGATTTAAATACTATGTTTAATATTATAATCTAATTAGAGATTAGTTCACAATTTTAATTGTAGAAGCTTGGCTTGTTACGAGTTCATACCAAACAGGGAAACACTTGAAAGACATCCGAATGGCAGATGGGACAAATTCACATAAAATGCAGGAGAAATCGGCCTAAAACAGTCTTCCAATTACAGTTGATCTAACAGCCTGCTGCTATTCAATTACAAGCATGGAGATATTTCAATGACATACAGACTTCGGTTAGATGGAAGGAACGAAGATATTTGGTTCCAGCATATTCATATCCACGACTACACGACAGTGTTGTACCTAAATCTATCTAGCTTGACGATATCTCCTCCTAATTATGAACATTGCACTAATCATTCACAAACATTTGTTACCAACAAGATCCCGGGTCTAGTTCTGGAGTGAAATTGGCCTATGAGGAACTTTAGGAACTTTGCAGGCAGATGTCTTCTTCGGCACGATAGAAATGCAGCAACTTCATGGGTGACACCTTTTCCTGAGATTCAAAGAAAAATAAATTATTGAGAGTCATCTAGCTGTTCTACACTGTTAGTCAGACATACGTCTCAGTACCTGAACGTCGTCACTGGCCTGGGATGGAAAAGCTAAACCAGTAGAGCAATTCTGCAACTGTTCAGGACATTTCATCCAAGCTCTACGTGCATCACTGGCTTTGATTTTATATTTGAACATCTTAAACAGAAGAGGACACTTTGGTAAGCAATAGATGTCCCTTAAGCGAACACTTGATAGGAGGTCAATATTCCTCAAAACAATCAATACGTTATATAGGAAAAAACAGAACAGCAGGAACAAATGCTTATGAAAACAACTAATTCATAACATGCAAACCTTGGAAAGAGGAACAGCTGGATTCTCCAGATCATCTCCTTTAACATTTATACCGGTGCCCTGGCAATCTGGGCAGAATACAGAACAAATTTGCTCGCATAATGTTCCTTTTGCACTGCCCTTTTTCTTTTGGTTGCGCTTGATGCGAATCTTTCCGGCATCAGGCTCCTTTCCCAGTCCATTTCCCTTGGTTTTGACCTCCCTCTTGGACCTTCGTCTCATTTGGGAAGGACTTACTGGCGGGTTTGTAAGGATCTCAAACTCGCAGAGAAGTATCCAGTGTATGAGACAGGAAGTATGGCACACATGGAATGCCTGCAAAGGAACAGATGATTGTATAACTTTTCACTCCAATTCTTTTATGGGGCAGGAGATAGAGGAAGAAGTCAGGAAGGAACAAAAGAGCATAAAAAACCATTTGACCAGCTAGGTAAAACGCTCGTACACAATTCAGGTGTAAGTTGTCACAAATTGATATATGTGGCATCACAAACGTGGTACACAGCAGAAAAATATGCAAAAGTGGCAATAACAAACTACGAAGCAAAATCGAAGGAAGCAACATCAATTAGTTAATAACTGTTGTGCCAACTTTGAAGCTCAAGGCATAATTTTTTTTTTTTTTTCTGTTTTCCATATTGCTGGTTTAGTCTTTTGTTTCATTTTTTTAAAAGAGCAAGAGGCAGAAGATGAAGAATAAGCAGAAGTAACAAACTTACCCCATGTACATTTCTGCTAGAGCAAGCAAGTTTTCCAGTCTTCATGTTCACCAACGTAGCAACATCTTTTCCAGGAAGCATTTTGTGTTGACAGATATCACACATTCTTTCAGATGCCAAACTCTGCTGCCTCCTCAGCTCCCGCCTCAATTTCTTACTTGCAATAATTCTAGAATGCAGAAGCTGATCATCATAACGATCTAACAGCATTCTTGAAGTAGCAGTACTTGAAGCTTGAGAATCTTCCCCAGATGAATCACACTGATTACTCTCAGACTCACTAATATCTTCTGGATCAGAAAATGATTTCCTTTTCCTCTTCAAGCAGCCCTCGACATTATCACTATACTCCACAGGAGGTAATAATGACCTTATATCTTCAAACAACCCTTGTTTCCCCAAATCATAGTCGTAAACGAAAGTCACAATAGCAAAATCACTTATAGGTAGCATATTATCAACCCTGTCATCGCGCTTCAGCCACTCACACCATATCTTTTTCACATCAGCAGAAGCTTCACTCTCACAAAACCTAACAGAAATCCTCCCATACCCCATCAGCCTTAATTTTAAGTCAGAAACTTCCTCCTTACTAATAACACCCGGAATCACCATATCATAATTGCTCTCACATCTGCCCATGTTTTCATCATCAGAGCCACAATCACCTTCAAAACGAATATTCTTACTACCATGTCCATTACCAGTGGTTGTTGAGCCATTACCATGGACAACAACAGCAAGATCATTAATGTTTTCTTGGGCACCCAATAACCTCATTCTACTGATGCCTGAAGCAGGCTCATCTTTATATGGATCATTTGAATTATGGAAGAAAAGAATACCGTCATTGAAAGGCCAAGGGTTTGGTCCAATCAGGGTAACTTTAGCAGTTGCATACCTCTCCTTATGGAGATTACCTCTCAAATGATCAAACAACGCTGCATCACTATAACACCGTGCAAGACACAAAGTACAGAAGAAGATGTATCGCTTCCCATCTTCCCGTAAATCGACATATGTGTGCCCCTGCAATCTAACATTCCTTAAAGTCTTTCTTGCCAACTGCTCCCTCAAACTCGAGACACTCGGCTTCAGACACGCTAAATCCCTCCCCGCCATTCAATTTCTTCCCGTCATCATTCCATTTTTTTTTTTTTAAAAACAACTAAATTCTCTCCGCAGTTCCTCAAGATTCAAGAACCAATTCACAGCGTATAAATCCTAACCCTAGAATTCACAACTAGCGAGAACCCTAACTTCATCAATCCAAATGACCAATTAGCACTAAAACAACAAATGAAACGCAGACAAGAACCAACCCCCGCAATTCACTAAAACCCTAACAAAGACAAGGCAGTTCTGTGGGAATTCATCTCCAACAGAGGGAAAAACAAGACCGAAATATTAGTACTTAGAAACTGCTGATTAGAACCTGTTTAGAAAGCCCTAAACTTACAACTTCGTCGCGTTTGTATACAGTTTATCGGCGACTGTCGAGTTCGCTGATCATCGGTGAACGGCTGGGGATATGTCAGCAAAGCGGCATGTGAGAGAGAATACTCCATAGCCATCTCCATTCCCAAAGCTTTTAACAGATTGAGAGATAGAGAAGAGGAGATAAAGTCTGACCCCAATCACACAGAATTGCAGACGAAGGGGAGCATTAAACTTCTTCTTTACCCAATTTTCGTAAAACCGTTCAAGATTCAAGTAGTTTAAACAGAGCCGACTCTCGTTGGTGCAATGCTGGAGTAGCCTATTGCGGTGTGCCTGATGTTTTCTGACCGTTTGATGCTACGACGACAGCAGCTGTTATCAAAGTAGGCTCACGAAGCCTTGAGGACGATTGGGGAATATTCGAATTTTCAGATGCGGTTTAGCTGGAAAAAAAAAATCAAAAAAAAAAAAAATCATCATATTCACATGATAAATTTTTATATCAATTTTAATTTGGATGGATTTATAATAAGTTAATTATTCAAAAGCCAATTTGACGAGCATTCAATGACGATTCACAATAGACGCTGTAATCTTGTAATACTTATAAAATGGTGCATTATAAGAAACTCTATTGGAGTATTTTAATATAAAACGTAACATTTTTATAGTTATTTAAATAATATAAAAATAGATATTATTAAATACATATCTAATTTTCTATTTTTTTTAATCGCCTGATCCGTTAATGTGATTCATAAAAGTATATAAACAAGAGCTTTTTTTTTGTTTTTAAATATATGATAGAGTTGGTAAAGAATGAATTTTAAATTTTATTTATAATTAATTAGGTTAAGATGAGTAAAGGTAAAGTCAAATAAATAAAATTGGGTCAAAATTAATTTTAAATTGGATCACATCAAATTGAATAAAACTTGACAAATGCTTGACGTACGTACATACATACATATTTTTGGTAGAAAAGTCATACTTGAAAGACATCTGACTGGAGTTTAAGCGTATTTTACAATATATTAATGCTCGATATACGTTTGAGGGATGTTCAAATACAGTATGACATAATGCTAACGCCTAATCGCATCTGCTGTGATGCTTGTGCCCCATAGTGTTTTATTGTGCTTTGTTGTGGATACGTGTCGATATGTCTTGCGCGTGCGCGTCGCCATCTACTATATAAGTTATATACGAATGATTTTTGATCATTTTCTGTTTGATTTTGAGAAAAAAAAGTAAAAAAAAAAAGAGAGGTAAAGAGATCAAGAAGGTTAGAAAAGGCCACTTAAAGTGAATCAAAGCAAATTTTTGTAAAATTGAAGTTAAAATAAATGCATCCTAAATCTCCTTCCTTTATTGTTGAATTTTTTTATACTTTTAAAATATTTATTAATCTAAATATTTATACATATTATATTTTCATAGCTAGACTGTCTATACCTCATATGCATAAATTTTTAATCCTATTCTTTGTATTTTTTATAAAATTTATAGATATAATATGTTCCTTAACTAATTTCTGCATTAATATTCAAGCATATTCTAAATTATTATTTAAAGAATTTTATATGTTTTGATTTTCGTATATAATATTTTAATATGTTCTAAATCCTAAAATATGCTTTGATGTCTTGAATTTGTTATAAATTGTCTCTGTATATTTTAGAATTTAAAAAAGTGCTGAAATTTACCTACTATACATGGTTCTTGTATTTTTACAAAATCCAGCCATAACATATCTAAAATTTTCTAATATCACTCTTACATGCTTAAAAATGTCAAAATTGAGTTTATTCACAGATTTTTTACACTGCATAATAAATAATTGTTGAAATTTAAAAAAAAAAAATACTACAATTTGTAAAGGAATTAAGAACATTTTTTTTCTAAAATGAGAAGATACAAAGTTTTTTTGAATTAGTAGAGTTTTTATTTATTTATACATCGAACCAGTGTAAAAAAATTAACGGTGACATATTATGATATACCTTAATATATTATAATGGTAATCGAAGTTTGAATCTATTATCTACTAGTAAAAGTGACGTTCGGTGTGGTTTACAATGTTATGTATATGATGACTTACCCATGTGTTTTAAATAATAACGTAAGACTTTTAATTGTGTAAAAATAAATATAAATTGAATTATGATTATCTATTCATTAGTTGGTAAGATCCTACTGGATCTTAGTGTATAACAATTAGCATATTTGAATATAATTTATATGTCACATTTTGATTAAGAATCAAAACAAAATTTAAAAGCAGTGCATATTTGATATGAAAATTCATGACATTATATCTAAATTTGATCTATTGTTTCCTTCGGTATGTTTTAATATAAATTATATATTTGATTATGCAACTATATATTTTGTTGATATTTTGACTGACTCTTATTTTCATTTTTCGTTAACCCATTTCAGATTAACGAGCTAAAAAACTTGTAAAAAGGTAGGATTAATGGAAGAGCCGTTTAAAGACAATAGAATCAGGAATATAGATAATTCGGATATTATAATTGTCTCAAAATAGAAGTTCTAAAACATTTACTTTTATCTTGGTTGAGCAATTTTATATTAACTTTGTTATGACAACATATTGTCAGTAAAATTGTTAGATTTCGATTACCTTTTTTTATAGTTTATATGAATACTTTGATTATTAGTTAGACGTATCTTCTTATGTATGATTCGATATCATGATATAATCGATATTTAGAACTACTTTCAAATATAGCGTATTTTAGATCATGTGTTTGATTATTTAATATGCCCTGAGTTCATTATAATATCGACTTATATGTCACGTTTATAGGTTTATTGATTTGTTAATAAATGATCTCATTAATTATTATTCAGGCCTAATATTGGGACGTGATAAATATAAAGTTTATTTTTTGAAATTTCAAATGGCTTTTTTATGAGATGTCTATTAAAATATACTTTAGTCCTTATTAGTTAGTTACATAAAATGTTAGGTTTCTTGAACATTTACTAATAATCTAAGTTTTACAAGATAACCTTATAGATGAATATTACATTAACACATTTATCTAATAATTTAAAATCTTATAATAATTAGCCCATTTTAAAAATATTTTAACCTTAGGATAAAGATAGTTTGATTTTCAACTATTATCCATTTTTGTATTGCTAAATAAATGAATGAGATATAGCATGAGCCACTTCACCATCTATTTGGGATGATCACAAACTATAATAATAGAGGAGGTTGCATTAATTTGATTTGTGTTAGCCGAAACCCCCAAGTATATTTGGAATGTCATCCGAAATAGTCGTAGGTACCTGTAGCTGTACGAGCAATGAGACATGACAATTGATTGAGCCGAGATCAAATGAAAAAAGCAATGCCCTATACATATAACGTTAAAACTTGTTCTTACAGTAACAATATATTACATATAACAGGAACGTAATAAAAGTTATTCAAACATGACAATCATATTAACTGTCACCATATAATTTACATTACTAGAAATTTTTTGGCTGAAAAAGAATTTACAAATTATCGATAGCTGTTTAGAGTTAGTCATATAGTGATTGTTCCATTTGAATATTTTTTAATTATTTCGTAATCCCTAGGGTTACATCCACTTCCCCTCTCCTCTCCTTCTAAAAGTTGGATGGAGGTGCAATTTTGTTATTAGATTAGGGAACGTTAATATTTTATTTTGTCTCTTTTTTTTCACCGCCAATAACATTAAGCCAATTAATTGAACATTGATTAATACACAATTAACCGTAACATTACTTGAACTTAAAAGTTGAATAATTCTATTTTCTAGCTGATTGATCCCGTTGACCACATAACTAGAAAGAAACATGTCACATGTTCAAAACTCAAGATCGAGGCCTTCAAGCTATATGGCTATGGAAAAAAGTTGTCAAAAAACAAAGTTGATATGGCTTTCTCAATACCACCACAAACAAATTCTCCTTAATGTAGGTGATTTGATAGGAACTCCATTCAGTATGGATGAATTATCACGTCTCAGTAATATTAACACTATCTTATCTCATTAACTTCCAAAAACCACCTCAAGGTAATGGGAAGAATTACAACGTTACAGATCAAACTAAAACCAATCTAAGCCTTTTCCAATAGGTATAAACGGATACATGAATTTTACACATTTATTAAACATTATTGTAGGCTGTTTCCTTATTAACTCTGGATATGCAGGATCTTGTTAATGTTTACCTTCAAACTTTTCCTAGGTCAGCCAAATCCACCGAGAATATCATAGTCGACTATTCTGCACAGTCGACTATTATGCACAAATATGATGTTTCCGATGGCTATACTTATGCAAAAGAAATGAAAATGAGAAATGGGTGACGAAAAAGAGATGAGAAGATAAAGCCCAGTGCATGAAGCTCTGAGTATAGTGGGTCCAAGTAAGAGTCACTTCACCATTATCTCTTTTCTTTCATGAGAGTTGTAAAATTTGTGGGTGAACTTCTTCACATTATGTAGTTTTCATAAGAGGCACTAAAAAGTAAGAGAAGGAAGTTAATAAAACTTCATTCAATTCAATTCCAACACATTATCCAGAAAATTGCCTGTCATTATCCACAATAAGTAATGGTTAATTATATTATTTATATGATAGGAAGAATATTAATTATTTAATTACATAAATATTATTTTTTTATTAAAGATCGGATTAATTAAGAAAATATATTTTCTAATAAAATATAACAAAACCGTAAGATATTATAATATTAAATTATTTTAATAAATTACTAAATATGTACGTGATCATATGGAATAATTATAATACATTATTGTTAGGTTACACAATGATAATTCTGCCATTACCACAAAAGGGCCCTTTAAAAAGAAAAGAAAGAAGATGATTAATACTGAGATGGGCACAACTGTGTCTGATGACAGTAGATCATCCATCAAAATGCAATAGAGTCGGAGGTCCTAGGGTGAAGGAAATGCAACTTCACCACTCTTCTATCAGTCATTCAATGTTGCAAAATACATTTACTTGGGATATATGTTTCGGTTAAAAGAAATTTCAAGATAAGTACGTTACCAACAGAATCAAAGCATTATATAAAGAATGTAAAACAGTGGAAGAACCTAAGTTTCCAGTCCAACAATAATAGCATCCAAGAGCGGCCCCAATCATAAAACGTTGCAAGAAATTCTCACCAGAGAGGTGTGCTAAGCTGAAGATGTCTGAACTAATGACAATTGCTTCATGCCATTTCATCATGGATGCAAGAGATGTCAATAAAAATCCTCTGTACACGATTTCTTCTAGCAGAGGAGTGACAAAGCAATATATGAGTATGCAGGCCGTCTCAGGCACTTTCCCACCATATAGAATCTCCTTCAACATAGGGTTGTTCACAGCCTGCAAACACACAGGATGTGGACACATGAGGACAAAAAATATCATAGTTTCAAATAGAAAACATATAGTCAACAAACGAAGGGGTCCTTGTGGCTGTATCATAATAACCGTGGTGGTCCGTATTTCATTTTCACAAAAGTGGGGGCTGAAACTAAAGAGGAAAAGGAATAGTCAAACAACAACACGATAGAAAACCCACTTTAGCATGCACTGACACCGAATTAGCTTAAAGTTTGTTTGAAAGAATGGATTCTGCAAAATTGAAAGTTCAGTTCAAGAGTTCAACTCCATTCCAATGTAACTAGCTTAATCCTGTTGTAATCTTTATGTCTTCCTTAAGCTCCAACTGGAAACCAAAAATGTTGCCTTCAATTTTCATGATTTTCTAATACATTTTAGCTCAACTACACTTAGTGTTTGTAAGATAAGGATGCATCTGAAACTTCTGTGTCATCTTTTCTATGTTTTCTAGTTGAGTAGGAGGAGGAGGAGGAGGAGGAAGATGATGATGAAATATATTGTCCAAACCTTTGTCCCAAATACTCTGTCAGCAAGATATGAAGTGAGGAAGATAACTAAGATGAGAAACAAGAAGCCCAGCACAGCTGCCAACAACCAATTCCTCTCATTCGGCAAATTCTGAAGTTTGAAGAGGCTACCAAGGTTGCGAGATGGCTTGGTGATGAACTGTAGAAGAAGCAGTGCACTGAACAGCTCTAAAGTCTGAATCACGAACAGATAGCGCCTACACTACAAAGAAAACAAGATAACTAAAAACATACACTATAAACAGTTATGCTTAAAACAGATTGTTGGTTAGTTTTAAAATATGGATAATCAAAGGAGCAAATATTTCCCATCGAAACTGAAAACTGCCAATTGGTACCTCTGGTAATTTCTGATAAGAATGACCTGGTGGTTAATAGATCTGATTGTAAATAGGAAAGGTGAGCAATGTATGAAAAACTTGGAACAGTAACATATATAATGAAATCCGTGGTAGTCTCAACAAGTCACAATGAGTCTAAATTTCCGCATATTTTGAGAAAGAGAAACTAGATTCGATGACAACAATTTCAATGCATACTGAGCACCCTCAAGTTATCAAGGTCAGTCCCTTGCCTTTTGGAGAGGCATTGAACAATGCATCAACAGTGAGGTTGAGAATCGAATGAGATGCTTTCATGGAAGGAAATTTTATTGCTAGAGTGATGCACTGGAAATTTCCAAAAGACCTGCATCTCCTCAACAGAAATTGAATTAATAAAACTCATACTAAAATGGATTCTACCACTCGCTACACATTTCGGGCTTAGCAAGTATAAGAGCCCCTCAAAGCTCCCAATCATCTGAACAATTTTTAACCCTAGAAGCGTATCGGCAGATACAGTGCACAAAAACTGCCGTGTTATCTATCAAAAACCAAGAAGAAGAAGTGCAAGGAGAAGAAGAATAACATGAAGACTAATAAATTTGATCACCTTAGTTTCTAGACTGAGATTAGGTTGATGCAATATCTGGGAAACCACAGATAAGCGCCCAAAACTCAAGGGTATATGTAAACTGAACAAATACAAGGCCATAGTTCTCCAAACACTTCCACTCTCCCATGGAATGTCAGAGTCCAATACAGAGAATCCCTATTACAGTGAATTACAAAAACAGAGTGTAACTATCAACCCAGATAGGGGGAAAAAATCTAAACATCAATACAATGGAAGAATGACAGGTTAACATACGATTAGCCCACATCATCCCACCCGATAAAGTAGTTCAAACGTGCTTTCCCAGATTCCAAAAGTTAAATATCGGAGGCAACTGTTGCTTTGAAATCTGAAAGATTACTAGTAATTATGACTGAAATCTGAAAAAAATTTCGGAAGAGAAATCTGACAGTCACCTCAAAGATTTGGTGGTGGTTATCATTGTTTGAGGAACAGCAATATAACGACGCTCTGTAGTCGAGTTTGGAGATTTGGATGTGGTTATCATTGTTTGAAGAACAGCAATATAACGACGCTCTGTAGCCGAGTTTGGAGTTGAAAACGTAACAAACCATGGCGTCTTTGGCAGAAAGGCAAAGTGGGGCATCGATATGCATGGCCAATTTGGCTCGCAGGAACGAACTGGATAGGGACGATGAAGGGATTCGGGGGGCGTCCTTCGTGGGAGAGGCGGAAGGCCGTACGTCATCACACCAGGGCCGTCCGATCATGATCGGACGGACAACGCCTCTTAAACACGTAATATAACGTGGGCCGTCCGATTTTAAATTTGATCGGACGGTCCACACGAGTTTAACCTGTGTTATAATATCATCCGTCGGATGTTAAATTTGAATGAACGGATGGGATTAAATATCGGGATCTTAGACCGTGGCGGTATGATTTTAAATTTGATCGGACGGCCAACGGGTGCTTAACACGTGATATAATCTGAACCGTCCGATGTTCAATTTAAACAAACGGCTGAGATGAAATATAACCGTAAAAAAGCTTCGCCGTCCATTATGTATAATCGGACGGGTAATACTAGTCACACAGGTGATAAGATCGTGACCGTCCGATACGTTTGATCGAACGGCTGAAAATGCAAGTAAAGAAACCCTAGATTTAAGCATTGAGGAAGAAAGAGAAGGACCGCCATCTCCTTCATCGTCTGCTCTCTTCTCTTCTCTGCACTCTCTCCTGTCCTCTCTACTCTCTCTTCTCCTCTCCTCGCCAGAAATCTCAAGCGCATTCCAATCAAAACCCTAAAAATTTGAAGCACAATTTCCGTCGAACATAGCTGCAGCTTATCAACATATTGCAAGGTGCTTTCGTCCCATTCTCGCTCTGCATCGTATCTGTTCTAAGGTAAGACAATCTATCTTCGTGAATCTGTTCTTCCAACCACGCATCATAATGACTTGATGTATTGTTCATACTCTCAACTATCAACTTCTTCGTCGTCTCATTTTAATGGTCATATTTAGGACTTTTGGGTGCTCTTCTTTGCAAGTATTTTTGGGTGTTCTGCATTGCCACAGGTTGTACATCTCCATCAACATTTTCTTCTGTATGTTTTTCCTATTTAATTAATTTCTCATATCACTCTATATCCATGCTATTTTTTCAAATCATAACCCCTACAAAATTCAAACATTATTTCAAAGTTGGGTTGCAACAGTGTAGTGTTCGGATGTAAAGGCCCTAGACAAAATTCAAACAATTTTTTTTAAAAGCAGTCTTGCCGTAATGTGATGCTGGCCGTGCACTTTAAATCCCCTCACCTGAGGAAGCAAAACGGCAGGAAGCTCATTGAGGAAGCAAGTGGCCGGTCAACTCGTTGACCGGCCATTTTGCCCCTTCCGCACACGCCCTTCTCCATTTTTCTTCATTGGGTGGTCAAACCACATAACCTCACATTTGAGAAATTATCTCTACTATATGTTAAATTGGATTTCAAATAATTCTTCTAAACCAACTCAATCACAGCATCGTACAAGTATGAGATTCAGTTTTCACTAATTTTAAACTTATTGGTCATGCAAAACTATACAAGCGTATAAAGTATAGCTATGAATAATAAAGAATAATAATAAAATAACCGGTGAATTTTTCTTTTTTGGCAAGGGCAAAATTAATATATCTAAAATTGACGGAAAAATGTAACACAAATTCGCCTTAAATGAATTGTCAAAACTTCTCCTCCACCTTTTATTGCTTTCTTCCTTTTTGTCCGATGCCCATTGTTTTTACACTCTCTATTTTAACCTAGAAAGTCAATTTTCATTTCATAGTACATTTGATATTTGAACGTCGACTCAAATACTACAGAAAATTACTTTAAAAATTTGACGTTTAATGTTACAGCTCGGATGTCAAAGCCATACCAGCAACAATAATAGCAAAAATGGATCATGACCCTAATATGAGGGGGACCTAAAATGTAACACAAATCTATGAATGTCATGCTAATATGGGTATTCAAAAGTGCGCAATTATTACAGTTAGGTGGTTAATTGTTTTTAACCCTCAAATTTATAGCTGAAATTAGTAAAAATAACAGGCTGCTTCTGTTGCTAAATCCATGTAATACCTCCACGAATGATATTCTACACAGTTCACAATTACCTTTCTTTGATTGAATTCAAATACTACTTACTATATTTACCCATGAATTGGTGGGCTTGTTTCATAGGGGTTTAATAGACAACTTTCAGTTAACTTCAAAAATTAATTACTTGATTTATAACAAAATAGGTACAAAAAATTAACTAATTGTAGTGATGATAAAAGACCCAAAAAAATATTTACCACTGCACAGATGTAAAAGCTAGTTAGCAATAATAAAATCATGCTTGTTAGATTTTCATTTAAACAAAAAGAAAAAAAAAGGAAAAGAAAAAGAGAGTAGTTGATCGGCCAGTTGTAACTCCAAAGTCCTTGTTTAAAAAAAATACACAGTATATAACAATATTAAATTAATTGATTATTAATTATATATGATTATTGTAACTAATTAAATCACTTTCTCTTTACTATGTTAGGTAAATGGAATCTAGAAATCCCCCGGAAGGGTCGAGGGGTGCTATGAATAATTTGTGTGAACATTTAGAAAATAGAAAATTTCCAAGAAACAATCTTCATTTCCACTTTGCGGATCACAAGCTCTTCTCGACAAGGGGAAATGGCTGAAAGTGTCATATTGGTGTTGGGAAAAAGGCCGGTCGGATGGAAATACACACAAGGAGAAAGAGGAGGAACATATGAGTTTTATGTGAAAAATTCTTCATGAATCGAAGAAAAAAATTACGAAATACTTAGTCCACAATAAGTTCACTATGTGAAAAATTTGGTTACAAAAACCTCGAGATAGAGTATCCACTGTACGTCGAGATAGACTAAGAAAAATCACCCTAGAGTAAGTAATAGAACTCAACTTCAATCTTAACTATTTATTTTTATTTTCTTCTTATTGCTTTCACTGGTAGTATACTCTACTCTCTTATTTTTTTTCACGCACTCTTGGACTTCACCGCCTTAGCTATGGACTTCACTTCACTGGACTTTACCACCCAAAGACTTCGTCATCTTCACCGTATGCTCAGCATGCATATTTATGCTGATTTTTTGGAGACTATTTACCCAATTGGCTGGTTGCGTCTGGGCAAATACCTGCCACCAACTCTACAGCTTGCAACCAACTTTGTTCACCAACTTTGCGAATTGTCACCTGCATAGATGACGGATGCACTGTAGGTCAATTGTCTACTTCTACGAAGCCAATTGTCCATAGCGTCACCTGCCAACTCTCCACAATGACCTCAATCCTTGCTGCGCTCAGCGATCTCGATCGTTAATTGTGCCATTTGTCATTACAGAGTCCTCGGGCTTTGCTTGATGTCTCCAGGTAATGACAACGACCTCGGACATTATCCCATATCCATAGTTGTTACTGCGTACAGTCCAAGTTCGCTGGCGTTACTGTGCATAGCAACCTCGATCGTTATCAGCACCACGACTGTTTCTTGCACCACAACTGTTTTTGCTCCTTGACCGTTTTTATATCGGGAATTCCAATAGGTAAATTTTGTGAGCCTTATGTTGACCGGCCATCTTGTCTCCTCAGCTGGTCAACCCGCCAATCGGATTTTTACTCCGAAAATTCATGGATTTCCACTTTGAAAATCCATTTCGGATTTTCACCGCAAAATGTCACTTCGGCATTGGCTTTTTGCACTCCGAAAATTTACACTAGATTTCCTCTCTAGCAAATTCACTCTAGGAGTTGCTCTCCGGAGAAATCTACTCTCTTTTCTCAGTCGGTCAACATCTCGTTGACCATATTTTCACTTACAACCGGTCAACCTATTGACCTGCCATTTGTTTTCTTGCGACCTTTACAGGTGGTCAAGTTCTCGTTGACCGCCTTCTACTGCTTGGCTTTATTACCCCGGCAATTGTTCATCTGGCGATTGTCACATTGCACAAAACCTGTGTGATTTACCGATAATTTATCCGTTTGTTGAGTTATCTATAAGAGAGTGACCAAATCCAACAATTGAAACTGCACAGAAGCTCACCCAACTATGCGAAGCTAGTAGATGAAATGATGAGGATGGAGAGAAAGATCTTCCCAAGGCATGAATCCCTCTCTAGAACCTTCAATCAAGAACTTGAAAAGAGCAGCTCCGGATTACTCCATCCCGACGTTAATGGCGAGGTTGCTGGTTATGTCATGTACTCCCGTCCCTCCTATCTCTCTGCCTCTATAACCAAGCTTGTAGGTTCCGCCTCTGATCCATCCTTTTTTATCTTTATTATTATTTGATCGATTTTAGTTGTTTTTATATAATGGATTATGAATCTGCCTCCAACCTAGCTTGAGGTATATGTGAACATTGGGCTAGGATCCTTTTGGTATATGTGGATAAGAAGTAATGATAAATCAAGTGCTATCAAATGAACATGTATAAAATTGAGCTATGCATCTTAAGATAAAGACATTTTCTTACATGTTACTGTGTCGTACAGTGGATAATAGTAGAGAAGCGAAATATATAGTGATATTTAGAAAGGCTGCTTTAACATGTATTTTATTTCATTTTGTAGACAACATTGAAAGCCGTTGGTGCAGTTCAAACTCTTAGAATTGAAGCTGTAAAAGCATGCAACGAAGATACTAATTAACCCGAGTCATCAAATGCAGACCGGTACGAAATAGGGGTTTATTTTGTCTGGCTACTCCGCAACTGTTTGATCATTTTTTCATCCAACGGCTGCAGAGCTGCCATCTGTTTTTTTTTCATGATTTTTTTAATATAATGTGAACGGGAGCCATTGGATTAAAATTTAAAAGAAGAAAAGGAAGGGCTGTCCTGTTCAGCACCCCTGAGCTCCATCACCCTCCCATTCTATTGCCACACCAAAAAAAATTTAAAAGAAAAAGAAGGATCGCCTCCTGAATACTCATTCCAACTTCTAATTTGGCCCCCATAACCTTCATTCAAGTATGGGATTAATCGACTTGGAGATTAAAGAAACCCAAAGTGCTCGATGAAAGGAGAGAAGCAAAAGACTGGAAAGAATAAAATTAGCCCCAATTACATATTCAAAACCTGTCGTTCCAAGTTTAATAACTTCATCAAGGTCATCTTCGTCTAGCAATGGAGGACTGCGTCAAACTGCTAACAATTCAATTGAGTACATGGATGTTGAGCTGCATAAAGCGGCTGCATCACATGAAGATGACGTTGATGGACTTATTAGCGTCCTGGAACGAGTTTCAGCCGAAAAGGAGTATTCCTTTTTTGATATTTTTTGACAAGTCAGCCCTTTAGGAAACACGCAGCTTCATGTTACAGCAAGCCATGAAAATTTAGGAATAATGCAACTGATTGATCCCCATTATCCATCAATGATAATTGAACAAAACTCAAATGGTTATACGGTCTTACATGCTGTAGCCGGATCTGGACGTCAGTTTGTGGTCCAATCCTTACTTAGCCTTTGGCTTCAATGGGATCGGGTGGACCGCCGAGCAATCTATAAAAGGACCCAGGAGGTCATGGAAATCATCAACGATTTGAATTTACCAAGGGTGAGGAATAAGAAAGGGAACACGGCGTTGTACGAGGTCATGAAAAATGGACAAAAACATTGTGTTATTCCATTAATCGATAGAGATCCTAAAGTATCATATTTTTTAAATATGAAAAGATAGTCTCCGTTGTCATATGAATGCACCCCTCTGCTCGGAGATCTCCACAGTGAACTTTTTGTCATAGTAAGATTTCATATTATACTTATGTCATTTCTTAACACTTCCAAACAAAACATTTTAGATGGGGCAAAAAATGAAACAAAAAAAAGAAATAAAGTGAAAAAAACCAAAACTGAAGTAGAGTACGAACAATTAAATGTACCTTTATCCCTTCTCGTGATAGCAGCTTGAAGTGGTGATTTCCCTTTTAAGGCTTTTATCTTTGTTCCTAATTTCTTGAAATATAAAACTAATAGTATTTTCATAGCCAACTTTGACAGCCAAATTCAACGGAGACTATCTTTTTATATTTAGAAAATATGATATTTTAGGATTTCTATCGATTAATGGAATAGCACAATGTTCTTGTCCATTTTTCATGGCCTCGTGCAACGCCGTGTTCCCTTTCTTATTCCTCACCCTCGGTAAATTCAAATCGTCGATGATTTCCGTGACCTCCTGGGTCCTTTCATAGATTGCTCGGCGGTCCACCCGATCCCCTTGAAGCCAAAGGCTAAGTAAGGATTGGACCACAAACTGACGTCCAGATCCGGCTACAGCATGTAAGACCGTATGACCATTTGAGTTTTGTTCAATGATCATTGATGGACAATGGGGATCAATCAGTTGCATTATTCCTAAATTTTCATAGCTTGCTGTAACATGAAGCTGCGTGTTTCCTAAAGGGCTGACTTGTCAAAAAATATCAAAAAAGGAATACTCCTTTTCGGCTGAAACTCGTTCCAGGACGCTAATAAATCCATCAACGTCATCTTCATGTGATGCAGCCGCTTTGTGCAGCTCAACATCCATGTACTCAATTGAATTGTTAGCAGTTTGACGCAGTCCTCCATTGCTAGACGAAGATGACCTTGATGAAGTTATTAAACTTGGAGCGGCAGGTTTTGAATATGTGATTGGGGCTAATTTTATTCTTTTCAGTCTTTTGCTTCTCTCCTTTCATCGAGCACTTTGGGTTTCTTTAATCTCCAGGTCAATTAATCCCATACTTGAATGAAGGTTATGGGGGCCAAATTAGAAGTTGGAATGAGTATTTAGGAGGCGATTCTTCTTTTTCTTTAAAATTTTTTTTGGTGTGGCAATAGAATGGGAGGGTGATGGAGCTCAGGGGTGCTGAACAGGACAGCCCTTCCTTTTCTTCTTTTGAATTTTAATCTAATAACTTCCGTTCGTATTATATTAAAAAAAATCATGAAAAAAAAAAACAGATGACTGCCGTTGGAAGAAAAAATGTTCCAATGATTGCTGAAGGCGGCGGCGACGACTTGATACGGCGGTGACACTATATTAGGACGCCAGCGACAAGGTCTGATGACAGCGGAGGCACTGCTGACGATGGAATATTCGAATTTTCAGATGCAGTTTAGCTGGAAAAATAAAAATTCAAAAAAAAAAAAATCGTATTCACATGATCAATTTTTATATCAATTTTAATTTGGATGGATTTTATAGTAAGTTAATTATTCAAAAGCCAATTTGACGAGCATTCAATGACGATTCACAATATACGTTGTAATCTTGTTGTACTTATAAAATGGTGCATTATAAGAAACTCTATTGGAGTATTTTAATATAAAGAGTAACATTTTTATAGTTATTTGTGTAATACGAAAACATATATTATTAAATATATATCTAATTATTTAATTTTTATTTTTAATAACCTGTTCCGTTGATGTGATTCATAAGGATTATATAAATAAGAGGTTTTTTTTTTTTTCGTTTTTAAATATATGATAGAGATAGTAAATAATGAGATTTAAATTTTAAATTTTATTACTGATTAATTAAATTAAGATAATTAAAATTGAGATTAAAAAAAATTAGGTTAAAATTGAATTTAAATCAGATTATATCGAGTTAAATGATATTTGATCGGCGTTTGGTACAGGCACTTATGGGTTCTTGGTAGAGAGGTCGTGCGTGACAAATGTCTGTTAATAGTTTCAGTGCGTTTTATAATATGTTCATACTCAATTTATATGCAAGAAATCCTTGAATATACTGTGATAGAATGTCAGTGCCTGACACGTGTTTAATACGACGCTCATACGCTATATTGTTTAGTTGTGATGTCTGATGCATGCTATTTGAGCATACATACGTCAATCTGTTATATAAGTCATGTCCGACTAATTTTCAATTATTTTCTACTAGATTTTGATAGAAGAATGAAGAAAAATAAAGAGAAAAAAATGTTAGAGAAGGCCACTTGAAGTGAATTAAAACAATATTTTGGTAAAATTAAAATTAAAACAAATATATCTATATCTCTTTCATTTGTTACTGAATTCTTTTTACTTTTTAGAATATTTAATATTTTAAATACTTATACATATTATGTCTTTATAATTGGGTTGTCTACACCTCACATGCATAATTTCTATTTCTATTCTTTATACTTTTTATAAGATTTATGCTATTAATGTAAATACATTATATTCATTAACTAATTTCTTCATTAATATTCAAGCATGTTTTAAATTATTATTTAAATAATTTTATATGTTTTGATTTTTATATATAATTTTTTAATATAATCTAAATTATTAAATATATACTTTGCATGTCTTAAATTTGTTATGAATTGTTCTTACATGTCTTAAAATTTAAAAGAAGTGTTAAAATTTCACCTACTACACATGGTTCTAGTAATTTGGCAAAATTCAATCATCACATGTCTAAAATTTCCTAATATGACTCTTACATATTTTAGAATGTCAAAATTAAATTTCTACATAGATTTTATACATTGCATGATAAATAATTAATAGAATTTGAAAAAAAGATTACAATTTGTGAAGGAATTTAGAATATTTTCTTCTAAGTAAAAATATAAATTTTTTTTATATTTGAGTAGAATTTTTATTTATTTATATATCGAATCATTATAAAAAAATTAATGATGATATATTACAACATGTCTTAGTATATTATAGTAAAAATTAAAGTTCAAACCTATCATTTGCGCGTGAAAGTAGCGTTTAATCTCATCTATTGGGTTATATGTATGATGACCCACTTACGAGTGTTAAATTGTAGTGTAGAATATTTGATTGTGTGAAAACAAATATAATCTGAGATTTAATTATTCGCTCATTAGTCCACAAAGTCATATTGGCCCTTAATCCATAAGAATTAGTGTGCTTGAACATAATTTATATGTCATGTTTTGATTAAGAATCGAAAAGAGAAATTTAAAAATTATATACATTTGATATGAAAATTCATGATATTGTATTTGAATTTGATCCATTATTTCTTCCGATATGTTTTAATGTAAATTGTGTGTTTGATTATGTAACTATATGTTTTATTGAATTTTTGACTTACTATCATTTTTTTTGTTAACTTCTTTTAAATTAGTGGACTTAGGAACTTACAAGAAGGTAGAATTAATGGAAGAGCTGTTTTAAGACGATAGAATTAGAAATGTGGATATTTTAGATGTTGTAGTTGTCTCAAAATAGTAATTTTAGAACATTTATTTTTACCTTAGTTGAGCGATTCTGTATTAATTTAGTTATAGCAACATATTGTCAATAACATTGTTGGATTTCAATTACATTTTTATATTTTAGATGAGTACTCTGATTATTAGTTAGACGTATCTCTTATATATGATCTGATATTATAATATAGTCCGTATTCGGAATCACTTTGGGGCGTGACATATTTTGAATCATGTGTTTGATCATTTAATATACATTGAATCCATTATGATATCGATTTATATGTCACGTCCATCATTAATTAGGTTTAGTGATTTGCTAATGAATGATCTCGTTAATTATTATTTAGGTCTATTATTGGGACGTGACAAAGATAAAGTTTATTTTTTAAAATTTTAAAGGACTTTTTTTATGATATGGCTATTAAAATATACTTTAGTCCTTTTTAGTCAGTTACATAAAATGTTAGGTTTCTTGAACATTCACTAAGAATATAAGTTTTACAGAATAATCTTACAGATGAATAACACATTAACACATTTATCTAATAATTTAAACTTTTATAATAATTTGCTCATTTTTAAAATATTTTAATCTTAGGATAGTGATTGTTTGATTTTTGACTATTATCCATTTTTGTATTGCCAAATAAATGAATGAGGTATAGCATGAGCCACTTCACCATCTCCTTGGGATGATCACAAACTGTAATAATAGAGGTTGCATTAATTTGATTTGTGATGGCCAAAACCCCTAAGTATATTTAGAATGTTATCCAAAACAGTAGTTGGTAATTGTGGCTGTACAAGCAATGAGACACAACGATTGATTCAGCCGAGATCAAATGAAAAAAGCAATGCCCTATACGTATAATGTTAAAACTTATTCTTACAGTTATAATGTATTGCATATAACAGGAACGTAATAAAATTTCTTCAAACATGACAATCATATTAACTATTATAATATAATCTACATTACTTAAAATTTTTTGGATAAAAAAGAATTTACAAATCATCGATAGTTGTTTAGAGTAAGCCATATAGTGATTGTCCCTTTTAAATATTTTTTAATTGTTTTGCAATCCCTAGGGTTACATCCACTTCCTCTTTCCTCTCTTTCTAAAGGTTGGATGGAGGTGCATTTTTGTTATTAGGTTAGGGAGCATTAGCATTTTATTTTGTCTCTTTTTTTTTGCCCCCAATAACATCAAGCCAATTAATTGGATATTGATTAATATATAATTAACCAAGCATTACTTGAACTTAAAAGCGAAATAATCCTATTTTCTAGCTGATTGATCATCTAATTAGAAAGAAACATGTCATATGTTCAAAACTCAAAATCAAGGCCTTCAAACTATACGACGTATGGTAAAGAGTTGTCATAAAACAGAGTTGATATGACTTTGTCAATACCGTTGCATAAAACTTCTCCTTAATGCAGGTGATTTGATAGGAACTTTATTCAGTATGGATGAATCATCACGTTTCACTAATATTAACGCTATCTTTCCTCATTAACTTCCAAAAACCAGCTCAAGATAATGGGAAGAATTGCCACACGTTACGGATCAAACTAAAACCAATTTAAGCCTTTTCCAATAGGTATGAACAGATACATGAATTTTATACATTTATTAAACATTCTTGTAGGCTATTTCCTCATTAACTCCGGATATATAGGAACTTGTTAATGTTTTCCTTCAAACTTTTCTTAGGTCAGCCAAATCCACCGAGTGCATCACAGTCGAGTGTTATGTACAAAGATGATATTTTTGACGACTATACTTATGCAAAAGAAATGAAAATAAGGAATGGGACAAGAAAAAAGAGATGAGAAGATAAAGCCCAGTGGGAGAAGCCCTAAGTATAGTGGGTCCAAGTAAAAGTCACTTCACCATTAGCTCTTTTCTTTCGTGAGAGTAGTAAAATTTGTGGGTGAACTTCACATTATGTAGTTTTCAGAAGAGGCACTAAAAAATAAGATAAGAAAGGAAGTTAATAAGACTTCATTCAATTCAGTTCCAACACATTATCCAAAACAAGTAATGGTTAATTATATTATTTATATGATAGGAAGAATTTCGATTATTAAATTATATAAATGTCATTCTTTTCATTAAAAATCAGATTAATAAAGAAAATATCTTTTCTAATAAGATATAGCAAAACCGTAAAATATTGTAATATTTAACAATTTTAACAAATTTTTAAACATGTACGTGATCATATGGAATAATTATAACACATTACTGTTAGGTTACACAATAATAATTCCGCAATTACCGTAAAAGTTTCCTTTAAAAAGAGAAGAAAGAAGATGATTAACACTGGGATGGGCACAACTGTGCCTGTGTCTGATGGCAGCAGATTATCCATCAAAATGCAACAGGGTTGGAGGTCCTAGGACGAAAGAAATGCATCTTTACCACTCATCTATAAATCATTCAATGTTGCAAAATACATTTACTTAGGATATTGCTTCAGTTGAAAGAAATTTCAAGCCAAGTACGTTACCAACAGAATCAAAGCATTATACAAAGAATGTAAAACAGTGGAAGAACCTAAGTTTCCCGTCCAACAATAACAGCATCCAAGAGCAGCCCCAATCATAAAAAGTTGCAAGAAATTCTCACCAGAGAGGTGTGCTAAGCTGAAGATGGCTGAACTAATGACAACTGCTTCATGCCATTTCATCATGGATGCAAGAGATGTCAATAAAAATCCTCTGTACACGATTTCTTCCAGCAGAGGAGTGACAAAGCAATATATGAGTATGCAGGCCGTCTCAGGCACTTTGCCACCATATAGAATCTCCTTCAACATAGGGTTGTTCACAGCCTGCAAACACACAGGATGTGGACACATGAGGACAAAAAATATCGTAGTTTCAAATAGTGAACATATAGTCAACAAACAAAGGGGTCCTTGTGGCTATATCATAATAACCGTGGTGGTCGGTCTTTCATTTTCACAAAAGTGGGGGCTGAAACTAAAGAGGAAAAGAAATAGTCGAACAACAACACGATAGACAACCCACTTTAGCATGCACTGACACAGAATTAGCATAAAGTTTGTTTGAAAGAATGGATTCTGCAAAATTGAAAGTTCAGTTCAAGAGTTCAACTCCATTCCAATGTAACTAGCTTAATCCTGTTGTAATCTTTATGTCTTCCTTAAGCTCCAACTGGAAACCAAAAATGTTGCCTTCAATTTTCATGATTTTCTAATACATTTTAGCTCAACTACACTTAGTGTTTGTAAGATAAGGATGCATCTGAAACATCTGTGTCATCTTTTCTATGTTTTCTACTTGAGTAGGAGGAGGAGGAGGAGGAGGAGGAGGAAGATGATGATGAAATATATTGTCCAAACCTTTGTCCCAAATACTCTGTCAGCAAGATATGAAGTGAGGAAGATAACTAAGATGAGAAACAAGAAGCCCAGCACAGCTGCCAATAACCAATTCCTCTCATTCGGCAAATTCTGAAGTTTGAAGAGGCTACCAAGGTTGCGAGATGGCTTGGTGATGAACTGTAGAAGAAGCAGTGCACTGAACAGCTCTAAAGTCTGAATCACAAGAACAGATAGCACCTACACTGCAAAGAAAACAAGTTAACTAAAAACATACACTATAAACAGGTATACTTAAAACAGGTTGTTGGCTAGTTTTAAAATATGGATAATCTAAGGAGCAAATATTTCCCATTGAAACTGAAAACTGCCAATTGGTACCTCTGATAATTTCTGATAATAATGATCTAGTGGTTAATAGATCTGATTAGAAATAGGAAAAGTGAGCAATGTATGAAAAACTTGGAACAGTAACATATATAATGAAATCCATGGTAGTCTCAGCAAGTCACACAGAGTCTAAATTCACACGGAGTCTAAATTTCCGCATATTTTGAGAAAGAGAAACTGGATTCAATGACAACGATTTCAATGTATACAACCTCAAGTTATCAAGGTATGTCCCTTGCCTTTCGGAGAGGCAATGAACAATGCATCCACAGTGAGGTTGAGAATCGAATGAGATGCATTCATGGAAGAAAATTTTATTGCTAGAGTGATACACTGGAAATTTCCATAAGACCTGCATCTCCTCAGCAGATATTGAATTAATAAAACTCATACTAAAATGGATTCTACCACTCGCTACACATTTCGGGCTTAGCAAGTCTAAAAGCCCCTCAATGCTCCCAATCATATGAACAATTTTTAACCCTAGAAGCGTATGGGCAGATACAGTGCACAACAACTACCGCGTTATCTATCAAAAACCAAGAAGAAGAAGTGCAAGGAGAAGAAGAATAACATGAAGACTAATATATTTGATCACCTTAGTTTCTGGACTGAGATTAGGTTGATGCAATATCTGGGAAACCACAGATAAGCCCCCAAAACTCAAGGGTATGTGTATACTGAACAAATACAAGGCCATAGTTCTCCAAACACTTCCACTCTCCCATGGAATGTCAGAGTCCAATACAGAGAATCCCTATTACAGTGAATTACAAACAACACAGTGTAACTATCAACCCAGATAGGGGGAAAAAATCTAAACATCAATTCAATGGAAGAATGACAAGGCTAAAATCCGAATAGCCCACATCATCCCACCGAATAAAGTAGTTCAAAAGTGCTTTCCCAGATTCCAAAAGTTAAATATCGGAGGCAACTGTTGCTCTGAAATCTAAAAGATTACTAGGAATTTTGACTGAAATCTGGGAAAAATTTCGGAAGAGAAATCTGACAATCACCTCAAAGATTTGGTGGTGGTTATCATTGTTTGAGGAACAGCAACATAACGACGCTCTGTAGTCGAGTTTGGAGATTTGGATGTGGTTATCATTGTTTGAGGAACAGCAATATAACGACGCTCTGTAGCCGACTTTGGAGTTGAAAACGTAAGAAACCATGACGTCTTTGGCAGAAAGGCAAAGTGGGGCATCGATATGTATGGCCAATTTGGCTGGTAGGGAACGAACTGGATAGGGAAGATGGAGTGGAACTGCCATTTTCAGCCTCGCTTTCCCTCACGTCTGGTGCTGCTTTCTCAGACTCTATTAGAGGCAGGTCGTGAAATCAAGGGCTCATTTCTCTGTGCGTAATGCCCAAATCAGCTGTATGGACGACAGAGGCCTCGAATGATGTCGAGTTACTAGCACAGAAATCAGGAGCTTTGGCTATAATCCAGACAGAGAAAGAAGAAAAATTAAAAAAATTGTAAATTAAGAATATATAAATTTTTGATGGACCAGTTATTTTTAAAATTTTAATTTGGTTTGAACAGAATAATTCTTTTGCTAAGATGGAAATGCAAAGTCTAAAATTTTGAAAATTCAAACATCAATTTTAATAATCCAATCTGAGTTTATAATTCGTTTAGATAATATTCTATACTTTGTACATAGAATATTAATTTGATCAATAAAATTATTTAATTTTTATTTAATAATATTATTATTTTTAAAATTAAGCTTAGATTAATCTAATTAAATATATTGAAATGATATTATAAAATAAATAATAAAAATATATTTTCTAATCCTTTTGATATTTAAACTGTATATTATTTAATTTTTCAAATTTAATGTTAAAAAATAGATTTTTTATCCTATCTGTTAATGAAGCTATTTTAAATTTATTAAATTTAAATAAATATAAATTTATTTGTTTATAAAATAAAAAATTAAATATGTTGAATTTTATAATTTTTATTAAAATTAAATAAAAGTTTGAATAATTTGCGTGAGCATTTAGAAAATAGAAATTTTCCCAGAAAAATCTTCATTTCATCTTCGCGTATCAAAGAAGTACAAACTCTTCTCGACAAGGGGAAATGGCTGAAGGTGTCATCTTGGAGCTGCATAGAAGCTCACCCAACTACGCGAAGCTAGTAGATGAGATGGTGAGGATGGAGAGAAAGATCTTCCCAAAGAACGAATCCCTCTCTAGAACCTTCGATCAAGAACTTGGAAAGAACAACTCCGGATTACTTTATTACGGCGTTAATGACGAGGTTGCTGGTTATGTCATGTACTCCTGTCCCTCCTCTCTCTCTTCCTCCATCACCAAGCTCGCAGGTTCCACCTCCAACCCATCCTCTTTTATCTCGAATATTATTTGCTCAATTTCAGTTGCTTCTTATAATGGAAACCGTGAGTATAAATGCTATCAATTGCCGAAATCTTTTTGAGATGTTAGGGCTTTCTTGTCTCTACGTGCTAGCAGTTTCCATTTTTGTCTCATGGGGATGTCGTATGCTTCTGTACTATCACGCAATTTCTAATACTCCTTGGGAGTAAAATTTTGTCTGGATTGTCAGGGGAATGAATAATCGATGGGCTTGTAATTCCAAAGAAACGAATCTTTATTTGATGATAACTGAGATTGATTTCTTCTATGTTGCTTTTTTTTTTTAATTTCCCGTTCGTGGAAAACATTAGTTAAAGAGAAGTATAGGAGGCTGGGTTATGGTGAAGCACTGCTAAGAGCAGCAATTGGGAAATGTCGAGCCCGGAGTATTCACCGAATCTCACTTCATGTTGATCCCTCAAGAACTCCTGCCGTGAATCTTTACCGGAAACTTGGCTTCAGGATAGATAGTCTAATAGAACGATACTACTCTTCAAATCGAGATGCATATAGAATGTACTTGGAGTTCGATATTGATAAGTGATGCAGAGCTACGACTTTGGTTTTTTGTTGATACTCTAAGAAGTCCTCTCATGTGTTTCATGTTATTGGAGCTACTGTTATGTGAACCAATTTTAGAGAACCTTTTCACCATTAATTTGAAAAAAAAAAAAAAAACGATTAACTATTTCTTTGTATTTGATTGATTTGATAGGAGTATTGTAAAGAGGCTAAGGACATGGAATGAATGAAAATAAGTGAGGAGCCATTAAGATTGCTAGTTTGTGTTGATGGTTAGAGAACTAAAAGATGGAAAGACTAGTGGCAATAGGGATGACTTTTTGGAAAAGATAGAATTTCACATTTGGAATGATTTTAGTTGAACAAAAATAAGAACCAAGCCAACCAGTGATGTTGGCTTTTAGATGTAAGAAGAAGTTGACCAACAAATAGCATATTAATTCTGAACTTTGGGATTTTTTCAATTTATTATGCAAACATCATTTTCCAATTCTATTCACCATCCGAATCATGACTGGATTTGGTGCCAAAGTTTGCTTAAGCAGCATATTTACCATGAATAATAATGCCAGCCATATTCTCCCCCATCACCACTGTTGCCCTTCTTTCCCCACCACACTGGCAACTGCAGTATCCTCCTCCCTACTGGTGGCAGACATCCCAGTCCTCTTCCTCCTCACCCCTTTTTCTCTAATAGAAACCTACAATTCCAACCGGGTGGCCCCTTTCCTCCCACCCCTTCTTTGCGCATTCTATTTCTTTGGCTAGATATTGCTTTGATCCATGGTAAGACTGCTCGTCTCTTGATCAAGCTCTGCTGACACCATATCTAGCATCACCATTGATTGCCGGAACATAATTGAGAGGGTTGTGGAGGAGGGGAAGTGGCGGGATGGTCCTTATCTCCTTCCTTTCCTCCCCTGTGCTGCTTCCCATCTCTCACTTTGCCTTCTGGGGACAAAGTGAGAGGGAGAAATGAGAGAGGGTTGTCTGTGGTAGGAAGAGGGAGCGGAGGGAAGCAATGGGGAGAGGCTGCAGGTGGGGGGGGGGGATGGGGCCAACGCTGTGGAGGGTATGGGAAGATAGGTTGTTGATGTAGGGAGGAGGTGATGGAGGGTGCGGAAGAGGCTTCAAATGTTGGTTGTAGGTTTTTTTTTTTTTTGTTTTTGAACTTCGTTTTATGTTTTTAGCCACATAGGATTTCCTTCCCTTTCTGCTACTTTTATATTTTAGACGTAATGTGCTACGGAGGTGACACCAGAATCTTGAATTTTACCAGAGTTTGGTTAGAGATAAGCTTGGAAAAAGTCCAGAGCATTTGTATAAAAGTTAAATAAAATATTAACATTTTGAACTGTTTAGAATAAATTTTCTAATTTAGCCGAAGTTGCTAGTAGTAGTACTAGCATCTCTCCTTGAATAGGATGTGGAACCTTTTCCTCAAAGTTTTTGAGATGAATTTTCCTTAAAACTTTGTTGGTGTATGATTTTACTTTGCTGATGCTTAGTGTTAATGTTTTGCTGGTCTACGCTGGTTGGGCTGTCCTTTGGATGGTCAGATGGATCGGTTGTAACCTGCGCAAGCAACAACCTTGAGGTTCTTGTGAATAACCTGCTGACACTTCAATCAGTCAAGAGGTTGAGCCTTTTGATGCCTATTGAGCTAGCTTTCTCTTACAATTGAAGAGGTTCGTCATTGGTCTTCACTCTCCTAAACTGTGACAAACTAAACGGTGATTTTTTTGGAGTGAAAAGAGGGATAAATGCCCAAACTTGCTTTTTATTGACTACTTTAAAACTAAATTACCCTAGATAATGTTTACAGAGTATGGTACTTGATACAACAATAATATTGTTCTATTGGGATCTAGAAATCATGACTTCAAACTATAAAAGCAAACTTATTGCATTATAGGTATAAAAATCATGTCCATGTGATATGGGGATCATAATCATCATTAAGTAGAGGAAATTAATCTCTAGGAATGCTGGCACCATAAGCTGCTGCTGGATATGGGGAAAACATTTTATGCCAAATAGGTGCTGCCATATTGTTCCATTTATATACAAAATTTTTTCACTAACAAAATCGGATGGTGAGTAGCTAGCAAGGGTGTTTTGAGAAGGGAATTTAGGTGGGCGGATAGCAACTCCATTCTTTAGATGCAACATTGATAGACCTCAACAATTTGTGAAGTTTGATCTGATCAACAGCTCTAAGGGGTGACAATGTTCAACCAATGGGAAGATTATATTCCATCCAAAGCAGAGTTGACCTTTAATAGAAAAAATTAGATTGGAAGATGCCTACTCTGTTATACACCTCACTAATTGTTTAACATCTTTCTATCCGTTTTAGATCCTGTAATCCGATCCCCAGGTTCATATCGGAAAACAAATTTCTAGAAGTCATTACTTACAAGTTATCAGCGGAAATTGAACAAAAAAGGCAGGCATCAGTTGTGGTGTTCAATTACTCAATGAACTTATCTCAGTTGGATACAATTTTGAAAGCACATAATCCTCAGCATAAGCTGCGACAGAATTAATGCTTATCTGGTTTGACAGTAAGGATTATACAGAACACACTATCTAAAAAAAATGAAAACAAGATACAGAAAATAATTACAACTGAAGTACACCCATCAGGTATAACATATAATCCTGTAGTCTCCCTTGGACAACTCAAATTATGAGGTGCCTTGGTTGCCAAAAGCCAGAAATATCAACAGTTGGAAAGGATAGTAACTTATGTAGCGAAGGAAGCGGTTGCTAGAAGTGACTGGGAAGCAAAGTGGAAAGAACCAAGCTAGGAGAACAATAAGGAAAACCACGCCCATTATAAATATTGCACAGGCAAGCCAAGTGAGTTTCCTCACCACAAGATATAAACCCGCCATGAATGCCAAAGACATCATAGTAAGAGACACTCCCAGCAAAGGAAGTGCCAATCTGAGGGCATTGAACACCAAATTCACATCACCCAATTGTGCCCAAATGAGGGTCACAACAACTATAACCGAGCTGCACATAGCTATTGTATCGCATAAAGCAAAGACAGGAAATACATTGTCTCTCAGCATTGTTGCCATTCCTTGATCTGGGTTGGAGTTGTTATAACCTCCTGGCATTGTGAAGCCGGCTGCAAAGGTTACTGTTGCCACAAGAGTTGCCACCAGAAGGAGTGTGTTGACTCTTTCCTTGTAGCTGTCTGCATTTGATGGCTCGGGTTGATTAGTATCTTCCATATATTCTCTTGTAGCTTCAATTCTTGGAGGTTGAGCTGCACCAGCAGCTTTCAATGCTGTCCATGTCAGACGCTGCAAAAGTGAAGTAAAATACATGTTGGAGCAGCATTTCTAGATATTACTACATGTTTTGCTTCTGTACTATTGTCTACTGTCAGACACGGTAACATGTAAGAAAATATCTTATCTTAAGATACAAAGCTAAGTTTTATGCATGTTCATTTGGAAACACTTGATTTAGCATTGCTTCTTATCCACATATACCAAAAGGACCCTAACCCAAAGTTCGCAGGCTCTTCTTATAAGAGAAAATTTTCAATGTTCATACTTAATATGTATTGATAACATAGCCGAAAACCAAAAAAGGAAAAAGAAAAAGTGGTTGATCTGTGTGCTAGCCAATCATATATAGCTCTTACCTTCCTAAATGTCGGAAATCCTTCCATGTAGTACTCTGCAGCATCAAAGGCAGTTAATCCCTCGTTGTTTTTAACATTTAAGTCTACCCTTTGGTCCCATGTCATAGTATTGACAGTCTTTGGGTGCCAGTTGATGGTTGCCAAGTGCAAAGGTGTATTTCCATCACAATTTTCCTCATTTATAAGGCACTCGAGCTCGGGAGTTTTGAGAATGTACTTGACAAGATTATATTTTCCACTCTTGGCTGCTGCATGTAATATATTTTGACCATTATGATCGAGCATTTCTCTTGGATCTGGGTAGTGATGAAGCAATTCTTGAGTTACTTGTATATGGCCTTTAATAGCTGCCAAATGGATTGGAAGCAAGCCATTGCGGCTCCTTTCCATGGGGCTGGAAGCACCTTTGCTTAATAGATATCTAACCCCCTCAACATAATTTATGGATGCTGCAAAATGAAGTGGTGACATTCCTTCTTCATCAAGTAAATTGATGAATCTCGGCTCTGCCTCCAAAATGATATCTATCAAACCTGCGCTTAGGCAGGAAAAGATATAGCAATAAGTATGAAAGTGAAAGCACAATAAATAAATACACATTATTGAGAGGCACACAGGTGAACAATCAAGCTGACATAGGACTGCTTCAACAGTAGAAATGCAGCCTCATTTTGCTTCCAAATAAGTAGGTGTGTTTCAAAAGTTAGTCATGCTCTAAATGAAAATTCTTTTGATCCGGCATGATATGGTTAGTACATCAAAATGGGTTTAATTTGAAGTTTTTATCGAAAAGCACTTTGTTGTGTTTTTTTTTTTTTTTTTTCAGAAGTCTGAGTGAAAATTTGTTAAAAGAAAGCCAAAGTAACTCAATTAACCCTTTAGGAATCTTATTTAAAAAAAAATAAAATTTCTACTTTATCCAATAGTTATTTCAAATTTAATGCCAAACAGGTCTTTATTTTACTTATAATGATTGCGCATAGATATTAAATAAATGCAATATACTTGCTTATGGAATACCAGATTCATGACATTATATAATATTTTAAAAATGTTTTAACAATCCATGTAAAAACACTTCTGCAAACATTCCCCTGTAATCAGTAATAGAGTACTATGAAAAATTTCCAGCCACGAGTCCATTCCCCACTCTACCTTCCTCTACATTCCCCAAATCAAAAATAAAAAAATAGGAAAAAAGAGTTGATTTTATAGCCTTGAACATTCATAGCAAAGTCAATTCTTGTTACTCTAATATGTTTTTGACAATTCCAATTCTCTGTACCTCCATATCATCATCTGCGGATACAACTCGTTCTTCTGAACTAACAAAAATATATACATGGTAATTAGGACAGAGAGCGAGATGAACAATTCATTGTACCTTTGTCCCTCATCGATATAGCCGCATGAAGGGGTGACTTTCCTTGTATCCTTTCATGCTTGTCGTTGATCTTAGCTGAATCCTCGAGCATATCGCTAAGATGTCTTCCATTCCCAGCTTCAGCCGCCAAAAACAATGGAGACTTTCCTTCACAGTTTTCATAGTAGGCTACTTCAGGATCTTCGTTGATCAATAAGGAAGTGGCATCGCTATTTTTCTTCATTAATGCTTCGTGTAGCGCTGTGTTTCCTTTTCCATTCCTGATCCTTAGTAACTTTTGGTCATCGGGGATTGCTCTCAGTTCCTCGATCCATTCCTCGCTAGCGAGAGGGTCCACCCAATCCTTTCGAAAGCGAAGCAGAGTACGGACCGCGGACACATGTCCAGCCCTTGCGGCGAGATGCAAAGCGGTATCACCTCTTGCGTTTTGCTGCAGAATTAGGGAGGAAGAGTGGTAAGCAATCAGCCGCACGGTCTCATCGTTTCCATGGCTGGCTGCGATATGCAGCAGTGTGTTCCCCAGGGGGCTTATCTGTCGGAAAATTTCTAAAAAACACAGCCCCTTCTCGATTGAAAGGCGCTCAAGGAAGCCGATGAATCCGTCCACGTCATTCTTTGTTGCAGCCCTGTACAGTTCGGCATCCATGAATTTATCGTTACCGGATCCATTGCCTTCTGGCGTAGGACTTGTAAGGGCTTGTTCTCCACTGTTGGCTGGTGAACTGGAACTAGACCCGTTGACTTGAATGCGTGGGATTGGTGCTGATTTTAGTCGTTCTATTCTTTGATTTCTGATTCTCCATTCAGATCCATGTGCGATTTCTATCTGCACGTCAAGTAACTCCATCTGCTCATCCAGCATAAGAATACCCGATTTAGGCGTTCCTCCCTCTCTCAATAACAAATAATCAGCGCAGGAAGATGATGAATATGACGGTCTGTAGTCTGCAGAACGCCCATGCTGTTTGTCCACAAACGAAGCTGCCGGGAAGCTACGTCCAGTATAGATTTCTAGGTTCCATTTACCTATCATGGAAAACAGAGTGTGATTTCATTAGTTATAATAATCTTATATTTATTAATAATTAATTAATTTAATATTTTCATGTACTGTGTATTTCTTTAAACTAAGACTTCGGAGTTACAACTGGCCGATCAACTAGTCTCCTTTTCTTTTCCTATTTTTCTTTTATTTTTTTGTTTAAATGAAAACCTAACAAGCATGATTATATTATTACTAACTAGCTTTTCTATCTGTGCAGTGGACGGCATTTTTTATCATCACTCCAATTAGTTAATTTTTTGTACGTATTTTGTTATAAATCAAGTAATTAATTATTGAAGTTTACTGAAAGTTGGCTATTGAACCCCTATGAAACAAAAGGGTAGAATATCATTCTTGGAGGTATTGCATGGATTTAGCAAAAGAAGCAGCCTGCTATTTCTACTAAATTCAGCTATAAATTCAAATGTTAAATACAATTAGCCATCTAACTGTAATAATTGAGCACTATTGAACACCAATACTAACATGATATTCATCAAATCTTATGTTTGATTTTAGGTTGTTTTTATACAAGATTCATGATCCATTTTTGTTGTTATTATTGCTGGTAATTAAAATACAGTGTAAAAACTAGGGGCTTGGGACATAGAGAGGAAGGTGGGAAAAGGAGGTGGAGAAGTTTTGATAATTTGTTTTAGGTTAAATTTGTGCTACATTCTTTGTCAATTTGGCATATATTGTTCTTGTGAAGAAATATTACTAATTTTTTTTAATATTCTTTTATTATTCATAACTAAAGTTTGATAAGACTTACATATAATCAAATTTAAAATATAGTTGAGGTAATTTCAAATATAAAGTTATATACTTCTCTCCTATTTAAGAGGGACTTTTTACGTAAACTTGCTGATAGAATTTATGTATTTGGTTATATGTGTCCTTATTATTTCTCATGATTTCGATCAAAACAGGATAAGTGACTTGTGGCATCAGAGCTTTTCCAATACTACCATGATCATTGTTTAATCGAATGTGGAGTTTTATTTATATGTCTATGGATCATGAATGCCATAACTTTTTTGAGTAATCTTATTATTCAATAATCCCATCCAAAATGAATAAACTTATTTTCAAATTTGTTATTGTTTAAGGGAATGTTTGGTTTGATAAAATTTTAATTTAATTTTAACCATGTTTTAAAGAAATTGTAATTTTTCATCCGATTAAAACTTTAATGGAAGGATAGTTGTTACAAAAAAAAATTAAAATTATCAAGTAAGTGAGAAAAATGAATACTATGCCACTTGAGCACAACCAACTTAGTTATATATTATGGGAGTTACCCAAATCCGGACTAAGGACTCAATCAAGGTGGGTACATCCTAATTGATTTATATTGTGTTAGGTTGGATCGTGTTAGATTTATTTATTTTTTATTTTTTAATTAAAATTGGAACATTTTATTCCTGACCTTAGTGAAATTATAATTCTTAGTTGACCACTAATAGTTGTCGCCCCTACTGCATTCGCTAACCACCCATCTAGCCGTGCCAGCTTCCTTTGTCGCTTGTGGTAGTGTTATTACCCCATTGAATATACATAAACTTGTAGTCCTCACACTATAGAAATTTTAGTCCCGAAAATGATAGAAATTTTCCATACAAATCAAGCACTATATTCCCCCTTATTCACGACAGTCTTTACTTTTATGTAATACTTATTTCATTGGAATAACCAAAAATATTGATATAGTTTTATCTAAAATGAGTACAATGGAAACTCTCCTTCCTAATTTAGGAAATATGATACTTCAGGATCTTCATTGATTAATGAAAAAGCACATAGTAGTCCATTCATCAAGGCCTCATGCAATGCTGTGATCCCTTTCTTATTCCTCACCCTTAGTAAATTCAAATTGTCAGTGATTTTCGTGACCTTCCCGATCCATTCATGGATTGCTCTGCGGTCCACCTGATCCCCTCGAAGCCAAAGCCGAAGTAAGGTATGGATCACAGACTGACATCTAAATCTGGCTGCAAAATGTAGGGCCGTATCACCTTTTGAGTTTTGCATCATGATCATTGATGGGCAATGGTTAGTAATTAGCTTCAAGATTTCAAGATTTCCATGACTCGCTGCAACGTGAAGCAATGTGTTCCCTAAGGGGCTGACTTGCCGAAAAATATCAGAAAGCTAATATCCCTTTTCGGTAGAAACTCTTTCCACGATGCTAATAAAGCCATTAACGTCGTCTTTATCTGATGCAGTAGCTCTGTGTAACGCAACGTCCATATACTCAATAAGATTATTAGTAATTTGATATTGTCCTCTGTTGTTGGATGAAGCTGAGTTTGATGAAGTTGTTGAACTTGAAGCGGCAGGTTTACGATTTTTGGTTGGGGCTAATTTTATTTTTCATATTTTTTTACTTCTCTCCTTCCATTGAGTTTTTTGGGCGGCTACTGCGATCTTAAAATCAAGCAATCCCATACTTGAATGAGAGTTGTAGAGGCCAGATTAGAAGTTGAAATGAGCAGTAAGAAACTAGATTGATTTTTTAATCTATTTGGAGATTTATTATTGATTTAACGGTGAAGTTTAATGCCTTAGGCTTAACAAGTATATACCATACAAACTTTTGATCATGTAAAGCTTTGAAGTCTTCTTTTTCTAGAAGCCATTGGCAATAAAAATGGTGGTGGAGCGGCCTTTTATGCAGAAGAATCCAACGACGGTGAATAAAATAGCAGCTGGCATTTATGCAGAAGATTGTTTTGGGGGTTGGTGGAGGGTCATGTGGTATTTTATAATAAAGAATCAGCCTTGTTGAGTGAGATTAATAATCTATCAATCAGTAATTCCCAATCTCAAGTATGAAATTTGGCATCCCAGAGCATGAGCTTCCACGCTGCGAGATATAAAAATAATTACTGATAATATTTTATTTATTTTTTTTAAATTAATAATTTTAAAACCATAATATAGTAATTTTATTGTACTAAAAAATACTTATCATCTCAGAACAGGGCAATTAGCCATTCCAAGTTGAGGGGCGTTGCGACATTGTATGGACATTGTAGTGCCTGTGGCTCTTACAGTGTCGTTGGATTTGAAATCCAACGGTCAATATTTTTCCTATAATAAAAAGTAAAAATATATTTTTATTTTTTAATAATAAAAAAGTAGGACCATAGGTGCCGTGGGCGCTGCAACATCCGAACGGTGCCGCATCGCTCCGTTCTCTAGCTATTCCCTCGAATCAATATGCTGTTGAGAGAGATTTAATGTCATCCAATTTTGTTCTTTCTTTGTGCAGTTCCTTTTTAACTTATTGGATTGGGATTTAATAAGTAAAATTTAATAAAAAAAGATATGTAAAAATAGTATGTTTTTTTATTATATTAGTATTTTCATATTTTAATATTTTATAAAAAAATAATTAAAAGTATTTATAATTATATTATTTTAATATATTAAATATTAATCATTGGATTGAAATTAATTTAATGAAAACAGTGTAGCCGCAACTCCCACAACTTTGAAGAGTGGACGTCGGTGAAACTTGAATTTGACTCATGAATCTATCTATCCACGTCGTTCTTTGATAGAGCCCAAGCAGTGTTTGGATATGGATTACTCCCGTGTGTATTCATATTTAGTTGAAAGGCTGATCGGATGTTTTGCCGAACAGTCACATGGGATATAATATCAAGACGGTCAAAGAGCGCCTAGTTGGACTTTTTGACTGAAGGACGTTTAGCCGGATTGTTGATGTCGAAAGGCGACCATATGGCAAAACAAAGGGCTGGTCGGACTGAAGAGTTTCGGCCGGATTGATGGGGACCGGCAGACTGAAGATGTTGAAGGCCGACAATGTTTTACCAAAAGTGCAGGAAATGGCGAAAGCGTGGGAAATGACAATTGGAGAGCTAATACACGATAGTTGGTGTAAAAAAAAATATTACCTGCAAAATCCAAAGAGCAGGTATGTAATTGAGCGATTTACGGGAGTTAAACTAGTAAGTGCCGTTAGTAAGAGAAATTCATCTTATATATATTGTCATCACTACTACTCCGATCATTGAACAATATAAGAAGTTGAACTTTTGTATTCTATTCATTGAGGTTTTTGTAACTATTTTTTATAGTGAAAATTTGTGAACGAATCGTCGTATAATTTTTTTCTCTTATTCAAAAGAGGATTTCCACGTAAAATTGTATTTGTTTCGTTTTTCTCTTTGTCGTGTAGTTATTGTTCATCCGTCATTTATCATTGTATCGTTATTCTTTTTTCTAGGTCTAACTGACTTGTTAGCTGATTCCTATTATGTAGCTATGCAGTGCAACATCCATACATTTATCGTTAGATGATGAGCTCGAACTAGGACCGTTGATTTGTCTATGTCTATTGGTGCTGATTTTGGTCGCTCTGCTCTTGTGTCTGTGATTGAAATCGTTGTGCGACTGAAATGCCCCTTAAGAAGCTGTATAGAAAAGCCCGTGGGTGAGCCACGAAGCGCAGGAGCTGGGAAGCTGCCTGCCTGTGCCGGCATCTAGATTCCATTAACATGGTAAATGCAACAAATAGAAATAGTGAAACTTAGGTAAAAAAAAGATTAAAGTTTTACCTATTTATTTATTTATATATATACTTGTTATTATTAATGGATAATACATGAATTTATAAGACATTACTTTTAATTTATACATATATGTCGAAAAATAAACAATGATCAACTTGCAACTTATTGATAATATATAGCCGAAGAAACATTGACTTTGGGTAACATCTAGGAAGGAGCAATTATGCAATGTGTGTGCAATATTATATTTATCTTCCATATTATTAATCATTATAATATATATATTAATTTATCAATAATATTGACCCCATCACACTAGCCATCCTTTACGCTGGCCGCAATATTGGCCATTATATGTGTTACGATCCGAAATTTAGTAGATCTAAGTAATTATTATTCATAAAATTAAAATCTTAAATAATTACAACAATAAATACTAAATTCTAAAAGAAATATGAGCATGACCAACCCAAAATATAGAACTCGACAAATCCATCTGCACAGGATTTTGTCGGATAACCACTTGAACAAAATACATACAACCTACCCTATGAACAGCTGTAAAAAAAAATAATCAAATAATAAAACAACTCATCTACGTAATGAGATAAAACCATAATATCTTTATACACGGATTAAAGGCTTACATTCGGCCGAAACCCAATACCCGAATACATCCCAATCAAACCCTGCACCAGAGAATCAAAACACGACCAGCTCCATCTGAATCATGTGGATAAAATACTCATCAAAAAAATACAGTGTCACGCCGAATCTTGTCTAACTTCTACAGAAAATCCAAACCTTCTACTTTGAATGGAGAAAATAGAAAACGAGAGTCTAAAATTTAGCAAGTATCGTTATATATATGTATAAAACAACTCATATAAATTAGAAGAAGAGCTCATAAATAAATAAATATCGAAGCAGACAACAAATCTAATTTACCAAAATTTAGAAATCAACTTATCATAACGGTTACGTTTTAGGCTAATAGCTCTAGGATATCTCATATCATTAGTGCCTGACTACATTTTAGGTGTACAACTTTTGGCAATCTCATATCATCGGCATCCAGTTATATTTTAAGTTTGCAACTCTCAACTCGACTACATTTTAGATTTACAGCTCTCGACCCGATTACATTTTAAGCTCACAACTTTTAACATTCTCTTATCATCAACGCCCGATTATATTTTAGGCCTACAACTCTCGACTCGATTATATTTTAAGCCTACAATTTTTGACATTCTCATATTATCAACGCCCAATTACATTTTAGGCCTACAACTCTCGACTCGATTATATTTTAAGCCTGTAACTCTCGACTCAACTATATTTTAAGCCCGCAACTATCAGCCATTTCATATCATTGATGCTCGATTATATTTTAAGCCTATAATTCTTGAATATCTCATATCATCTGTGCTTGACTACATTTTAGACTTACAACTCTCAATTCGAATACATTTTAGGCCCGTACCTCTCGGTCATCTCATATCGTTGGTGCCAAGACATGTAACTATTGACCTGGGTATATTTTAGGTCCATAACTCTCAACCATCTCATATTATCCCACCGGATATCAAACCATCATAGTCCCACATACAAATTGACTCATCTGGTCTCGGACCATTACGGTCCCACACGCAAATTGAGACATTGGGTCACGACGGTACTCATGCATACTGTAAATTTTTGAAGAATGATGGAATGCTCAAATATTAACAGAAATAGAACAAAACCATCAATTGACCAGTAAAAATGTCATGCATGTTCAGAGAAAACATGTGGGCTAGCTAAAATGCACACATGAATTGTAAATCTTCAAATCGAAAATCAAAACACATCAGAAACTGAAATACGAAAAGGATAGGGTTAGAGGATACTTGTCTCGATCTTATATTAGGTAGATCTGAAGAACAGATGCTCTGAAGAACCCGAACACCGCTTTCTCTCTTCTCCCCGCTCTCTTTTTCTCTCCTCTTCCTCTCTTCTTGCGCACATCTGCCGAAACCCCAATCTGCGTGCCTTTTTATACCCGGCTTCACGCTCAAGTGTCACTCAAGCGCGGCCCTTTTGGGAAAATACGCCTCTAGCACGCCAAGGGTGAGCCTCGAGCGCACCACGAGACCAACCCATGATCATTGTTTAATCAAATGTGGAGTTTTATTTATATGTTTATGGATCATAAATGTCATAACGTATTTGAGTAATGTTATTATTCAATAATCCCATCCAAAATGAATGAACTTATTTTCAATTTGTTATTTTTTAATAGAATGTTTGGTTTGATAAAATTTTAATTTAATTTTAATCATGTTTTAAAGAAATTGTAATTTTTCATCTGATTAGAACTTCAATGGAAGGATAGTTATTTCAAAAAAAAAAAATTAAAATTATCAAGTAAGTGAGAAAAATGAATACTATACCACTTGAATCTAACCCTAACCCCAACCCAACTTAGAATTGAAATTTCGATGGTCCCCTGTATGTTAAGTAACACAATATTATATTCGTATTTATATTTTATTTTAAATTATATATTTTCTACATATAGAATATCTGGCCCTAATTTGGGTTGAGTCACAACACATTGGAACCCAACCAAACTCAGTTGTATATTATGGGAGTTACCCAAATCCGGACTAAGGACTCAATCAAGGTGGGTACGTCCAGATTGATTTATATTGCGTTAGGTTGGATCATATCAGGTTTGATTTTTTTTTTATTTTCTAATTAGAAGTGGAACATTTTATTCCTGACCTTAGTGAAATTGTAATTCTTAGTCGACCACTAGTAGTTGTCGCCCCTACTGCATTCGCTAACAACCCATCCGGCCATGCCAGCTTCTTTTGTCGCTTGTGGTAGTGTTATCATCCCATTGAATATACATAAACTTGTAGTCCTCACATTATAGAAATTTTAGTCCCGAAAAAGATAGATATTTTACATACAAATCAAACACCATATTCCCCCTTATACATAGCAATCTTTACTTTTATGTAATACTTATTTCATTGGAATAACCAGAAATACTGATATAGTTTTATCCAAAATAAGTACAATTTATTTAATCTGTTATCATATTTTTTATTTAAATGGAATTACAATCCAATTTCTACTTTATTTCGGTTGAAATTTTAATAAAGAAAACAGCTAGACCTATAGAATTATAAATATCGAAACAAAAAAGAAAGATAGATATATCAGAAGATAGTGATGATTTTTAATCCTAAACTTCAGGAATTATAATTCCTAGCAGGCCACCTATAGCCAATGATCCTGCCAACTATACCTCAGTTGCCACTCGTGGATAACTATCACATTGTACCAGCAACCTTTCTCGTTTATAATAATTTTAACTATCATGTAAGATACCTAAAATTGTGATTTCATATAATTAAAACTTAAACTTTATTCATGAATAAAATAAATATTTCATGCACAACCAAGTAGATATAATTCATTACACATATTCTTAAGTAATACTTATTCTATTCTATCAATTGAATGTGCTGTTAGATTTATCTTGCCTTTCATTAGCAAGCTAAGCATGCCATATCCATAAGAAAATAGCATGACAACTTTGGAGTACAAAACTTTCACATTCTGAATTTTTAAAAAATGTCAAATATAGCTAATCTACTTCTATATAATTAATAGATAGTTTCTATAAATTGAACTAATAACATTCAAATTATTACTGAATAATATTATCGTTATATGAAAACAAACCATGTGCAAATAGAAAAATAGACAAGAAAAATTAATAATGATTTAATAATGTTTTAAAGCCATCAATGTTTTGCGGATATGCCATTCAAGGTAGCTATAGATGGTTGTTTTTCAAACAAAATGGATATAAAAACAATAAGAAAAGGAATAAAATCTGCATAAAACCACCGAAATCAACCAACAACTATCTTCATCAGTGCTTAATCTCTTGATTGTCTACACATGGAGCTTCAGCTTCTAGGATTGGTATATTTGACAGCACTCAATGCTGCCCAAATCAGTTGCTGCAAAATTAAAAGGAAAGAATCATCCAAGCCCTATTTTTGATAATATTAATAGATGATTAGATACTTTGAGCACTAAACTGTAGCTTTAAAAGGAAAATTTATACATGAAGCTCCTAGATTATAATGATTGATTGAGGGTCGTTTGTACAATATTGTCAGCTTAGTGCAACAATTTTACTGGTTGATGAGTTAGTGATAGAATTACTCATACAACATGGAAGAAAAATAAAAATAAGATAGGGAAGAAGAAAAAGAAAAATAATAATGTTTATTGAAGTGTTTTTAGTGCCACATGTTTTATGATACAAGGACTCTATTAACATAGTATTAAGTTGAAGCCTTCCAGTTTTTAAATTCAAATAAAAAATAGCATTCATCTTAAATCACATAGGGACAAAATAATAAAAGATATTTAATATTTCAAATCAATTTTAATTATCCTAATTAATTGGGATTATTTTTTTCACAATTTTTGTGCAAAGTTACATCCTCTAAAATGAAATTTTGATTGTCGTCATCAAAGAAAGGAATCAATATTCACATTTTTTTAGTTATCGGTTAGAGAATTCCTTAATGTGTTATTTGATTAATATTTTAAGAGAAATAACAGATGCTTACCTTTTGATTGAAACCCGTTCTTTCTATGAAATTCTTTATAACATTAAGGACAGTTAATCCTTCATTGTTTACAATCTTAAAGTTTACCCTCATATCTTGTGCCATAGTACAGATGATCATGGCATCTTTTTTTATGGCAGCTAAGTGCAACCGCGTATTTTCATCTAGATCCCTGTGATTTATCAAGAGACCAAGTGCATCATTTTTTAAAATATAGCTGACAATATCATACTTTTCAGCAATAGTTGCAACATGAAGGATGCTCTGGCCATTACGATTAAGCATTTTCCTTGGATCTGGGCAATGCTGAAGCAACACCTGAACAGCTTGAGTGTGGCCTTCAATGGCTGCTAGATGGATTGGGAACAAACCATCCTTGTCCCATTCGATGGGACTCGCAGAAAATTTTTTTAGCAAGCATTGGACCTCCTCATCGTAACTCTTGAATGTTGCATAATGAAGTGCTGTCCTCCCTTTTTTGTCTCGTAAATTGATGAACCTTGGCTCATCTCGCAAAATGATGTCGATTAGAACTATGATTTTGTAATCAGACATGAGTAGATGCAATCAGACCGGATTGATTAAGCTTAACAACAAGAGGTGTTAAAGGTCATGGATATATGGATGCTCCTCATTGATCGGAGATCTCCACAGTGAGCTTTTTGCCATAGCAAGATTTCATATTATGCCAATACCATTTCTTGGCACTTCCAAACAAAAGTATTTCAGATAGGACAATAAATAAAAAAAATAAGAAATGAAAAAAATGAAAACGGAAGAAGAGCATGAGCAACTACTTGTACCTTTATCCCTCCTCATGATGGCAGCTTGAAGGGGTGACTTCCCTTTTAGGAATTTATATTTGTTCTTGATATTTCCTAACATACAAGTAACCATTTCTTTGTCGTCAGCTTTGACAGCCAAATACAAAGGAGACTCTCCTTTCATATTTAGAAAGTATAATACTTCATGATCTCTAAAATGTTGGTGTAAAACGGAAGACACGGTGACCGAGCGGACAAAACTGTCGGACAGCAACAGAGTAGAGCTCTCGGACGGACGGCCAAAAGTAGAGATAGAAAAACGAGGAAAATACATACGAGATTTTTAACCTGGAAAGACCATTCTTCAACTAAGGAAAAAACTACAAAAGAATACACTATAAAGTATAGATTGTTTACAAGAATGTTAGCTACATAAGTTCAAATAAAGAAAACAATCACAAGTGTATATATTTCTCAATCTTTCTCTAAAAAGTGTTTCTCTCTCTATCTTTATAATAATGTTTGCACACAGCTCTCTCAAAGCTCACTCCAAGACTGCTCTCAAAGACACAGTACAAGCACTCCAAAACCCACAAGACAAGCAAGGGCACGAGCCTTTATATATATATATATATATAAGGGGCCTAGTACCCGGCCAGCCACCCTACTGGCAGAGGGTGGCAGGGCCATGCTTCCTAAGCCTGCCATGGCAGGCGCACGCTTGGCATATCAGAGTGATAGGCCTGACACCCTTGAAAGTTATAACCGCCTCAACGTCCAATCAGAGTGGGTCAACTGCCCACTTACAAAACGCGGCTACAACAGGCCTACGGAGAGAGAGAGTCAACGCCTAAGCTTTCAGAGTCCTTATCCATGTCCTCAGCAACCTCTCGGACATGACGCCTCTGATGAGTCCTCGTCCATCATGACAGGCTTTTCGGACCACTCCAAAAGTTCACATCTTTTTCCTCCTTTGAGTCCGCGAACAAAGATACCACGACGGAGTGACCCCAACATAAAGATCAATACATAAGTAGCACGTCCTCTTCCATTTATCACGGCCTCATGCAATGTTGTGTTCCCTTTCTTGTTCCTCACCCTTAATAAATTCAAGTCGTCAATGATTTCCATGACCTTCTTGATCTGTTCATGGATTGCTCCGCGGCCCACCTGATCCCCTCGAAGCCAAAGCTAAATCAAGGACCTGACCACAAAAATAGGTCAAGATGCGGTTGTAATTGTAATGTCCCTGGGCACCCGCTTGTAAATATTGTTAGCGCCACACAGGCACACGGTTTTGTTCCTGACAGACGGTCTCCACCTCCTCGAAAACGCGTCTACAAGGAAGAGGTATCCACGCCCTTATAAGGCACGCTTCATTCCTCTCCTCATCCGATGTGGGACATCACAGTCCACACCCCTTGGAAGCCCAGCGTTCGCGTTGGCACACCGAACAGGGCCCCGTCTCTGATACCATCTGTAACGTCTTCAGGCACCCGCTTGTAGATATTATCCGCTTTGAGCTCAACCCGTACGGTTTTCTCTTGGTAGGCTTACGGCCCCCAAAATGCGTCTACAAGGGAGAGGTCTTCACGCCCTTATAAGGCACACTTTGTTCCTTTCTTCATTTGATGTGGGACATTACAGTTTTTCTATAACGTCCCCAGGCACCCACTTGTAGATATTGTCCGCTTTAAGCCCAACTTGCACGGTTTTCTCTTGGTAAGCCCATAGCCCCCAAATCGCGTCTACAATGGAGAGATCTCCACGCCCTTATAAGGCACGTTTCATTTCCCTCTTCATCCAATGTGGGACATCACAGTCCACCCCCTTGGGAGCCCAGTGTCCACGCTGGCACACCGAATCGGGTATCGTCTCTGATACCATCTATAACGTCCCTGGGCACCCGCTTGTGAATATTGTCTGCTATGCCACACAGACGCATAGTTCTGTTCCTGACAGACGGCCTCCACTGTCTCCAAAACGCGTCCACAAGAGAGAGGTATCCACGCCCTTATAAGACACGCTTCGTTTCCTTCCCCATCTGATGTGGGATATCACAGTCCACACTCCTTGGGAATCCAACGTCCACGCTGGCACACCGAACCGGATCTCGGTTCTGATACTATCTGTAAGGTCCCCAGGCACCCGCTTGTAGAAGTTGTCCGCTTTGGGCCCAGCCCGCACGGTTTTCTCTTGGCAGGTCCATGGCCCCCAAAACGCGTCTACAAGGAAGAGGTCTTCACGCTCTTATAAGGCACGCTTCGTTTCCCTCTTCGTCCAATGTGGGACATCACAGCAATATGCAGGGCTGTATCACCATCTGAGTTTTGCTTCATGATCATTGATGGACAGAGGGGACCAATCAGCCACATGATTTCAACATTATCATGACTTGCTGCCATGTGAAGTAACGTGTTCCCTAAGGGGCTGACTTGCCCAAAAATATCGGAAGGGGAATACCTCTTTTCCGTTAAAACTCTTTCCAAGACGCTAATGAAGATAATGATGTTGTCTTCATCTGATGCAACTACTTGGTACAACTCAACGTCCATATACTCAACAGAATTATTAATAGTTTGATGTTATCCTCCATTTCTGGACGAAGATGAGGTTGATGGAGTTGTTGAATTTGGAGCGACAGATTTAGAATTTGTGATTGGGGCTAATTTTATTCTTTCTAGTCTTTGACATATTGCCTCCCATTTTGCTTTTTGGGCAGCTCTGGTCTCGACATCGATCAATCCCGTACTTGAATGAGGATTGTAGAGACTAGATTAGAAGTTGGAATGAGTATTAAGAAGCTAGATTGGTTTTTCATTTGTTTGAAGATTTATTTTCGATTTGACTGTGAAGTTTAATGTCTCAGGCTAAACGAGTATTTATCATACTAACTTGCAAATCACGTAAAGCTTTAAAGTCTTGCAGATTTCTTCACATTTTCTAGAAGCCATTGGCAATAAAAATGGCGGTGGTGGTGTTTTTTATGCAGAAGAATCCAACGACGGTGCCGTGCTGACCAACTCCAACCTATTTTGAAGTGTGAATTCAGAAGGAATCCCTTCTTCTTCTTTTTCTTGTTTTGTCTTCGGGGGTGGTGGATGGTGATGTAGCATTTTATAATAAAGAATTAGCCTTGTTGAGTGAGATTATCAATCTATCAATCAGTAATTCCCCATCTCAAGTATGAAATTGGGCATCCCAGAGGATGAGCTTCCACGCCGCGAGATATAAAAATAATTACTGTTAATATTTATTTATTTATTTTAAATTTATAATTTTTAAACCATAACACACTAATTTTATCTTGCAAAAAAATAACTTATCATTTTGCTATTCCCTCAAATCAATCTGCCCTGGAGAGAGATTTGACACCATCCAATCTTGTTCTATTTTGTTAGGATTTGGTCACTCTCTTGTGGGTGCTCAACAAATGAAGTCGTCATCTGAAATTGCATAGGATTTATACTAAGTGCTGCAGCAGAAGGATCGAGGATTTATGCAGCAGAAGGCCCGAGGACTAGCTGCAGCAAGGGGCCGAGAACTTCGTGGAGATATGGCCTGAGGACTTGTGCATGAAGGCACTCCGTGGACGTAGTGGATTTTGTGGACTGAAGAAGGCAAATGGTAGGAGCGCAGACGGCAAAGGTGTACAGACGGCTAATAATGCGCGGACGGCCAAGGAAAACAAAACGCCAAGATCAGGCAAAATGGAAAGTTGGCCATTTTGGAAGGTTTGGCCAAAATGGTTGACGAAATGGCAGGTTGGCCATTTTGTCCGAAATGTCCATTTTGGGCGATTTGCAGCAAAATTGTCGAAATGGGCATTCTGCCCGGCTTGGAGCAAATTGCCGGTTTGCAGTCCAAGCGGCGAAATGGAGCAAAATGCCGGAATGCCCATTTTGGGCAGTTTGAGGCAAAATACTAAATGGACATTTTGTCCGGAATGAAACAAAATGCCGGTTTGGAGCATTTTACCCAGTATACCATTTCATCAGTTTGGAGCAGTTGGCAAGAATGCGATCATGTCAGGTTTGGCGAAGGAATGCCGGTCAATGAGAGGTTGACCGGCCAAGTGAAGAATCCGGTTAACGTAGTAATTGACCGGCTAGTTCTGTACGGCAGAGTTGTAGGGCACGCTTTCTGTAGAGTGTAGAGCAAGCGCCGTCTTGCAGGGTATGCGTTTGCAGGAAGCTCGGGAACTAATGAAGGCGCAGAAATCATAGAGACGGTTTGACAGATCATCTTCCCAGGTTAAGCGATGGAGATTTGGAGCCCGTAATTATAAAGGCACACCAGGAGCTTTAGGAATGGTGTGCTTGGCACCAATGAAAAATACCAAGTGTGTTTGGAAATACTATGGTGCTTGGCACCCGGGGTACTGTGCGCCGGCCGCATGAGTGCGGGGGTGAAACGGTGGTCGCCCTTCTCTCCACGGATTTATGGAGAAAGATTTAGACCTGGATCGGGTACGGATTTATTTGTGCAGGAGGTGTTTTTTTTTTAGCATTTATCATAACTTCAATCAATTAATTTTGTATATAAACAAACCCATAAATTCATCGACAAATTTTTAATTTCTAGAAAAAAGAGAATCGTGGGAAATGTAAAGCGTCAATCATGGAATTGATGGATGATGAATTTAGTAGATTTTTGGGGTGATCAAATCATTTAACAGTTTCATCCAAGATGGGTGCAATTTATTAATGGATCTACAATCCAACTTCTACTCTATTTTGGTTGAAATATTAATAAAAAAATAGCTATACTTAAATAGTTACAATTATATTAAAAAATAATTATATTAAAAGATAAATATTATTGTCAATTTTAATCTTTAAAACATTATAATTTTTAGCCGACCACTAATAGTCACTGACCTTGCCAGTTATGTCTCAGCTGCTATCGGTGGATAACCACCGCCTTGCACCAACTGCCTTTCTCACCCGCAAAATTTTTAACCATCGCATGAGACACTTAAAACTGTGAGTACATAATATCAAAATTTTATTTAAACTTTATTCTAAAATAAAATAATTATTTCTTACACAACCCAACAGATAAAATTCATTACACATATTTCAAAGTAATACTTATTTTATTCTATTAATTGAATATGTGGCTAAATTTACCATGCCTTTCACTAGCAAGCTAAGCATGCCATGTCCATAACAAAATTGCATGACAATTTCAGAGCACGAAACTTTCACATTCTAGATTTTTGTAATATGTAAGATATGCCTAATCTACTTCTATATAATAAATTGATGGTTTCTATGAATTGAACTAATAACATTTAAATTATTATTGGGTAATATTACCGTTATACAAAAACAAGCCATGTGCAAATAGAAAAACAGGCAAGAAAAATTTATAATGCTTTAATAATGTTTTAAAGCCATCAATGTTTTGTGAATACACCATTCAACGTAGCTACCGATGGTTATTTTTCAAATGAAATGGATATGAAAATAATAAGAAATAAAATATGCATAAAACCACTCAAATCAACCAGCAACCATCTTCATCAGTGCTTAATCTCTTAATTGTCTGCACATGGAGCTTCAGCTTCTAGGATTGGCATATTTGACAGCACTCAATGCAGCCCAAAATCATTCAAATCAACCAGCAACCATCTTCATCAGTGCTTAATCTCTTGATTGTCTGCACATGGAGCTTCAGCTTCTAGGATTGGCATATTTGACAGCACTCAATGCTGCCCAAATCAGTTGCTGAAACATTAAGAGAAAATAATCATCTTAGCCCTATTTTTGGTAATATTAATAAATGATTAGATGCTTTTACCACTAAACTGCAACTTTAAAAGGAAGGTTTATACACGAAACTCCGATATAATAATGACTGATTGAAGGTCGCTTGTACAATATTGTCAGCTCAATGCAACAATCTCACTGGTTTATGAGTTAGTGGTGGAATTACTCATATAATGTGGAAGAAAAATAAAAATAAGATAGTGAAGAAGAAAAAGAAAAATAGCAATAAATTTTATTCAAATTCCTTTAGTTTCATTTAAGTTGGAGCCTTTCAGTTTTCAAATTCAAATAAAAAACGTACTTCATCTTAAATCACCTATGGATAAAATAATAAAATATATTTAAATTTTCTAATTAAATTTCAATTATCCTAATTAACTGGGATTAATTTTTTAACAATTTTTGTGCCATATTGCATCCCCAAAAAGAAAATTTTTATTGTCGTCATTACAGAAAGGAGGCAATATTAACATTTTTTAGTTACCGGTTAGAGAATTCATCAATATGTTATTTGGTTAATATTTTAAGAGAAATAACCGATTCTTACCTTTTCATTGAAGCCCATTCTTTCTCTGAAATTCTCTGTAACATTAAGGACGGTTAATCCTTCATTATTTACAATCTTAAGGTCCACCCTCATATCCTGTGCCATAATACTGACGATCATAGCATTGCTCGTTGTGGCGGCTAAGTGCAACAGCATATTTTCATCTAGTTTCCTGTGATTTCTCAAGAAATTAATTGCATTATTTTTTAAAATATAACTAACACTATCAAACTTTTCAACATTAGTTGCAACGTGAAGAATGCTATCGCGATTTAGCATTTCCCTTGGATCTAGGCAATGTTGAAGCAACACTTGAACAACTTGAATGTCGCCTTCAATGGCCACCAGATGGATTGGAAATAGACCATCACTGTCCCTTTCAATGGAACTAGTAGAAAATTTTTCTAGCAAGTATTGGACCTCCTCATCCTAACCCTTGAATGCTGCATAATGAAGCGTTTTCCTCCCTCCTTTGACTCATAAATTGATGAACCTTGGCTTGTTTTGCAAAATAATGTCGATTAGACCTACAATTTTGTAATCGAGCATGTATAGATGCAATCAGACCAGAATGATTAAGGTTAACAACAATTGGTGTTGAAGGCCATGGATATATGGATGCTCCTCATTGATCGGAGATCTCCACAGTAAGCTTTTTGCCATAGTAAGATCTTATATTATGCCCATGTCATTTCTTGGCACTTAAAAAAAAAAAAACATTTCAGATTGGATAATAAATAAATAATAATAATAATAATAATAAATGAAAAAAACCAAAATGAAAGCAGAGTATGAATAATTACATGTACCTTTATCTCTCATCGCGATAGCAGCTTGAAGGGGTGACTTCCCTTTTAGGCATTCATCTTTGTTCCAAATTTTTCTTAGTATAGAACAAACTGTTGGAACAAAACGCGCGGAAGGCCGAGCGGACACAACGCTCGGACAGGAACAGAGAGCAAAGGCTCTCGGACGGACGTGAGAGGTAGAGAGAAAATGTGAGATGGAACACACGAGTTTAACGTGGAAAGCCCTTCTATAAGTAAGGGAAAAACCACGAAAGAATACACTATAAAATGATTGTTTCTCAAGTGTTACACATGCTCAAACTAAAGAAAAACAATCTCAAGTGTACAACTCTCTCTCTAAGTGTTTCTCTCTCAAGTCTCACAAAAATGGTTGCTCCAAAGGCACAGCCCACAACTCACAAAGCCTTCTCACTTGATGATGATAATAAATGATCTCAACCACCCTATATATATATACATGTAAACAATATATATATTCAAAAAGGCTAGGAGGCAACCCAGCCACCCTAACACTAGGCTGGCAGGCCGGGCCGCCTGGCAGGCCGGGCCGCCTGGCAGGCCGCCTGCCAGGCGCACGCCTAGCAGGCCTACAACACCTTGGAAGTTGTGGCCGCATTTATTGCTGCTGCAGATCATTAATGAGAAGAAAGTCAACGCACACGTGGATGGAGTCCTCGTCCAAGTTCTCTCGGTCATGACTCCTCAAACAAAAGTCCTCGTCCATTCTCAGATGGAGTCCGCGGACATAGCCACTCGGGAGTGACCCCAACAAACTTCCCCTCACGACCGAGTGGGAGTGAAACTGTTCAAACCAGCAATGTCACAACAAGTCTCCAACTTTCCCTTTGGCAAAATTTTGGTCATCATATCCGAGCCATTATCTTCTGTTCGGACCTTTCCAATGGATAGCTGCCCATCATCAAAGACATCTCTCACCCAATGATATCGCACGTCAATGTGTTTTGACCGAGAATGGAATGAGGAGTTCTTGCACAAGTGAATGGCACTTTGACTATCACAAAGGATCTCGAATGCCTCTTGCCTTAGACCCAACTCTTGGACGAACCTCTTCATCCACAGCATTTCCTTGCAGGCCTCGGTCACGGCAATGAACTCAACTTCTGTAGTAGAAAGTGCAACGCACTTTTGCAACTTGACCGCCAGAGAGACCGCCCCTCCCGCAAATTTCACCAAGTACCCGGACGTTGATTTCCGAGAGTCAACGTCCCCAGCCATATCTCCGTCTGTATACGCGATTAATTGAGGCTTTCCTTTTCCAAATATCAAACCCGTCTTGGAGGTCCCCTTGCGCAGATATCTCAAAGATCCATTTTACCGCGGACCAATGCTCCATCCTGTGGTTTGATAGAAATCTGCTACGAGGCCAACCGCGTGTGCAATGTCCGGCCGTGTACACACGGCCGTAGACATCAAGCGCCTACGGCCGAGGAGTAAGGGATTTTACTCATACGTACTTTCTCGGTGTCCGAGGACGGACACTCTCCTTACTCACCAAGTGGTTGGCCAAAGGGGTCTGTGACTTTGGAACCTTCCATGTGAATCTTGAAGCACCATTTCAACATAGCTCTCCCGAGATGGCCCAAAGCTTCCTGCACACTTTCGTCGCGAAAATCGATGCCTGAGACTGTTTCGCGGGTCCGAGGTCTTTCATGGCGAAAGACTCATCCGATTGCTCCTTTAGCTTCTTGATCGAGCGCCTGTCATTCGAAACCAAAGATGTCATCCACATAAAGGAGAAGGATGACAAAGTCGTTTTCCGAGAACTTCTGCATAAAGACACAATGGTCCGAAGAAGTCTTATGGTAGCCTTGCTTGACCATAACGGACTCGAACTTCCGATACCATTGTCTCGGAGCTTGTTTCAGCCCATACAAGCTCTTCTTCAATCGGCAAACAAGTCCTTCCTTCCCTTTGACTTCAAAGCCTTCTGGTTGTTCCATGTAGATTTCCTCGTTCAAATCTCCATGGAGAAACGCTGTTCGGACATCCAGCTGCTCTATCTCCGTGTCCAATCTGCGCCACCCAGTACAAGGCGGACCGAGGACATCTTCACAATCGGTGCAAAATTTCACAAAGTCAACACCCTTTCGTTGACTAAACCCCTTCACCACAAGTCGTGCCTTGTGCCTCGGAGCACTCGGGTCCTCGGACGTCTTTAGTCTGAAAACCCACTTGTTTTTCAGAGCTTTCTTCCCCTTGGGCAATGTAGCCAATTCAAAGGTGTGATTTTCATGGAGGGAGGCCATTTCTTCCTTCATAGCCTTCAACCATTCATCCTTTTGAGTGCTACTAACAGCCTCATTAAAATCCTCAGGTTCCCCAGCATCAGTGAGGAGGACGTACTCACTGGCTGGGAGGCGGACGGACGGACGTCTCGTCCTGGACGACCGTCTCACAGGGGCCACCTCATCCTGCTGAGGTGCCTCATCTTCAACCTGATCCCGAGGCGCTGCACTCGCCTGATCCTGGTTGGCATCCACCCTTGTCCTGCTGACATCAGGGACAAGGGATACAGGACGGACAGTTTCAGATTCAACTCTGTCCGTCCGGGAAGTGCTGGGAAGAGTCCTCAACTCCTTCCCAATGTCCTCGATGGTCTCATCTTCAATGAAGACCACGTCACGGGAACGAACCAGCTTTTTTGCCTTTGGGTCATAGAGCCTATACCCAAATTCTTCCTCACCATAGCCCAAGAAGATACATTGTAATGTCTTTGGCTCCAGCTTGGTTCTTTCATCTCTAGGAACATGGACAAAGGCCTTGCGGTAAAAGTCCTCGGATGGCTATCTGCTGGTTCCGTCCGGGTCCAAATAAACTCAGGAACTTCCCCGTGCAGAGGCTTACTGGGCGAGCGGTTAATAACATGGGCGGCCGTTCTCAAGGCCTCGGCCCAAAAGGATCCTCCTAGCCTCGCCTCAGACAGCATGCACCTAACCCTTTCCATGAGGGTACGGTTCATCCTCTCAGCCACACCGTTCAACTGTGGCGTCTTTGGCGGAGTCTTCTGGTGTTTAATGCCGTGGGCTCTGCAGTAGGCATCAAAACCTCCAATGTACTCGCCTCCGTTGTCGCTCCGCACGGCCTTCAGCTTCCTCCCGGTTTCCCGCTCAACGAGGGCGTGAAACTGTTGAAAAATTTCCGCGACCTGGTCTTTGGTCTTCAGTGGAAACACCCACAACTTCCTTGAGCAATCGTCTATGAAGGTCACAAAGTACTGTGCGCCTCCGAAAGACTTCTCCGGGAGGGGGCCCCACACGTCCGTGTGCACAAGCTGTAGGATCTCGGACCTTTTGGAAGATGTGTCTCCAGAGAAGGAGACCCTGCGTTGCTTCCCCGCCAAGCAGTGAGGACAAGTCCTTGGCCTGTCTCCATCCACCTCAGGGATGAGTCCCTTCCTGGCCAAGTGACTCATGCCACGCTCACTCATGTGTCCGAGCCTCCTGTGCCAAAGATCCGAGGACTCCGTGGTCCTCATGGCATTCACCTCAGCCATCTCAGCCTGGGCTTTCAAGGTATAAAGGCCAGATGCCTTAGATCCTCGGGCAATGACCATGGAGCCCTTGGTCATTTTGATACTGCCGTCACAGAAGACGCAGCAGTAGCCTTCATCATCCAGTCGCCTAACTGAGATGATGTTGAGCCTGATATCAGGAACGTGCCGTACGTCCTTTAATGTTAGCAGGGCTCCAGTGCTCATCACTAACGTGATGTCCCCACGTCCGATGAACTCGGACGTCTGTTGATTTCCCATTCTTAGTATTCCTGGAGCGCAAGGAGTATAAGTGGTAAAATGTGTCTCGTCGTGGGTGGCGACATGGACCGAGGCACCGAGTCCACAACCCGGTCCGATGATCGCTCACTCTGACCACCGTGTCCTCGGACTCACAAGTCACGAGGAGATCTTCTTACATCCACAACAGACCGAGGACTCTTCCTCGCCTCGTCTCTTTTCGCCCGCTTCGCAGCGACGTTCTCACGCTTCCATTTGTAGCGAACTTTTGATGTGGCCCTTCTTGCCACAATGATGGCACTCCATATCTTGGTACACGGAGCGTGACTTACTCCGCCCTTTGTCTTCGAGACTTTGGGCCACGTCCTCGGCTTCTTCCTTGTTGTTTAAACAAACAAGGACCTCGGCCGCCGAGAGGTAGACGTCTCCCGAGAACGCCGCCTTACTTCCTCGTTCAAAGACGGCTCCCTTTACCATTTCCGGTGTCACCACACCGTTCGGAGTCATGTTGGCGATCGTGACCCTCATGGTTTCCCATGAGTCCGGGAGGGTTGCTAGGAGCCAAAGTCCTAGCACTTCGTCCTCGAACTTGATGCCCATGTCTTGTTAAGCCGGTCCACGCATCCCTCAAACTCGTTCGGTGGTCGGCCCACGAGGACCCATCCTTGTATCGGATATGGACCAGCCGCATCAAATGGTAGATTTTATTGTTGCCAGATTTGGAGGCAAAGAGCTTCTCCAACTTCTCCCAAAGGGCTTTGGCATTTGTCTCCCTACGAACGTGGTTGTACACGTTCTCGTCCACAAACTGCCTAATGAACCCGCACACCTGTTTGTGCTCCAGAGTCCATACCGCGTCCGTTTTATCAGCTGGTTTTTCTGAGGCAAAAACCGGATCGTGCATGGACTTGACGAAGAGCAAGTCGGACATCTTGCTCTGCCAGATGTCAAAGTTTGAACCATTCAAACAGACCATCTTGCTTCCAAACTCCATAAAGATCACCGTGTAGAAAAAGAACCAACTCTCTGATACCACTTGTTGGAACAAAACGCGCGGAAGGCCGAGCGGACACAACGCTCGGACAGGAACAGAGAGCAAAGGCTCTCGGACGGACGTGAGAGGTAGAGAGAAAATGTGAGATGGAACACACGAGTTTAACGTGGAAAGCCCTTCTATAAGTAAGGGAAAAACCACGAAAGAATACACTATAAAATGATTGTTTACAAGTGTTAGCTACACAAGCTCAAACTAAAGAAAAACAATCTCAAGTGTACAACTCTCTCTCTAAGTGTTTCTCTCTCAAGTCTCACAAAAATGGTTGCTCCAAAGGCACAGCCCACAACTCACAAAGCCTTCTCACTTGATGATGATAATAAATGATCTCAACCACCCTATATATATATACATGTAAACAATATATATATTCAAAAAGGCTAGGAGGCAACCCAGCCACCCTAACACTAGGTGGGCAGTAGGAGCCGCAAAGCCGCCTCGCCAGCGCACGCCGCTTGTGAGCCCGCAACACCTTGGAAGTTGTGGCCGCATTTATTGCTGCTGCAGATCATTAATGAGAAGAAAGTCAACGCACACGTGGATGGAGTCCTCGTCCAAGTTCTCTCGGTCATGACTCCTCAAACAAAAGTCCTCGTCCATTCTCAGATGGAGTCCGCGGACATAGCCACTCGGGAGTGACCCCAACACAAACAATGTCTTTGTAGCCAGCTTTGGCAACCAAAGACAAAGGAGACTCTGCTTCTATATTTCAAAAGTATGATACTTCAAGATTTTCATGGATCAATACCAAAGCAAAAGATTCTCTTCCATTTATCATAGCCTCATGCAACGTCCTGTTCTCTTACTTATTCCTCATCCTCAGTAAAATCAAATAGTCAGAGTTTTCCATGGGCTCTTCGATCCCTTGTAAAAAAAAGATATATAACGCAAACTAACATCTAGATTTGGCTGCAACATGCAGAACTGTATCACCATTTGAGTTTTGCTTCATGATCAACGATGGATAGAGGTCAACAATTAGCTGCGTGATTTCAGGATTTTCATGACTTGTTACAACGTGAAGCAAAGTGTTCTCTAATGGGGTGACTTTCCCAAAAATATCGGAAAAGGAATACCCCTTTTCGGTTAAAACTCATTCCATGACACTAATAAAGCCATCGACGTCGTCTTTATCCAGTGCAGTAGTTCTATGCAGCTCAACGTCCATGTACTCAACAAGATTATTAGTAGTTTGTGTTGGGGTCACTCTCTTATGGCATTTGTGTCTACAGACATGTAGAGGCAAATGGACGCGGACTTCGTGGAGAAGGCCGAGAACATCCGTCCTTGGGATAGCTGGAAGAATTGGACAAGGACTTCTGTGGAGGAGTAGCGGTTGAAGAATCCGTCTGAGAACTATAGTCCGAGAAGTGACTGAAATAGTGGATGATGACTCATCAGAGGCGTTATGTCCGAGAGGTTGCTGAGGACATGGACGAGGACTCTGAAGCCTAGGCGTTGACTTCCTCTGTAGGCCTACTACAGGCTAGGTGGGTAGGTGGCCTGCCCTGATTGGAAAACTCAGGAGGCACCAAGTCCCAAGTCTGCCACCCTGCACGCCGGGCATACGCCTGCTTTTGCAGGGCTAGGCGGCGTGGCCTTCCACCCTAGTTCCTAGGGTGGCTGGCTGCCTCCCTAGGGTCAGTCCACTATATATGGACTGCTAGCTGGGGGGCGAGCCAGGCGAGCCAAGAGAGCCAGAGAGAGGAAAGGAGAGCAATTGTGTGAAGGAAAGAAGGGAGTGCACCACCGGTGAGAGAAAGAAGAAGAGGAAAATAGAGTGTAAAAAGAAAGGAGTGTTTTCTTGGTTTGCTCTGGAGAGTTTTTCTCTTTGATTTCTCGGGTGAGTAGCGGATACTCCATCTTGGAGGTTTTTAACCTATTTCACATAGTAGATTTGCTGTTGTCTCTACTCCCGTGGTTTTTCCCTTCGATTACTGAAGGGTTTCCACGTTAAAATCTTGTGTGCTTTCTCTCGATTTTTTTTCTCTCTTTTTGGCTGCCCATCCGAGCGCTTTCCCTCTGTCCGAGTGTCTTGTCCTCTCGGTCATTACGCTTTCGAGCATTCTGTCCGGACGCCTCGTTTGTCCAAACAGTTTGATGTTATCCTCTATTGTTGGGCGAAGATGATCTTGATGAAATAGTTAAACTTGGAGTGACATGTTTAGGATTTGTGATTGGGGCTACTTTTATTCTTTTTAGTCTTTGGCATCTTTGGTCCCATTTTGCTTTTCGGGCTTCTGCAATCTCGACATCGATTAATCCCATAGTTGAATGAGGGTTGCAGAGGCCGGCTTAGAAGTTGTAATGAATATTAAGAAATTAGCTTGGTTTTATAATCTGTTAGGAGATTTATTCTTGATTTAATTGTGAAGTTTAATGTCTCAAGCTCAACAAGTATTTGTCATACAAACTTGCAGATTTCTTCACATTTTCTTCGACAAGTATGGTGGTGGTGGAGTTTTTTAAGCAGAAGAATCCGACGACGGTGCCGTGCTGACCAACTCCAACCTACTTTAAAGTGTGAATTCAGGAGGCAGCCCTTCTTCTTCTTCTTTTGCATTATTTTTTGGGTGGTAGTGGAGGGTGATGTAGCATTTGATAATAAAGAATTAGCCTTGTTTAGTGAGATTAATAACCTGTGATTCTCAATCTCAAGTATGAAATTTGGCATCCCACAGCATGAGCTTCCACGCTGCGAGATATATAAACAATTACTGATTTATTTATTTAATTATTTGAAATTTATAAAACCATAATACCCTAATTTTATCTTACTAAAAAGCCTTATCAACTCAATGCTGGGCCATTTGCCGTAGCCTCAAATCATGCTGCTGTTGAGAGAGATTTAATGTCATCCAATCTTGTTCTCACCCTGTGCCGTTCCACTTTTCCCTGCTGGATTGAAATTCATTGGATAAAAATTAATATAAGAAAATAAATAGTATACAAAAATAACATGTTTTTATTATATTTTTGTAATGTCAATATTTAGATATTTTTACATTTTATGAAAAAATTAATTAAAAATATTTATAATTTTATTATTTTAATATATTAAGCATTAATTATTGGATTAAAACTAATCGATCGAAGACAGGGCAGTTGCAACTCCTACAACTTCTAAGAGAGGATGTTGGTGACACTTGAAACTCGCTAATGAATCTGTCCACGTGGTTCTCTGATGGAGCCCATGCAACTGTGCAGTGCAGCATCCATGCATTTATCGTTAGATGATGAGCTCAAACTAGGACCGTTGATTTGTCTGTCTATTGGTGCTGATTTTAGTCGCTGTGCTCTTCGGTTTCTGATTGAAGTCGCTGTGCGACTGAAATATTCCTTATGAAGCCCGTGGGTGAGTCATGAAGCGTAGCAGCTGGGAAGCTGCCTGCCTGTGTCGGCATCTAGATTCCATTAACATGGTAAATACAATAAATTAGGAAATAGTGAAACTTTTGTAGAAAAAAAGATTAAATTTTCACCTATTTGCCTATTTTTATATATACTTGTTATTATAAATGGATAATACATGAATATATAAGACATTACTTTTAATTTAGATATATATATAGATATGATAGGTCCAATACGGATTTGAGCCAGAACCAACGAAGCCTAACCGATATTAGACAAGCCCAACTAGTAGATGGGCCTAACTAGGCAATGACGGCTCAAGGAAATCAGGCCAAAGCCCATTAAGCGCTATTGACGCACGCCCAATCAGTTTTGCCTGTGCCTCTACCAAAGCAATTGCAGACTGGCAGCGGAGGAGGTGTTAGCTCAGGGTATGTCAGCCAATAAAATATGAGGTTAATGCTACCAAGTTGCAACGTACGTAGTTCCGACAATCGTTCAACCAATTCAAGTAAAGTCGAATAGGCCTGTGTCGGCCATACCCAACGACGATTCCCACGCCAATTCAAGACGACAATCGACACCATTGACCATTGTCACTCAGAGATCAACGAATCCCGACAAGCCACTTGTTGGAGATTCATGCATTGGAAAGCTTATCTCGCGGAGCCTACAAATATCTTCTCTCTCAGCAGAGAAGAGGATCCCTGATCAAGTTCTAGAAAAAACCTAATCGGTAACTAGAGATCTAAAATCGATCCTAACACCCTGCATTCAAGTATATAAGGAGAAAGAACTAACTCTCTTTCCTCAAATCACTGTCCCAATACGGTGAAGCTAGTGAGTCACTCTTAGCAATACAAAAAGGAGAGCGCAAGCCTCCTCAAAACACTACACGCACACCTTGCATACTTGTATACGTGTATTCCCCATCATATTTACTTTCACGTCTACATCTTTTTTTCTCTTGAAAAAGATTTCTGATTTAAATGTCAAAATATTTACGGTGAAAAAACATCTCACCATTCTCTAACCTCTTATTTGTAGTTTGTGGTGCGTAGGGCCCACGTTAAGAGACGCGAAAATTAAACCCATTCATGATCTACTCGAATCAAAAAATTTGAAGGCTCTCTAATCCATACAAGAATCTAGTGTTGGGTTCAGTTACTTCTTTGTGGATAGCTCAATGAATGGAGGCGTCATTAAAAAATTGCACAGGGGTTATGCAATATTCAAAGCACTGTAAATTGGTTGCAGTGAAGCGCGCACAACAAATGACCATAAGAGCAGCAATGATGCTGCTTTTGAGCCGACTGGTCGGAAAGCAGAAGGTCAGTCGGCTGGGTAGCAAGGAGGTCAGCCGACCAAAGAGTGAGACAACTAGCCAGGCGGTAGGGCAGCAAGAAACTGGCTAGGGAGGCTGGCCAGTTGAGAGAAGAAGCCAGCCATTGAGGCTAGCCGACCAAGTTGAGATGGGGCAGTAATGCAAAATGGTGACCAAGCAACGCCAATTCAAATGAGTCGACTTGGCGGAGCTAGTACATGATTTTGCGAGTGGGCACCCAGGCTCTAAGGGGTTAGTGGCAAGCTTTTCAAAGTAGATAGTTGACTTCCAGAATTTGTAAGCTGTCTTTGCAGAGTATGCGTTGTTTATACAAAGTATGAGTCGTCTGGGGAAGCGCAAGAACTGATAAAGGCACAGAGAATGACAAAGTTGATGTGATAAATCATTTACAAGATAAGGTCAAGTGAGCAGATGTGCTTTGGAATCGGCGTCATTATGAAAGCGCAACAGACGATTCAAAAAAAGGTATGCATGAACGGCGTGTGGGTGAACCATGTGTGGAACAAAAGGTGAAATGGAGTAGAGCTAAGTGCGGAATGGAGCCCTCACCGGTCTCCGTTCACCACTACACTTGTAAAATCAGAGTGAGTAGAGAGTACTATCAATGAAAAGAATAAAAAAAAAAAACAGAAAGAAAAAGAAAGAATAAGAGTTTCTTACTCTGGAGATTGTTTTTTTTGTTCTGACTTCAGTAGGTTGTTGGTATTCTGTCTCAGAGTTATTTGTAATCGGTTTTATATAGTTGATTTATTTTCGGAGTTTGTTCTGTAGTTTTTTCTTCAATTGAGAAAAATTTTCCACATTAAAATCGTTGTGCACTCCTATATTTCTTTTGTTCACATTCTTGGTAGCTAACGGTCAATGAGAGGTTCGGATTTTTCGCTGTGGCCGGATTATGTATAAATCTGGGTATCAAACCCTAACACCCAAACCTAGGAACGCATTAATATATATATATATATATATATATACACAATGAGTCTTCCTCTTATGCGCGTTTGTCAATGGTTGTCGCTTAGCAAAGTTAAATAATTGTGCATGCGATGACCCAATTAAGAATTCTTCATCTCTATCCTAAATTCTTCGTCGCTTTTCAAGAGAAAACTGTACCCTGTCAGCTTTTATCGAGCGCGTTGTATTTGGTCTAGTATAAACGGTGTTCTAAGTTCATTGACCTGACTGGCATAATTTGAACAATTCTTCTCACAATGAAGCTCTCTTGTTGGTGGAATTTGACGCCAAGTATATTGAAATGCGTGAAAGAGATTTGTTCCGACGCAAGTCTGGATTTCTTCTTCACAATCAGCGGCGCACGCAAGATTGAACCAATACAAGTGGCTGCAATCGACGAGTGTTCGATTGCGGTAAATGATTGTTGAGATTTTAATGTTTAAATTCGTGGTCATTTCACAATACAAACATGAGGATTTATAACTGCTTAATGCATTCTCAACCATTCGATTTATGAATATTCTAATTGAGTAATTATTTAAATTCGTGATTGCGGTACTTCTCTGCTTCGTGCGACTAGGGCTCCGGCTCAGTAAGTTACGTTGGCCAGCTTGACATTCTAAAGTTAATGTTAGTTTGGATGATTCGGCCTCCTTCAATCAATGTAGTTCATGATAATTTGACGATGATATAATATTTTATTTATTTATTTTAAATAATTTAAAAAATAATAAATAAATATATGTTATATCATTTAGGAGTGTTTAAAAGCTCTCTTAGAATATTTTTAGATACATTAATAAGTCAATATGATCATTATTAATCTATTTATTTTTTATATATAATATGAATAAATAGATAGCATATCACATACCATTATTATATTTTAAAAATATCTAAATAGTATTCTCACATTGCTAATCATCAATAGAAGGTGCCAAAAAGAGGGGGGGGGGGGGACATTGTCTTGTGAACAAAACCAAAATGGCATCCGCACCCATTTAAGTAATTATTAATGTATGAAGAATATTTGAAAAACATGTTTATATATTTTTAAAATATTCTTAGAAGAAATAATTTTTATCTTTTTATTTATTTATTTTTATATAAATTTATTAATATTAATAAATACATATAATATCATTTATTTTTTATATATCTAAAGATAGCCCCAGACGTTCCTGTAACGTTATTACAAATATATTGATGAATAGATATTAACTAATCAGGAAACAATAGTTTATGGGGTAACTACTCGGAAGGAGCATTTATGCAATATATAAACAACATTATATTTATTTGTATTATTATAATCTACTTATTCATTTTAAAAATTTATATTAAATTTAATTAATTATTACAAGAAGGGATATTTACATGATTTTAAATATTAATCAGTATCATATAGTAGTATTACATCTTGAAAATATTTTATGATTTTTTTCCATCATATATAAATGTGCTAAGTACAAATACCCAGAACTCAACGATCATCTTCTCCATTTCTTTCCTTTCTTTTTCTATTTCATTCTATTTTAAATGAAATTGACAAATATGACCATCCAATTTGATAAATATTACTTAGCCGGCACTAACCCTGTCGGCAATGCTTTAGTCACAAAAGCTGGCCAGTCAACCAGTCGCACCAACCACCTTTGCTGCGCATGGCTATATTGACAACCACCTGAGAAACCTAAAATTGAAATTCTCACACTACTAAATCTTTATTCCTACTTTTTTTTATATATAAAATAATTCTCTCATGCATAATCAAGCAAATAAAATTCATTAGATTTATAGCCTAAGTAATACGAATTCTATTCTATCATATGAATATGTCATTACAGTTATCTCATACACTGCTTTTAATTAGAACGGTAAAAGCAATGTGTTTTCCAAAAGATTAAGAAATATGACAACTTAATGTACAAAACTTCCATATCATGGATTTCAGAGAATGCCATACATACCCAACTTACTTCTATATTATAGATAAATTATTTCTACGATTTAATCAATCGTTTTTAAATTATCGTACAGCAATTGTTATATGAAAGCACACCATACATAATAATAAAAAAAAAAGGTCAATAATGTTTTGTTGATAGGCAGTTCAAGTGAGCTCTAGAATCACACTTTTTTCAGAAAATTGGCAACAAAACAACTAGAAAAGGAATAAAATTGGCATTGAACCACTCAAATTAACCACAAGTCATCTTTATCGGCTCTTGATTTCTTGGCTTTGTGCATCTGGAACTTCAGCCTGTAGGGTTGGGGCATCTGACAGCCCTTAATGCCGCCAGTATCAGCTACATCAAAATTGAAAGGAAATAAATTTCTTAGCCCAGTTTTTGGGACATATATTTTGACCAATAAAACGTAACTTAAGAAGGGAGGCTAGTACACAAATGTCCCACAGTCATATGAGTTTAGATAGGGTTAGACTTATCAACCAATTAGCTCAATATAAGAATCTTACTGTTATGTCAAGGTTCACCCTCTAAGGCAATCAAGTTTCATTGTTGTTACTACTAACCTTCACATTTTATGGTTTGTTCGTCCAGAGAAGACTTTTGAAGGAAAAGGCCAAGATAATGTGTATTGTTTGATAAGTAATATTAGACAAGTAAGCAATTGCTACCTTTTCATTAGAGCCCACTCCTTTTATAAAGCGCTTTGCAATATCAATGGCAGTTAATCCTTCTTTGTTTACAATCTTAAGGTCCATCCTCCTGTCCCATGCCATAGTACTAATGATCTTGGTATTGTTGTTCATGGCAGCCAAGTGCAAAGGCGTATTACCATCAAAATCCCTGTGGTTTATCAAGCAACCAAGAGCAGGATTTACCAAAATATGGCTGACAACATCATGCTTTTCAGCATTAGTTGCAACATGAAGGATACTCTGACCGTTGTGACTGAGCATTTCCCTTGGATCTGGGCAATGCTGAAGCAACATTTCAACTGTTTGAATGTGGCCTTCAATGGCTGCCAGATGGATTGGAAACAGACCTTCATTATCCCTTTCAATGGGACTAGCAGAAAATTTGCCTATTAAGTATTGAACCTCCTCAACATAACCCATGGATGCTGCATAATGAAGCGGGGTCCTCCCATCCATGTCGCGTAAATTGATGAATCTTGGCTCATTTTGTAAAATGATGTCAATCAAACCTGAAATTTTCCAAAAAAAAATCATAATTGATATGTACAGCTGCTTGCAAAACAAAATGAGTAAGTTCAGAATTGGGATTTTGAAATCCCGCCAACCAAAACAATAACCGAACACCACAACAATAGAAGAATTTTCAAGAGGAAAACCTTCGAGGATAAGGAATGGATACCATGGGACCAAAAGTCCTCTCAAAATAATTCACTAAGAAACTTTTACCACTTAAATATTTTTAAAGGAGAAAAGCTACAACAATTCTCTCATGCTCCCACCCAATGAACCTTGTTATACCATTCTCTTAAAAGCTCAATACTAAATATTCCTTAATAATTACAAGACTTTTGAATGCTTACAAATTCACACAAATGTTCTACTTATTTGGGTTCAATCCCTTACAACATCTTTTAAATCTGAAAGAAAGCTTTTACAAGAAGTTTTCTTATAAAACCTACTTTACTCAACTATGGGACGTGCGACATGTAGAATCCCCCAATAGTCAGCACCAACAAGTTTAAGGGCCATGGATGTAGATGTTCCTTGTGACTAGGGAAGATATCCACGCATTGACTTTTTTGCCACAGTAAGATTTCATGTATGCATATCTCCTTTCTCTTGGCACTTGCATACAAAACATTTCAGACAGAAAACAAGAAGTAAAGTTCCTAAACAAAAGCAGAAAATGAGCAAATGAATGTACCTTTGTCCCTCCTCGTTATAGCAGCTTGAAGGGGTGACTTCCCTTCTAGCCATTCATCCTTGTTCCTGATTTTATAATCACTTAAAGCAAACATCCTGCTAACAATCCGTTCATAGCCAGCTTTGACGGCCAAATACAGTGGAGACTCTCCTTCCATATTTAGAAAGAAGGATACTGCATGATCCTCAACAATCAGTGAGAAAGCACATCGTTGTTGTCCATTTATCAAGGCCTCATGCAATGCAGTGTTGCCTTCATTATTCCTCATCCTCAGTAGTATCACATCATCAGGAGTTGCCCCTGCATCCCCAACCCATTCATAAATAGGTAGATCCTCTAGAAAGCGAAGCAAAGTACTAACCACATATGTATCTCCCCCACGCCCAGCTGTGGCTGCAGCGAGCCTTGCAGTGTCGCTAGATCTGGCTGCGAGATGCATTGCTGTGTCACCATCTGAATTTTGCTTCAAGATCATCGATGGGCAGTGATAAGCAATCAGCCGCGTGATTTTCTCATTTTGATGGCTTGCAGCAACGTGAAGCAATGTGTTTCCTAAGGGGCTAACTTGCCGGAAAATGTCAGCAAGGGAATACCTCTTCTTGGTTGAAACTCGTTCCAGGATACTAATAAAGTCATCGACATTGTCTACATCTGATGCAGCTGCTCGGTGCAACTCAACGTCCATGTACTCAGCAGAATCACTTGCATTTGGATACTGTTCTCCATTATTGGATGATGAGCTTGAACTGGGAGGGGTAGATTGCGGATTTGTGATTGGTGCTGATTTTATTCTTTCTAGTCTTTGGTTTCTCCCCCTCCATTGAGATCCTCTGGCTATTTGGATCTTCACGTCGAGTAATCCCATGTTGGAATGAGCACTACATGGACCAGATTAGAAGTGACAATTAATTATCGAATTACTGGATAATGTTAAGGTGACTAAATCGCCCACCTCCTAAAGTCACCGAGAAAGATGCATTGTAGACTTGCAGCTTTTCTGCCCACTTCTCTAGAAGCCATTGGCAAGAAAGATAGAGGTGGTGGAGCTTTTACGCAGAAGAATCACAAGACAGTAATTACTTTCCTACGCGCTATATTGACCAGCTTCAACTTTCACACTGCACAGGCAAAGTTAATTTTAGAGTAGTGTCAGGAAATTTCCTTTAGCCACTCTCATAATATTTTTAATGATGAGACATTTTTTTTTAAGCACACAAGAACAGACGGATAGTTGGATTAAAGAATATCCTAAAACATTTTTCATAAGTTTAAGTGTGAATGCAGTACTTAACTCCTCTCTTTTCCTTTTTCTATTATTTTTGAGTTAGTGGGGTTGTAACCTTTTATAAAAAGAAATCACGTTTATTGAGATCAGTGATCACTGATCAATCAGCAGTCTAAAGAGTCAAATTGAGCATCCTAGATCACAGGTTCCCACACTAAGATTGGGCCATTTGTCATTCTCTTTAATCAACATGCTGTAGATAAGATATTTAATGTCAGCCAATCTCGTTCAAAAGTTATAATAAATAATAAACAATGGTGACATGATAGAATGCAACTAAGCAAAATGTTGAACGGCTTATAGGAATATAGTAAAGCTAACCGCTTGAGCTTGGTGAAGTTTAGCTATATTTCAAGTGTAACTTCTGAGAGTAAATGACTCAAACTAACCATTGATCTTCTCAGGTAGGCATAAAACCAATATTTAGAAACTGTTGTCATAGAGACTCATACCAGAGATGCTGCTCTTTGATTTGGCTAAGAGACAGCCTTCAAGCAATAAAGAGTCAATTGCACAGGTTACTTGCTGGGAAAGCTCAATGCTTGTTGATGGTTCAGATCCTTCGGTGTGTGCTTTTAGAATCTTAGCTTCTAGGAGCTGCTGCGCGCCAATAGACTTCAACTCTGCCAGAGTTAGCTATTGCAAAATTGAAATGAGGTAAGATTTGTTTTATGGCTAATGTTAAATCTATCGAGCCCATAGATAAATATATCAACCGATATTTGAGATATTGGCCTATGTATCATATATTTGACAAATTTATTAATCAATATTTATCTGTTAATTTATGATTCTTAAAAATTTATTCTTCAAATATGTCCAAAATCATTATATATTATCATATATGTCTGATAACAATACAGCTATTTTCATCCGTTATTAGGGCCAACTCACTAGCTCATGTACAAGCTTTCTCTTTACTGTTTATGGCTACTGCAAGGCCTGCATTTTCATCCGCTTCATCCAAAATCAACATTTGGCCCTTGTTATCAGTTCTAAGATTTGAAAACTTCCACGAAAATCCCAATAAATGGATAAAAAACAAAAAAGACACAGACCTTCAGCAAAAGAATAGGAAGATGTGTTTCTTGTTTCATAAATTCCATGGATCATTCTCGTTCTATAACAACTAAATGAGGATGGGTAATATACAGAATCATCATCATTAATATACTCGCTAATTTATTATTTGATAAGCTACCAAACTCTTCGCAATATATCAATATCTACCTACTACAAATTGACATATCAAATACATAGAAGATTATCTTACCACCAAACATTTATAGAAGAGGTGTCACACAACATTTAAATGCAAGCAAAGAATGCCGACAAAAAATCTCACGTTCTAGTTGTTCTTGCCGTTGTAATCGAGCATTTTCCTTGGATCAGAGCAATGTTTAAGCACCCCTTGAGTTGTTCTTTGTGGCCTTCAATGGTTTCTCAATGGATTGGAAGCAAAACTGTCATTATCCTCAAACTTAACCTCATAAGTGTGGCGACCCGGACCCAGCCTATGACTGCCACTCAAATTTGACCACGTAAAAAACGTCAATCTCAAAATATACATCATCTATATCATAGCATAGAGATAAATATGACTACTAAGATCTAAAATATTTTGATACATCAAATCTCATGGGAAAAGCATAGCCCCGAAATCAGCAAAATAAAATATAAGTAATGAACGTATCTCTATTACATAAAAATAAATAAAGACAACTTACCAAAAGATGCTAAAGTCCACGGCTTTTCTTTCAACTCTAGAGTCATTTGTCTATATCCTGCTACTTTAGAAAAAAGAAATAGCTATGATGAGCTAAAAGGCCAACAAATAAATTTAACCAAAGTTAAGAACGGCGGAATCAAAATATCTTGAGTACTCATCTGCCAAAACAAACTCCAACACAATATACGATATGCAAAAAGCAATAATTGTCCCTAGATATCAATAAAACAACAACTATCCATGATATTAATAAATAAAATAACTCAATAAAAATGTGAATAAACAACATCCATGATTTCAAATCTATAAGAATCTCGATATTCTAAAGAATATCCACTAGATTCCAACGAAACCTAATAAATACAACGAAGTCTCGAAATATTCACGATACTAAGGTCCTCCATTGGATTTCCCTAAACCCATCTCAACAAGAGATATCAATAAATCATTATGAATCATATTTTGTCATTATAACCAAAGGTTATATATTTACGCCCTATCAATTGTGTAAGTACTCTGAGGTTATAGCATCTTCACTACTCCTATAGTCTTTCTAAAGACTATACTAATAATAAGCTCATACTAGCTATAATGTCCCTCATCTATGATATCTTGATTATTATCTTAATACAATGGTCAAAAAGTTATAAACATCCCACCTCAAAATCAATTAACCTCTACAACTAGAAATTAAATAAGTATTACAAAATTTAGACTACACTAAGATTTCATATATTCAAATTTGCCTAAATACCTTAGAGTATTCATACACTCTCTTTTACTTACCCATTGAGTGCCAAGAAATGCACTCACATGAATCAAAGGGTAACACCAACTAAACCAAGAGAATGAGAAAATTAAGAAATCAACATAAGTACCTAATATCCCAAGTGGTCACCTTTCACTAAGGCCCACAAGCATACTCTAACACTCTATCTCAAACTAAAATGTCAATCCTATGTTTCAAAACCTATAATTTAAGCTATGATTACAAATTTGTCCCTCTAGTGTTCGAATTTCAATTGTGGCGTTCAAATTGTTGCCAAGTCACAATCCATGCCGAGCCCAAATCCCTAAGAAAATAGATCTAATTCCTCAAATAGGTTATCATTTCTACTACTAAGGCCACATAATAGCTAATCATTAGATCAATCCTAAGGAAAATTGATCAGATCACTCGAATTTACAAAATCCCTCAATCCACTAGCTAGCATTCAAACAGCCCTCAAACAATCTTCAAACGTCATTTACTTCAAATCTACTATCACGCATAAAACAAGTATAAATCAATGCACATTTATACTACAAAATAGTAGATCTAAAACATGAATAATGCTGAATAAATATAACATAATATCATGAAAATTAAGTAAGCAATCATATATGCACAAAAACACAACTAGCATTCGAACAGTGCTCAAACACTATTGCTTGAATATTACTTGAACAACAATTAAAAGTCACATCAAATTGCATAAAAATTATCCTAATCGGTCATAAATATTATTATATCATAAATCTACAATTCCTCAAAGTTGGAATTGAAAAAACGACAAAAATAGAATTATAAAAGAATAAAGAATGAATATCACAAGTCCAATTGCCTCAATGAGTGAATGCTCATCACTTCTTTCTTCCCTCTGATTGGATTATCTCCTTGGCTGATTATCTCTCTTCTCCTTTGGACAAAATTGTAGGATTGAAAAAAGAAAGGCTACTTAGATTAAATAGATGGAGGGTGTTGGGTTAGGTTTGTTATTTCCCTCCTTGGATTGGAAGTTGGCTAACATTCATATTCCTAAATCAGCCAAAGCTCCATAATATCAAGCAAAATAACCAACAAATTTTGACTACCCAAGATTAAGCTAATCATGTAACAACTTGATCTATGTTGCACGCAAAATGGGACAGCTAGAAAGCTTAAGAGGTTTTATAATCTATCTATAATTTCTCTAGAATTTTAAAAGGGTGGAGATGGTTGAAGACTTCCCTCACTTGATACAACCGAAACTAAAGCCAAGCTAGCCACTAACAAATTTAGCTTAGTCAATCTTATATTCAAAGGTCATAATAACCACCTACTCCATCTATCACCCAGCCGAATGCAACAATTTATCAAGAGATATCTATCATATTTTGAATGATTTTTCCTTAAATTCCTCTAATTTATATATTAATTAATTTCTAATATTAGAAACATAACATTGCCTCCAAAAGCTCTATAAGACCCAATTGCATTCAAAAAGCTAGGTTGGTTAGGGTTTATCTTCCACCTTCCATGATTAACTATTTAAATTTTAACCAACATTCACTAAATTAACATCTAGTCCCAGATCGGCGAACCAAAACTAATTTTTCTCCAATTAATATTTTATTTTATATATATGCCTTGGTAAGAATTTCTATAGATTAATTCCACCTTAATATTAATTTCATTATACATCATACTCTCAAATTCTACAAACCAATTTCGTTATAATACTTAACGAAAACTAATTTCAGCCCATTTAATATAATTAAGTCCAAAGCCTTAATATTCTCAAGTTTTAAGCCCATCCAGCACAAACAATTAATTTCTACTAATTAAATTAATTTTCTATAATCAATTTACTTCTAAATAATAACCTATTATCATGAAAAAATGCACATAATTATATATCACCTTAAACTAACTAAATCAAAAATATTTGGAATGTTACCATAATCATTGGGACTCCTCAACGTAACCCATAGATGCAGCATAATCAAACGACATCCTCCCTTCTTCATCATCGCTCAAATTGATGAACCTTGGCTCATTTTGCAAAATACTGTCGATCCAATCTGGAATTTCAAAAAAAAAAAAAAATCTTTTATTTTTGGCGCTTGCATACAAATCATCTCAAATGGCAATAGGTTGAAAACAAGAGGAAAAAAGCAGAAATAATAGCAGAGTATGAGAAATTAACGTACCTTTATCCCTCCTCATTATAGCAACTTGAAGGGGCGACTTGCCTGTCAGCCTTTTATTTTTAAGGAGTGACTCCCCATTCAGCGTTCTTATTTCATTCCAAAATTTATCATCAATTTCTGAAAGCATCAACCTAACAATCACTTCATGTACAATGGAGATTCTCCTTCATTGTTTAGAAAGTAGGAAACTGAAGAATCTTGATGAACCAGAGAAGTAGCACACATTCCTTGGCCATTGATAAGGCCTTATGCAAAGCGGTGTTCCCTTTCTCATTCCTCACCCATCCTACACAATGGTCTACGGATAGCCACACGGAAGGATTTGGATCGCTCTCTTCTTCACCTGTATGAGATAGATTGGTAAATCCACATCATCAACAGGCACATTCAAATCCTCTAGTAACCGAAGCAAAGTATAGACTACATATACACGCATCCCATGCCCAGCAGCGTCGCTAGATCTGGCTGCCCGACGCAGAGTTGTGTCGCTATTTGTGTTCCGCTTCATTGTCACTGATGGACAATGATAAACAATTAGCCGCACAATTTTCTCCTTTTGATTCGTCGCCGCAACGTGAAGCAACGTGTTCTCTAAGGAGTTAACTTGCCGGAAAACGCCGGAAAGAAAGTACCTCTTTTTGGCTGGAACTCGTTCCAGGATGCTAATAAATCCATCGATATCGTCTTCATCTGATGCAGCAGCTCTGTTCAACTCCATAGGTTTAGATTTGGGGTTTTTTCGCCGGGGGGGTGGGTTTGTAGTCTTTGGTTTATCCCCCTCCATTGAGATCCTATGGCAATTTGGAGCTTCACGTGGATTAATCCGATGCTTGAAGAGAATTGCAGAGACATTATCAGCAGAACGGGGGGATCCTGCTCCACCATCGCAGGATTCCCTGCTTTTCCGTTCTGGGCCGTCGGATGAAACCGACGGCCCAGATTTTCGTTTTTTTTTTATTATTTTTTAAAACTTTGGGTCCACGGCTTTGGGCCGTCCATTAACCGACGGCCCAGATTTAAAATTTTCTTTAAAATCTGGGCCATCGGTTTAAATATAATGATCTGACGGATCAGATTTTAAAATAATATGGACCGTCTGATCTTAAATAAATTGATGGTCGAGATTTAATTTCGAAATAAAAAATTTAGAAAAATATGGATCGTCGATTTGAAATCAAGTGGACGGCCAGAATGTTATTTAAAAAATTTGAAAAAAACCCCAAATCTCCTCTTCCCTCTCTCACTTTCTCAAATGCTCTTCCCTATCCTCTCAGTTCCGAAAACCCTAATCCTTGTCGTTGCCTCCTGCAGTCGCCTCTCTCTACAAATCTCAGTCATTCGAACGGCAGGAGACCGAAGAACCGTTGCCTTTGTTCATCAACAACCTTTCTCTCTCTCTCTCTCTCTCTCTCTCTCACTTTCTCAAGCCCCCTCGTCCCTGTCTCAGTTCTCAAACCCTGATCCCCTATCCTCTCAGTCACTTGCCGTCGCCTCTCTCTGCATATCCCAGTCCTCCGAACAGCAGGGATCGAAGAACCGTCGCCGCTGCTCAGCAAGAATCTTTCTGTATATCTCTACATTTTGCGACATTAACTGACATTGAAAAGCAGGTAATGTTATTTTTTTCGTTAATATATATATATTTTTTTGCTTCACAAAATTTGAAAAGAAAAATAAATATTGTTTATATATTTTTTCCGTTAATATTTTTTCCGAATCTGACATTTGTGCCATTAATAGATTTTTTTTTCCATTAAAAAGTTTAAAAAATAAAAAAAAAATTACCGATTTGTGTGTTTGTGTTCTTTATATATAGAAATTATTTATTTTTGCTCTTTATATATAGAAAAAATACGATGTTAAATCTGTATATAGATTTTGCTATGGATTTAAATTTTAATTTTTGTGCTAAATTCATATACAGTTTTAAGTAAAAAATTAAAGTTTATAAAAAATAAAAGTTGTAATTAAATTTTTCATAAAATTTTTGTTATAATTTTTCAAAATTTTAAACTTTCGTCTTGATTATTTTCCTTTTTCATTCACTTTTCTATTACCAAACTGGCAATTGGTATTATTCTAAAGTAATGGATATGATAAATTTTCATTGTATAGTCATTTGTGAAATAATTATTCCATCCAACAATAAAGTTTAAGTATCGTAAAAATTATATATTTAAGTGTCTCATATGGTGCTTAATATTGTGGCGTGTGTAAAAGGTGGCTTGTGTAAATGTTATTTATAAATTAATACATATAGATCATAATAATTGATAATATAGAAGATAATTATAATATTGCTTACACATTGCATAATTGCTCCTTCCTAGAAGTTACCCCAAATTCAATGTGTCCTCAGTAATAATATATTATTGATAACGTTACAGGAAGATCTTGCTTTATCCTTTGATATATAGTATCTAAATTAAAAATGATATCTTATATATTAATCTATTATTTAGAAATAAGAATAAGTATATATAAAAATAAATAAATAGATAAAAATTTAATAATCAGAAAATATTTTTAAAATATAAAAATGTTGTCACCTAAATATGATATTGCTTAGATGGCTCACCCGCGGCCTTTTCTATACAATTTCATAAGGTGCATTTCAGTCGTACAACGATTTGAATCAGAAACCGAAGAACAGAAGGATTAAATAAACATTATGATTTAAAAATTATAAACTTAAAACAAATAAATAAAATATCATCAGTAATTATTTTTATATCTTGCTGCGTGGGAGCATATGCTCTGGGGACGAAATAAGGGTTTATTTCGTCTGGTTGCTCCTCAACCATTGGATCCTTTCTTCAACCAATGGCTACAAAGCAGCCATCTGTTTTTTTAACGATATTTTTTTAAAATAACGCGAACGAGAGAATGGCTCTCGTTCAACGCCCCTGAGCTCCATCACCCTCCCGCTCCCAACCTCCCCCAAAAAAAAAAAAAAAAGAAAAGGGCTACCTTCCGAATACTCATTCCAACTTCTAATCTGGCCTCCATAGTCCTCATTCAAGTATGGTATTGATCAACTTGGAGCTCGAAGTGGCCGAAAGTGCTCAATGGAAGGAGAGCATCCAAGGACTAGTCCCAATCATAGGTCCAAAACCTGCCGCCCCAAGTTCAACAACTTTATCAAGGTCATCTTTGTTCAGCAATAGAGTACAGCATCAAACTATTAATAATTCTGTTGAGTACATGGACGTTGAGCTATACAAAGCAGCTGCATCAGACGAAGATGATGTTGATAGATTTATTAGCGTCCTGGAACGAGTTTCAGCCGAAAACTGGTACTCCCTTTCCGATATTTTTCGGCAAGTCAGCCCTTTGGAGAACACGTTGCTTCATGTTGCCGGCAAGCCATGAAAATTTAGGAATTATGCAGCTGATTGGTCTCCATTGTCCGTCAATGATCATGAAACAAAACTCAAATGGTGATACGGCCCTGCATGTTGCAGCTGGATCTGGATGTCATTTTGTGGTCTGTACCTTGCTTAGGCTTTGGCTTCAAGGGGATCAAGTGGACTACCGAGCAACCTATGAAATCATCGACGATTTGAATTTACTAAGGGTGAGGAATAAGAAAGGAAACACGGCGTTGCATGAGGCCATGATAAATGGACACAAACATTGTGCTTTTCTATTGATCGATAAAGATCCTGAAGTATCATACTTTCTAAATATGAAAGGAGAGTCTCCATTGTATTTGGCTGCCAAAGCTGGCTACGAAGAGACTATTAATTTTATGTTTCAAGAAATTAGGAACAAAGATGAATGCCTTAAAGGGAAATCACCCCTTCAAGCCGCTATCACGAGAAGGAATAAAGGTACATTTAATTGCTCGTACTCTTCTTCACTTTTGGTCTTTTTTAAATTCATTTCTTTTTTTTTTTTTTTTTTTGGCTTTATTTATTGCCCTACCAGAAATGTTTTGTTTGGAAGTGCCAAGAAATGGCATAAGCATAATATGAAATCTTACTATGGCAAAAAGTTCACTGTAGAGATTTCCGATCATAGGGGAGCATTCATATAATCATGGTCTTTAACACCTCTTGTTGCTAAGCTCATTCATTCTGGTCTGATTGCATCCATACATGCCTGACTATGAAATTATAGGTTTGATCAGCATGATTTTGCAAAATGAGCCAAGGTTCATCAATTTACGCGACAAAGAAGGGAGAACGGCACTTCATTATGCAGCATTCATGGGTTACAATGAGGAGGTTCAATACTTGCTAGAACTATTTTCTGCTAGTCCCATTGAAAGGGACAATGATGGTTTATTTCCAATCCATCTGGCAGCCACTGAAGGCCATATTCAAACTATTCGAGTGTTGCTTCGGCATTATCCAGATCCAAAAGAAATGCTAAATCTCAATGGCCAGAGTATCCTTCACATTGCAACTAATGCTGAAAAGCATGATGTTGTTAGTTATATTTTAAAAAATCATGCACTTGGTTTCCTGATAAATTGCAGGGATTTGGATGGGAATACGGCGTTGCACTTGGCTGCCATAAAGAGCAATGCTTTAATCGTCAGTACTATGGTACAAGATATGAGGGTGGACCTTGAGATTATAAACAATGAAGGATTAAGTGTCCTTAATGTTGTAGAACAGTTCATAGAAAGAGCGGGCGTGAATGAAAAGGTATGAATCAATTATTTGTTTTAAAATATTAATCAAATAGCACATTGAGGAATTCTCTAACTGCTAACTAAAAAATGTGAAAATTGCTTCTTTTTTATAATGACTATAATCAAATTTTTATTTTAGAGTGTGCAACTTGGCACAGTAATTGTTAAAAAATTAATCCCAATTAATTAGAATAATTAAAATTTGATTAGTTTCATTAAATGTCTTTTATTATTTTGTCCTTAGGTGATTTAAGATGAATCATGTTTTGTGTATTGAATTTGAAAACTAAAACGCTCTAACTTAATACTATGTTAATGGAGTCCTTATATTATTAAAAAATTTTAAATGAGTGATACTTGAATAAAAATTATTATTATTATTTTTCATCCTCACTTTTCTATCTTTATTTTTCTTCCATGTTGTATGAGTAGTTCCGCTACTAAGTTATCAATAGTAAGATTGTTGCATTGAGTTAACAATATTGTACAATTGACCCTCAATCAGTCATTATAATATAGGAGCCTCATGTACCAACCTCTCTTTTTAAGCTGCAGTTTAGTGGTCAAATTATCTAGTCATCTATTAATCACTAAAAACTAGGCTAAGATGAATCTTTTCTTTTAATTTTGCAGCAGCTGATTCGGGTAGCATTGAGTGCTGCTAGATACACCAATGCTCGAAGCTGGTGTTCCATATGCAGACAATCAAGAGATTAAGACAGATGTAGATGGTTGCTGGTTGATTTGAGTGGTTCTATGCAGATTTTATTCCTTCTCTTGTTGTTTTTGTATCCACTTTGTCCAGAAATAGCTATCGGTGGTTACCTTGAATGGCGTATCCGTAGAATATTGAACATTATTGAACCATTATGAATTTCTGTTGCCTATTTTTCTATTTTCATATGACCTGTTTTCAAAAACAGGTTGGGTATGTTTGATATTGCCCAAAAGTCCATAATGTGAAAGTTTTGTGCACCAAGTTGTCATGTTATTTTCTCATGGACATGGCATGTTTAGCTTGCTAATGAAATGCATGGTAACTCTAAAGAAATGCTCAATTATTAGTACTGAATGAGTACTACTTAGGTAATATATGTAGTGAATTTCATCTGCTTGGTTGGGGAATATTCGAATTTTTAGATGCAGTTTAGCTGGAGAAATAAAAATTCAAAAAAAAAAAAAAAAGGTATCATCATATTCACATGAACAATTTTTATATAAATTTTAATTTGGTTGGATTTTATAATATGTTTGTTAGTTACGTTCCACGTACTCTACTATGGCCGAAAGATGCAAAGAGTGTTGACCACTCAGCCGGATCTCTCGGGGAGGCCCGTTGATGAGGGGTGTTGGACCCTCGGCGTACAATTAGATGCGTGGTTTCCAGGCAACACAAGTGGGTGATGTGTTGGACACGAGGTGAGGATTGAAACCTAGGATGTTTTAAGTGGAAACCTCCTCAACGGGAATGAAAAGAACTGCCAACAGTACCGAAGAAAGAGCTTCACTATACGGGTTGGAGATTTTCACAGAAGATGTTGTGAGGGTTAATCCTTCCCTATCTCTCGTTTTGTGTTTATCTCCTAAAAGAAACTATGCTCACTTGGGAGCCTTTTTACACATCTCTTTGAGTTGGGCGTGGAGAAGGAGAGCGCCAAATGGAAGCTTGAGTGCTCAAGTGGTGAGTCCGAAAAGCTCTCCCGTGAAAGGAGGTCTTGCTGTATATTTATAGCAGAAGTCGAGCCGTTGGGGAGTGGACACGTGGCGCCTATCCTGGCCACAGGAGCGGGTCCACCGGCTCCCATTAATACAATGACGTATGAAGAGTGGCGTACGGAGCTGGCGCCGGCCATTCAGCCTTGCGTGTGGTTCCGCGTCTGGATCTAGATTTCTCGCCCGATTGGATTTCACTTTCTGGATACTGATCGGGCAATGGGGGCGAGCTTTCTTGGGAACCGACAAAAATATGCCACTGCACTCCTGCCATGAACGCGGTCCTCGGTCAGTTAGGAGTCCCTTTGTAAGCTCGCGGACTATGAGGAGGGAGCAGCTCTTGTGGGGCCCTTTGGAAAGTCTCGAGATTCTTCCCGCCGCTCGGCCAACCAAGGGACTTCTGGGCTCTCGGCCATGGGCCTCTTACTTGGGCCATCCGGTCTCTTCTCAAGGGAGTATTCATGGGCTTTTAATCGGGCGTCTTTTATGGGCCTTTGTTGGGCCTAACATAGCCCCATGCCAAAGGATCCAGGTTCTCGGTCGTTTGGCATGAAGTCTTTGGTCCGCTGGGGATGTCGTGCGTCTTGGTGGCGAGCTTCGTGTCGTCCTTGACAGGTGGTTGTCCTCGGATCTCTTCTAGGCCGCCGTTTCACTTTCCTACTGAAGCATTAAATGCCGTATCTTGTTGGTGTGACGTGCGATCAAGTGCCTTGGGAAGGAAAGACTGCCAGACTTCTGAGGCGAATGGCCTGTCGACGCTTGGCAAGGGTAATGAGTACGTTTTTCCGTACTCTAGGGTTTATTTAAATCCTCCGTTGCCTTTAGTCTTTTCAGCTTCGCGCCTGTTTTCCGTTTCTCTCTTCGTTCGAGCTTCTGCTTCCTTCCCCTGTCCTCGGGGGTAATGGGTCTTCCGGAGCTGCCGGCTGAGTTGTTTCGCCGGCCTTGGGCCCAAAGATAGTCTTCTAGAGCCTTTTGAGCCCCCTCCTTGATGGGGCAGGACTCATGGACTTCTTTTTGTTGAGGTAGTCCCTCAATAGGCCTCAATATGAAGGCCCATAAAAGCACGGCCCAGAGATACTCTCGCAAGTTAAGGAAATCATATGGCTCAAGTAGGAAGCCCAAGGGCCGAGAGCCCAAGAAGTCTTGCGGAGTCTTAGAACTGCCCGAACGGTCAGGAAAAGACGCTCGGACTTTTCCCGTAAGTCCTCTCCAAGAGCCGTTTTCACCACAAGCCCGCAGAACTCACAAGGAACATCCTGGCCTAGACGAGAAGCGCTGTTCATGACCGGAGTGCCAAAATAAGCCACTACGCCTGTTCCTAAGAAAGCCTCGCAACTATCGCTCGTCGAGTGTACGCCTAGTCAAATCAAGACCGATAATCGATTTTATACGCCTGACACAATCGGATCTTTGCAGCTGCGCCGTCCGCATGCCACTCCATGCAACGTCGAAGATTAAAGGAGCTCGGTGGACTAACTCATCAACCCACGGGATGGGCGCCACGTCCAAATACCTCGGCTTCTCCTATAAATACTCAAGAAGGCCCCTCTCAAAGGGAGACCTGGACTCAGACACCAACTTTGTGAGCACACATAGAGAGAGACAGAGCTTTGACCGGACACTCTCTCCCAAAGATAACTCCACAAAGAAGAGAAAAAGCTCCCGGCGAGCATAGTTCTCTAGGAAGAAAACACTAAACGAAAACGTGGAAAGGATTAACCCTCACAATCGCATTTTGTAAAGCCTTCAACCCAAATAGTGAAGACTTTTCCGGCGCCTGAAATTCCGTGGTTTTTCTCCCATTCAATAAGAGGTTTTCACGTAAAAGATCCGGCCTCACCTTCATCTCGTGTCCAAACACCTCAATCACTTACGTTGCGCTGCAACTACGGGATCGGACCAGACGCACCTCTACATCTCTCGGTCCGATTGGACGCCGTGGTTCCAACACCCCTCATCAACGAGTCTTGCTCTGAAAGATCCGTGGAACCAGAACGCAACAATTTGAATGTATCGATTTCTTTTATAGAATAAGATTATAAAAATAAAAATTAGACAGTAAGATTTAAACAATCGATTTTTAAATTATATTGAAATAACTCAAAAGTTGAGAATAAAATTGGCATTTTCCCCATTAATTATGTAAGATGTTGCAAATGTATTTATACTTATTGGAATTGAAGATTATTTATTGATTTATATATCAATAATGTGAAGAGGCTCCCATATTCGTCATGCTATTATAATGTATCTTATTCATTATTAATTTAGTGTAGATTCTTTTATAAAATCCTATTATTATAATTATATATGTTGATCTTTTAACTTCACTCATAGAATTAGAATGAAAAATATTTACTAAATATGTACATATGCATAGCAAAAAGAATTAAATTCGTGATCATAGATCAAATATAATGGTCTCGATTATTCTTATCAACTGTACTAATACGTGCATAAGAAATTAACCTAAAATACTCATCCTTATCCACCTTTTTTTTTTTTTCTAAAGCATAGCAATATGCTTTACCTAGAAATGGAAAACTTATTATCTTAAACATGGAGCAGCTTTTGATAATATTGTTCATAAGCATTGAAGCTTATGCATTACCTACTCCCTTGCCTAAAACAAATGAAAGTCATCATAATATTTAAGTGCATCCCGAGACATAAAAATTGTCATATAAATGTAATCTTATTTATATGTGAAAAATGATCTGTTTATGTAATTTAAATTTATAATTTTTTATTATAATATAATAATTTTATTATTATACGTAAACTCATCCTATCAAAAGTCAAAATGAATAAAATGACAAAAAATTAAGACAAATTTATGGAACCTTAAAACATAGAAGTTGAAACATATAGCATGAGTGATCCACATTTTTAATTAATCTTTTAACAAATATTTTCTCCTAATATAATAATAGTAAGCTGACCATTTAATGCATGATAAAGTATTTTAACACACAGATTTCTATGTTATATATTTTAAAAGAATCATATGTATGGAATTTTTTTTCCTTATAATAAAGG